>SJYX01010425.1:193270-210897 GCA_006410675.1 Oreotragus oreotragus | reverse complement strand
GGGTGGGGTGGGGGTGGGCAGTTCCCGAGTGTCCGCAGTGCGCCTGGCATCGCAGGGCGCAGACGGCTCTGTTCCCACGGGTCTGAGCGACGACCCTACACGCGGACCCAGATCAATCCTCGGGCTTTAGCTGTATAGACTACCCCCGCGGTGCAGTCAGAGCCCAGCGCGCAGCCGCCTAGGGGTTAGCTTCCAAACTGAGCCAGATCTACCGTGTGATGGCACGACTTTGCACTGCCCAGGCCTCTCACGGTTAGACCATGGTCAGAATATGCTCTGGACAACCGGCTTCAAAGACCGAAGTCTTCACGCCAGACCCTACATCGGGGTGTGTTTTTAAGTTGCAAAGAGAGGAGCGCGGTACACCTGGGCCAGAACTGTATCCCACAGGGCCGCGCCCTCCGGGCCGGACGCACGATGCCCTGCCGGTTCGGGGAGAAGTGGAAGCGCGCTCGCAGAGACTCACCACCCGGCCTGCCCGGAGCGCTCCCTCCGATCGCGCTTCCGAGGGCCAGTGACGCCCCTCCGTCCCCCGAGGCCAGCGTCTCCCCTTAACCAGGCTTAGGTCTGCCCCCTCCCCTTCTAAGGCTTGAGCCTCCCATCCGCCTCTCCCCACCGACCTGGCCCGCGTCTGCTTGGGCACCTCCCTCTGCACCCTCCCCCGACAGCTACTTGTAGGCCTCCTCCCCACCCCACACTCCCGACTATCCCCACCTGGCTTCCCCCTCGGGTGGCACCCGCCTCCGACCCCACCTCCTGGCGCCCCCATTCTTCCTCCCGGCGGGGTGGGGGGCGGAGGCTCTTCCGTACTAGACCCTGATGCGGCGGAACGTGCCGCCGCCCCAGGCAGCACTACCACGATAATTAGCAAATGTAAATAAATTTATTTTTTTATGAATAATAAAACTCATTGTGAAAACCGAGTGCCCTGGGGCGTCAAAACGTGGTCTTTTTGCCCGTGACTAAGTTTGGTCTGAGAATTTACTTAAAGCTGCCCTTTGGCTCTGTGTGGGAATTGGGTCGTTGGAGGCAGAGGGGTTGATCAGGTTTGGATCGCTGCAATTTTAAGTGTAACTCTTCTTCTTTTCTCTGATTCTGATTCCTCTTCGTAAGGCAAGGGTTCTTGGAAGCCAGAGACTAGAGGCTTGTAAGGCCCTTAATAGTCTTTTGGGGTCAGGGCCACGTGGAAAGGTATACACTCTCCAAAGCAATATAGGTGCACTTCTTGCTTGCTTGCTTGCTTGCTTGCTTGCGCGCACACACACACACACACACGCGAGAATTTCTCCAGCCTAAAAGACACAGTGCTAACAATTGCAAGTAGTTCAAGAACCCCCTACAGCCAACACCTCCCGAGTAGGGATGAGTCTTGGGTCTAACTGGCACTGATACGTATTTCAGGAGAGTTTTTGGGTTTTTTGAATAATGTTTATATAGACTTTTGATCCAGCCACCTGCAATTTTCACAGGAAGTAATAACTGGGAAAACCCATCATAAGGTTTTAAAATGCAGGTCTTTTTACAGAGGAGCATTCTCTTTGTAGAACCTTTAAAAATTTAGAAAAGTGTGAAGGATGAAACTAAACAAATGCCCAATTTGGGGTGTGTCCATTATTTCATGAAATCAAAAGGCAGTTCACTTACCAGAGAGAAGAAATATAGCTGGAGTTTAGGAGGTGAGAGGGAAGTGAGGGAGCATGATTTCCTGTGTTGCACTAAACCGAACCCACACTCTGGAGAACTGGTTTCTGGCAGGATTTTCTTGGGCTTTTGTTCATACCCCAGTGAGGATCCAGCCCTCAGGATCCAGTCTTCAGTGGCAGAAGTTGGCAGGAGCTTTGCGTGGCATCAAGGCTCTCTGATTAAAGGAGTACTTGGGCGTAGCTAGTGACAGGAAATCTTATCATAGTGGTTAAAGGCACTTAGTGTGTGTGTTAGTTGCTCAGTTGTGTCTGACTCTTTGTGACCCCAAGGACTGTAGCCTGCCAGCCTCCTCTAACCCTGGGATTCTCCAGGCAAGAATACTGAAGTGAGCTGCCATTCCCTTCTCCAGGGAACCTTCCCGACCCAATAATCGAACCCAGGTCTCCTGCATTGGAAGCAGATTCTTTACCATCTGAGCCACCAAGGAACCCCACTTAGGCCAGTTTTGGGGACCCAGCTTCTTAGGAGTTGGGTGTCTGCTGGAAGCCAGCCCTGAGTCAAGGTTTTTTACAAAGCTGCCAGCAAATGAAGTCCTTATAAAGGAAAGGAGGCAGTGTCCTATCTTATAATGTGAACCTGAAAGTCTGCAGAAGCTACCTTGGGATCCAAGCTCTGCCACACCTCTGCCCATAGACTGGTGACTATGCAACTCCCCTCAGCCTCACTTTCCCCAACTACAAAATGGGGTAGTAACAGTGGCTGCCTCAGAAGATGGTCATCAGGAATAAAAGTGACAGCAGTATTTAAGCATCCTTTCTAAGGCAGTGAGCCATGTCCTAAAGGCTTATTGATGACTGAAGGAAACAGAAGGGGAGGCTTTGGCAAAAGGGAACATTTTAAGGGGGAGGGGCACTTCAAACAGGTGGTACCACTTTAAACAGGTGGAACATTTCAGGAATCCAATCTTTAAGATTGGGTCCTATTTTGAGATGCCTGGATTAAAACAGTGAGAGAAAAGTGCCCCCCACCAGACTAGAAACAGAAAAGAAAAAGACTGCTTGCAGTGAATATAAGCAGGAAAAAGCAATTGAATAAATAAGGAAATATATTAGGGCACATTTTCATAAATAAAATATTTAAAATATTGTGTTACCATGATTATATCCTTTCAGGACACTTCAGGGACAAACCCACAGATTTTCTGCTCCTCCTCTGCCCCCCACCTCCAATAAGGGGGTGCTTTCACTGATTCACATATCCAGAGTGTTGTTCTCTGCAAGCTCATTTTTTATTGCACTTGATAACCTAATAATTTATAGAGAAAAACTTTCTCAAGAATTTTTTGCTCCATGGTTTCAGTAAGAAGTTCAACGTCAAGAATTATGTAGTTAAAAAAAGAAGAGAGGCCAATTTCTAGTAAGTCCAGATGAATCAGTATAAATTGCTCAAACTTCTGGGCAAGGGTTGCTGCTGGGAGAGGCCTGAAGTACCTTGAACTGTGCTTTCTTGATCTCCAGTGAATATGGTGATTACTATGTGCTCTAAGGGGTAGAAAGACATCCCAAAGCCTTCCTTCTTTTTTCCCTTCATCAGTTTCTTTTAGGGATTTGGGCTGGATAAACAGGAATTGGGACTAAGGAAATCAGCAAATTAAAAAAAGAGAAGTAAGTTTGTCCTTAGGGTTATTTCGATTTGATTATACTGCTGTGAGAGAAAAGTTGAAGGAAAAAAATGTTAAGAAATGTAAAAAGTACTGAATAACAAATCAAATGAGTAAATTGAAAAATACTTTTCCGGGGGCTTTTTGAGGGACCAAAGCATTATTATTAGTGAGACTGACTCAGTCAAAGAGAACAAAAATCCCCTTTCACAGGCTTTTCCTAAGATGAATATTCTACATGAAATACTTTCGGCACTGTAATTTTGAAACATTTAGGCGTTTCTCTTGGTTGTGGATGAAGAACTGATTTGGGGCATTTTCTTTTGCACTGAGCTTCAAGTTACAACTTTATTTCAGTCTGATATCTCCTTCAACAGATAGTGACAATGATCATTACAATTTACAGTGGAGATTTATTTTTTTAAGAGGCACAGCTTTTTTCCCTCTGGCAATAAAAGCTTCATAAGTCAAAAATAAATAAGAAAGATATCTCCCCTCTATAAAAAGAACTAAATGGAACACACCCTATTTTAATAGGTAGTAGGTAAATAGCCTGGCTAATACTTCTGAAAAAAATAACCAAGAAAGGTGTTTTTCTAATGTCTGGAAAGACAAAAACCAGGACATTCATAATTGACTTCTCATTGCCAAGCATCTAACTTATGGGCACCACCTTTGTACCTGGGCACCTGGCTATTCTCTTTTCATTGGGTACTTCTGTTTATCTACCTGGGGATGATCAGAGTGCTTGCATCTTTGTATCAACTACCCACCATTCAGGCTTCTCAGGTGGCTCAGTGGTAAAGAATCCACCTGCCAGTGCAGGAGACCTGGGTTCTGTCTCTGGGTTGGGCAGATCCCCTGGAGAAGAAAATGGCAACCCACTCCAGTATTCTTGTCTGGGAAATCTCATGGACAGAGGAGCCAGATGGGCTGCAGTCCCTGGGGTCGCAAAAGAGTCGGACACAACTTAGTAACTAAACAACAACAACCCACCATTCATCTCCTTTTCTACACTATTTTGTCTTTTTTATTATCTTTTTCTCTCTCTCCCACAATGGTGAAAAATGGTCCATAAAATTTCTTGAAATCCAATGACTCTAAGAAGGTCTAGGAAGTAGCCAGAACTTGAAATCTATATATAATGGTGTAAATAAACCTAATTAGCACTAAAGTACCAGTGCCTTGAATTTTCTCAGCCCTTGTGGTTCTTCTATCACCACGATGGGTTACAGATCAACTTTGGTGTCCTTCATTGCCTATGGAGCAGCTTTCATTTTGGTGAAAATATGGTATTTACATTGATTATTACTCTTATCAGTAAACATGTGGAGAAGAGGGGAACAAGGAGCAAGAAACTTGTATTTTTTACTTTGCTTATTAAGAAAGTTTATATATCGAGTTGGCTAAAAAGTTCATTTGGGTTTTTCCATACTCTTACATAGAAAAATCCAAACGAACTTTTTTGATAACCCAATGTTATATTTTGATTTTCTGAATTATTAAAAACTCAGTTGTTTAAAAAGCCTGAAAATTGCCGTGTCAGATGTAGCTGATTCCAGTCTAGTCCCACCGTTTCACAACTCAGCATCCTCATGCACTTTCTTCCCTGTGAGATGAGAATCAGTTCGGTTCAGTTCAGTCGCTCAGTCATGTCCAACTCCTTGCCACCCCACGGACTGCAGCATGCTAGGCTTCCCTGTCCATCACCAACTCCTAGAGCTTGCTCAAACTCATGTCCGTAGAGTCGGTGATGGCATCCATCTCATCCTCTGTTGTCCCCTTCTCCTCCCGCCTTCAATCTTTCCCAACATCAGGATCTTTTCCAATGACTCAGTTCTTCGCATCAAGTGGCTAAAGTGTTGGAGTTTCAGCTTCAACATCAGTCCTTCCAATGAATATTCAGGACTAATTTCCTTTAAGATTCTGAGATGAGACTAATACATCCAACATCCCCAAAAGTAATAAAGTGAATTAAATACAATAATTCTATTAAACACTTAGGCAAGATTCCATAAGTGCTAATTTTAAAAAAAAAATTGAAGGTTTGATTTCTTTCCTTTCCTCTAGCAGTAGTTCAGATGTCTTTCACTCTCCTAAAAATTTGTTCTGTCATTCCCCTCTGCCACTTTTATCACAGTGTACTTTTATGCCACACCAGTTTTCCTATATTGACCTTTCTTTTTGTTGTCACTAAGGAGAAATTTTCATTTGGTTTTCTCTTAAAAAATAAAGATCAGACCACTCACCATCAAAACTTATCCATGGGATTTTAAAAAATTCATTCAGGAGTGCAAGATAGTCCAATGGATTTTGATATAATAGAGTATAAAATTTTCATTGATTTGATTCTGTATTGCAGCCAACCTTTCAGAAGCTAGATTCGAGGAGCCTTGGTGTTATATAAATGAATATCCACAATGACCGAAAATGGCCAGTAAAATACTTCTTCCCTTTACAACTACATATCTGTGTAAGACTGGGTTTTCTTCATAAATGTCAATCAAAATAACATATCACAACAAATTGATGTAGAAAGTAGAAAAGAGAGTTCAGCTACCTTCTATTGTCAGATATTGAAGAGACTTGGATAACTATAAAACTTTTTGCCACTTTGCCCATTTAACTGTTTTGGAAAATGTAGTTATTGTAATTGAAAATATGTTATTTACATTCACATGTAATTACTTCCTTATTATTTTTAAATGAATTAACAAATGTTTTCTCTCAGTTTTGACTCCTAATCCAGTAAACATCAACAGATAGAAGCCATATAAACAAAAGGGTTTTCAGGGTTAAAAAAAAATTTTTTTTTAATGTAAAAAAAGACAGGAACAAAAAAAATGTTTGAGAACCACTGACCTATATAATTCCTTATAAATTGTTAAGATTGATGTTTTCTTGATTTTGTGATCATCTCAGTAGGACAGGAGCCTGTAGATCAAATCTACATTGGATATAGAAGCAAACACTTGATTAGAAAGATTCTCTAGAGAGGTTAAGTGAAAGTGTTAGTTGCTCAGTCATGTCTGACTCTTGGTGTGACCCCATGGACTATAGCCTGCCAGGCTCCTCTGTCCATGGAACTCTCCAGGCAAGAATACTGAAGTGCATAGCCATTCCCTTCTCCAGGGGATCTTTCTAACCCAAGGATCAAACACAGGTCTTCTGCATTGCAGGCAGATTCTTGACCATCTGAGCCATCAGGGAATGGCTTAGGATGAGAGGTTAGGATGACAGCTTAGATGTGAAGGACTTTCTCCATGCAACACTTTCTCCATACATTCTTCCTGTGTCTAGCAGGGAAAGCAGCTGGACTACCATGGGCATGGTTCCATGGAGGCAGAAGGATCTTTCTATCACTTCCTACTCTTCTTCCTCACTCCCATCTCTCCTGTTTCCTCTAGGCTCTTAATTTTGTAGCCTCAGGGCTGGCCCCCTTTTTCAGATGAAAGGGAAAGTGTTGGCCAAAGTTCAAGACCTCAAAATCCCTTTTTCTTTTGTCCATATATTAATATTCTCTTATGGCTATATTAGCATCACAGCCATTATATCATACTAATAAAGAAATTTATTTCAGGAAATAAGGGCATCGCTTTTAGTGGTCCTCAATAAAGGATTTGTTTTTATCTGTAGGTTTGCCAAGTAGGGAAAGATACATTTATTCATGATAATATAGATTAACTTATACTGGGCACATCACTAAAGCAGCTAAATGCCTGGACATGCATAATTAAAGTAGGAAAGAAACAACAACAAAAACCCAGAGAATCCTCAGATGCTTTGGTTGTTGATGTTTAGTTGCTAAGTCGTGTCCAACTCTTTGTGACCCATGGGCTGTAGCCCACCAGGCTCCTCTGTCCGTGGGATTTTCCAAGCAAGAATACTGAAGTAGGTTGCCATTTCTCCCAGGGATCTAACCCACATCTCTTGCATTGGTAGGCAGATTCTTTACCACTGAGCCATCAAATGCTTTGGAAGCAAGCATCTTCAAATGCAAAGAAAGGATCCCATAAAATAAAAAACTCAGTGACATGAGTTGTAAGGCACTTGGCTGATCCTTAAAGAAACTGTTTTAAGAGCCAGGCAGTTGGAGAGCATATCATCTGTGCAAAAGTAATAGCAGAAACCCCTCAGGCTAAATCCACTTAAGGAAAATCAAAATTGCAACAGGCAATGCTTGAGGGGCTTCAAACCTAGGTCTCAGGAGCCTGAAGGGTCAAGATGGATAAACCAAATATATATACAGAGAAAAGGAAGAAGCTGTCAGGAGAGGAAAGATCACAGCCCTAATGCTGTCTCAGATCTCTGCCTTGCTGGACATGGGCTGTGTGTTATATTATGTTCTAAACAGAACACCTGAGGTGTTTCTGACCAGGCCCTGTATGGCTGGCTGTTTACACAGACAGAAATCTCTGGAAATCCCTGACTTTCATGGGCTTTAATTACAGGTTTTCCCTCAAATGTTGGTGGTGGAATAGGCTCAGCTATCTACCTTCTCTGCCTAGGCCCTCTTCCGACCAACACCATTTCTTTGGAGGCTTGGGTTGGGATGGGTTAGGTTCCACTAGATGATGGGGTATCTAATCACCAAAGATGGTGCCTGATGAACCAGGCCTCTCATGTAGGGCTGGTCCAGTGACCTACTGTTATCAATAGAAGGTGGCGGAAGTGACTCTCAGACAGTTCCAGGCCTGAGACTTAAGGACCGGCCACTTCTGCTTGTACTTATTTGGGATCCTGGAGCTTTCAAGTGAGAATTCCAACCACCTTCCTGAAGGGACCACGTGGAGAGGCCACAGGAAAAAGAGAGAAACTTTGAGTCTACACCTAGGAATGGAGGATCCCTGCTGAAAGCAAGGTCAGTGAGACCGATGATCCGAGCAGAGGCAACTCTGGCGCATATTGTGGCAAACGAAGGAGCCACGGAGAACAGACAGCAGAAGTAAGCCAGTCCCACTGGGCCCTGCCCTAATTCCCCATCCACAGAATTGTGAGAGATAATGATAACAAGGGCTTCCCTGATGGTTCAGCAGGTAAAGAATCTGCCTGCAATGCAGAAGATGCAGGAGTCGTGGGTTCAATCCCTGGGTCAGGAAGATCCCCTGGAGAAGGAAATGGCAACCCACTCCAGAATTCTTGCCAGAAAAATCCCAAGGACAGAGGAGCCTGGCAGGCTACAGTCCATAGGGTCACACAGAGTCAAACACTACTGAAGCAACTCAGCACACATGCATTAAAAATAGAGTTGTTTTAAGCTACTAAACTGGGGGTGGTTTATGACTCAGCAGTAGATAACTGAAACTTATTGTCAGTTTCCACACCATCCATTTATTCAAGAAACACTTATGGGTCACCCGCAATGAGCCAGGACATTGGGTAGAGTGAAATGAATGACAGTTGCCTGCCTCAAAGAACCATAAAGGAAAAGAGAAACAGTCAGATGGACTGATCTGTGAAGTATGGGGTGCTGCGTGCTATGAAGGCATGTGGCCTTTCAGGAGGCAGGGTATAAAACACAGCTTTGGATCATCGTGGAAGGCTTCCCAGAGAGCTGACAGGTGAGGCTGGAAGACAAGGTATGGGAAAGACGTCCCAGAAAGAACTATAAGTTATGAAGAGCTTCCAGTACTGGTCAAGAGACTGAAGTTCACAGCTAGTATGGCAGTGGAGAGCATGGACTCTTACCAGTGACTTAAAATCACTGAATCTCAATTTCCTCACTTGTAGAATGAAGATATAATAGAACCTACCCGAGAGGGTTGTTTATGAAGTTCAAAGCCACAGTGAATGTCAAACGCTTAGTGCCTGGAATTGTAGGTCATCAACAAATGTTCATCTATTAGTATCAGTGTTCCTATCACCATTATCATCACACTGAGATAACCACCTGAGAAAAGTCATTTTCTCAGCATGTAGGAGAAAATGCTAAGTCCCTGACCATTCAGAGCCCCTTATTTTTCCATAAATCTGAAAAATCTCAGCCTTTAACTCTGACTCTGTTTCAGTTCTCCTCTAAAGGGATTGGCCTTTTCAGAACTTTGAAATCTTCAGGGTATTGATTTGCACAACAAGCAACAACACATCTAGCTCATTTGGAGAATAGGTCTCTAAAATATATCTATAATATGGTCATGACAGCTGGATAGAACAACGGGTAGAGTGACTCTACGGCCATTATAACATGTTGAGGTTATAAACAGCACCACCCATCTGCGTGGATTCAGATGCACCCACTCATACTTTTCAACTCTCCTCTGATCTGTCCCAGGACCTCGGCTCTGGAGGGAAATTTAAGACCCTATGACCAGAACTGTCCAGGATTAGAATTCACAGACTCTGAGTTTCCCGTTGGCATTCAGCCCACCCGATCTGAAGGACACCAGCAGATAAGAATTTGGCACCAAGACAGCTATTTTCTGCAGCTGCTTTCGATGTGCACTGGCCAAGCACTGGGAGTCTGCCGAGGGTGACAAGTGGGGGCTATCTGGGAAATCGACTAGTTGGGTGGCCCGGGGAAGTCGCTCACTATTCCAACTTTGGGTTCTCATAAAAAACGAGGGGCCTGAGCTAGATGAAGCCTCTGGTCTTTTCAGTTCTAAAATGCTCTACTTCTTACGGGTCTTTCAGATGACATCAGTGATCCAGTTCACTAGTACAGAACCAAAGGGAGGCTGAACCCCTGAGCAGAAGGACAAAGTTCACTTAAAGGTTTTAGGTGAGATCAAACTCTTCAGGTGTCTTTTGACTTGTACAGAAGAATTGTGCTATTTCCACACAATTTAACTGTCAGTTATAAACTTCGATACAGACTCTTCATTTTCATTATACTCAATCTGACAAAGGTGCTAAACGCTTCTTCAATGTGATGTCGAAATCAAATAAGTGTGGAAATTGTGGTATTTAAAGCTATTCTTGGGACTTCCCTGGTGATCCAGTGGTTAATACTTTGCCCTCCAGTGCAGGGGTTAAGGGTCCGATCCAAGGGGAGCTGAGATCCACATGCTACATGCCTTGAGGCCAAAAAAAAAAAAAAAAACAGAACACAAAGACAACAGAAGCAATATCATAACAAATTCAATACAGACTTTAAAAATGGCTCACATTTTAAAAACATTTTTTAAAAATAAAGCCATTTCCTTCTAAAAACAGATTTTAGTTAGTTTTTCTTTCTTTCTTTTTTTTGTTTAATGAGACAAGGAGACTGGTCAGACCTTTGAACAAGCATTCAATGATTGTAGTTAATTTGCCTCAGACTAAATATTATAGAGGAAAAATCTGATCCAAATCAAAGAACCTTCAGCAAAAAAAAGAAGAAGAAGAAAAGGATGGTTTTCTTTAAACTCCTAGAAGCCTAGGAAATGTTGAAACCCTGTCTGTTGTTCTGAGAATCTGGTGAGCTTTTTCTCTCTTTAGGTAGGATATTTTCCCACTGCTTTCCTTTAGGAAGTTTCACCCTGGTGATTTCCCAAAATCTCTGTTGGTGCTTTAGCATCACACCTGTGAGCTGTTTCACATCTAGAGACGAGATGTGGTCACCTGAGCCTGGATGCTTGGAACACTCCCTGGCTTGCAGTGTGCAGGATGGGCTGAAGGACCTGTGGATTGAGGAGACCAAGCAAGAGAAGTCGAGCTCTCAGGCTGAGGGTAATGGTGAGAATGCCAGGGGAGGATTCAAGAGGCATTTTGTTGCTAGAACTGAGTTGACTAGGTTGTGAACTGGATGTGGGTGACGAAAGACAGGAAGAAATTAAGGATGACTACAAGGTTTCTAGCTTGGGCCAGACAGTATACATCGTGAGTCATCATTTATCACTGAAGTTTAAAAAGGAGAGTTTGAAAGAGTACAGAATTTAGAAACTCTTCCATTCATTTAGGAACTCTACTGTCCATTGGCCTAACAAGATTCTTACCACATTTGGTCTTGGTCTTGGGGTTCAGATTCGAAGCCGGTACACTAGCAACTAAAAGCTGAGAGAGAGAGAGAGAGAGAGAGAGAGATGAGGACTCCTCAGTTCAAAGACACACATCTTGGAAACAATGTCCCTGCCACCCTTCTGCATGAGCTTGACTTTCTCCTGTCCCTGAACTGTAAAGGTATTCAGATCAGGGATCATGGTTTTCCATTTTGAGTTTTTACAAAATCATAAGCCCCATCTTTGTAGTAGAAAGGAGGCACTCAATAAACATTTAATGAAATCGTCCTAATAGAGAATAGTTACTGTTATTTTTGGTTTGGGCTTTCCTGGGAGCTCAGTGGCAAAGAACCCACCCATCAATGCAGGAGACACAGACTATGGAATTTTGTGAGCTAAAAACCCCAATTCAGGAGTCGTAAGAGACACAGGTTCAATCCCTGGGTCAGGAAGATCTCCTGGAGAAGGAAGTGGCAACCCACTCAAGTATTCTTGTCTGGAGAACCATAACAGAGAGGCCTGGTGGGCTATAGCCCATGGGGTCAAAAAAGAGTCAGACACAATTTAGTGACTAAACAACAACTCTTGGGGTGAATTATTTTTTTTGTTGTGAAATGATGGTGATTTGGGAAAGTCCATTCTTTAGAGCCCCCTTGAGTTACTTAATCATCACAGGCATCCAGGACACGGCTTGACAGTGACACTAATTCTTGCCAGACAGGAGGTGCACCCTGCCACCCTTCTGCATGAGCTTGACTTTCTCCTGTCCCTGAACTGTAAAGGTATTCAGATCAGGGATCATGGTTTTCCATTTTGAGTTTTTACAAAATCATAAGCCCCATCTTTGTAGTAGAAAGGAGGCACTCAATAAACATTTAATGAAATCGTCCTAATAGAGAATAGTTACTGTTATTTTTGGTTTGGGCTTTCCTGGGAGCTCAGTGGCAAAGAACCCACCCATCAATGCAGGAGACACAGACTATGGAATTTTGTGAGCTAAAAACCCCAATTCAGGAGTCGTAAGAGACACAGGTTCAATCCCTGGGTCAGGAAGATCTCCTGGAGAAGGAAGTGGCAACCCACTCAAGTATTCTTGTCTGGAGAACCATAACAGAGAGGCCTGGTGGGCTATAGCCCATGGGGTCAAAAAAGAGTCAGACACAATTTAGTGACTAAACAACAACTCTTGGGGTGAATTATTTTTTTTGTTGTGAAATGATGGTGATTTGGGAAAGTCCATTCTTTAGAGCCCCCTTGAGTTACTTAATCATCACAGGCATCCAGGACACGGCTTGACAGTGACACTAATTCTTGCCAGACAGGAGGTGCCTCGCTCTGCCCCGAATCTGATAGTAACTGGGAGCCCTCAGACAGAAAGGAAACTCACTGCATGAGTATAACAAAGAACAAAAGCTTTAAAATGGGAAGAGACACACTAACACTGTATACACACCAAGTATTATGCACTTTGTAGACAGTATCTTGTTTAAGTCTCCTTAGAGCATTACAAAGTCTCTGATTTTCTTCATTTATAGGTAGGAAAACCAAAGGCCACAGAGCTTCAGGAGCTTGCTGAGAGCCACACGGGTGTTAGTGATAGACTCAGAGTTTAAACCTGGTTCTCTTTAGTTCAGAATCTGAACCCTTAATCAACCCCATCCTGTTATCTCCCTCAATATGTCTCCCAGGTATAAAGGAAGCTGGTGGGAAAATGGTGCCCACCAACCAGGCCACCTTAGCCTTGGATGTGAACTTGGACAGTGGATGAGTCTACAGAGTTTTACCTAGTTCTGAGTGCTTAAAACAGTGTGAACCTTGGGAAAAGAGCCAGGGTCTGTCTGCTTAGCTGGCAGTATCAACTGAAGCAGATAGGGGAAGGCATTTGTCATCTATAAAGACATCTGTTTCTTTTTGGTTATGCTTTCCTCTTTATCTCCTAATGAAGATGATTAGAAAAATGCCTGCTGTCTATGGGCTAAACTAAAAGAGGTAAATCTATCGTCATGCATGCTAAGTTGCTTCAGTCGTGTCCAGCTCTGTGTGACCCATGGACTGCAGCCTACCAAGGTCCTCTGCCTTGGGATTTTCCAGTCAAGAGTACTGGAGTGGGTTGCCATGCCCTTCTCTAGCAGATCTTCCTGACCCAGGGATTGAACCCGCATCTCTTATGTCCCCCGTGTTGGGGCTTTTAGCTCACAGAATTACAGTCTTGGAGAATACAGCACTGGAGGCACTCCCACTCTACCTAGAATAGCCAATCAGATCAGAGGTGTTTAATAGAGAATTGCCGAAGCGAGTTTCGGAAGAGAAAACTTTCCACCAGCAATGGGTGATTCACTCTTACCCATTTTTACAAGGACAGGACAAGGAATGGTACGTCTGAATTGAGACATGAAAATCAGGGTACACCTAAGGATATCTGAGAGAGAGGTTTTCTAACCATTACTATTAGGGATTGCTGCTGCTGCTGCTGCTGCTAAATCACTTCAGTTGTGTCCAACTCTGTGCCACCCCATAGATGGCAGCCCACCAGGCTCCCCCGTCCCTGGGATTCTCCAGGCAAGAATACTGGAACAGGTTGCCATTGCCTTCTCCAACGCATGAAAGTGAAGCCGCTCAGTCGTGTCTGACTCCTAGCGACCCCATGAACTGCAGCCTATCAGGGTCCTCTGCCTCGGGATTTTCCAGGCAAGGGTCCTGGAGTGGGTTGCCATTGCCTTCTCCACTATTAGGGATTAGTAATCATGGAGTTAGACTTCCCTGGTGGCTTAGATGGTAAAGCGTCTGCCTACAATGCGGGAGACCTGGGTTCAATCCCTGGGTTGGGAAGACCCCCTGGAGAAGGATATGGCAACCCACTCCAGTACTCTTGCCTGGAAAATCCCATGGATGGAGGAGCATTGTGGGCTACAGTCCATGCGGTTGCAAAGAGTCAGACATGACTGAGCCACTTCACTTAATCATGGAATTAAGTAGGATCTGTGGTATCTATTTCATTGAATCATGAAGCCACAACACTTTAGAGCTAGAAGGTGTCTCATAGATACCTACTTTAGCTTCATCACAGTATGCTAATAATAATTAAAAATAAAGACTAATCTAAATGCCTACTGTGATTATATAACCACAGACTCTTATGCAACAATTAAAAACTATGGTCTCCAAATTGTGTAACTGCATGGGAAAGGCTTATGCTATGAGCAGATAAGAAATTATAATTTTAATAATGATAATTGAAACCAAAACAATCTATTCATTTTACAGAGAAGGAAAATGAATTTGGATTTTGGAAATTGGATGTGGCTTCTCAACTATCTGGGATTAGAGAAAGACTCTGCTTGAAGATTCAGCTTTCATTCCCTTATCATTTGAGATGATTTCTTAGCTGGTTTTTACTGGCTGGCTTGTCTCCCTCTGTCGGTGGAGCTGCGAAAGACTCGGACACTACTTACTGACTAAACAACAGCAGCAGGTGGTGCTGGGACAGCCGGGCATCCACAGGCTTAAGAGTGAACTTGGACTTCTACTTCACACCAAAAATTAACTCAAAATGCATAAGTGACTTATGCATTAAATACAATAACCAGAACCATGAAAATATAGAAGTAAACATAGGGGTGAATCTTTAAGACCTTGGACTTGGCCGTGGATATAATACCAAAACCCTGGAAAAGGAAATGGCAATCCACTCCAGTATTCTTGCCTGGAGAATTCCATGGACAAGGAAGCCTGGCAGGCTACAGTCCACGGGATCGCAAAGAGTCGGACACAACTGAGCCCCTAAGACACACACAAATTATATTCTGATAAGGATCTAGTAACTAGAGTATACAAAAGATTCTTTATTTTTAAAAAAACACAACATGATTATATTTTAATACACAACCAAAATATAAAACATCATAGCAACTTGATGGCAATAAAATATGCTGTTTCATTTGCACAGCATGACATCCTTAGTCATAAATGAGTTCTTAGAAATCAATAACAAGACATTGATATACCAAGGGAAATGGGGGGAAAAAAAGGAACAAAAGGAAATAAAACAAATGAATGGTAAGGATTAAGCATATATGAAGTTGATTGAGCTGAACAATAACAGAAGAAAAGCAATTTCTTTTTAATATCATATTGCCAAAGATTAAACATAACAAAAAGGCAAGCAATTCTAAATTGTTTTTAATGGTCAAAGATTTGAATAGATATTTTTCCAGAGATATACTAGTGGCCAACAAGCACATTAAAAGATGCTTACCATCATTAGTCATTAGTGAAATTTAAATAAAAACCACAATGAAGGACTACTTCACACCCACTAGGATGATTCTTCTAGTAACAAAAAAGGACATTGGTGAGGATGTGGAAAAACTGTAATCCTCTGACAATGTTGGTGGTAGAAATATTAGCTGGTGTGAAAAACAGTTTGAGAGTTCTTCAAAAAGTTAAGCATAGAATTACCATATAACCCACGAATTCCACTCTTAGGACTGAAAATAATTACTCAAACAAATATATGCCCATGAATGTTTAAAAGAGCACAGTTTACAGCAGTGGTTGGACATAGCCCAAATATCCTAAATAAATAAATTGTGGTATCCTCATACAACAGAGTATTATTCAGTCATAAAAATGAATAAATACCACAAGGTGGATGAACTTTGACAACAGTATGCAAAGTGAAAGAAATCAGGCACTAAAGATCACATATTGTATGACTTAATTTGTACGAAATTTGTATGAAACGGATAAATCAATCCATCAGGATAAACTGCAGATTGGTTGGTTGCCAGGGGCTGGAGTGAGGGGGTATAGAGAGAGCCTGCTAAAAGAGTTTTAGTTTGTAATGATGGAAATGTTTTGGAACTAGATGTACATTGTAGTTGCAAATTGTCAGTGTACTAAATGTCACTACGTTATTCGCTTTAAAATGTCTTGTGAATTTCATCTCAAAAAGGATTTTTCTTTTAAAAAAGTAGTAATTTTTATCCAGTATAAGAAAATGAGTCCTTCTAAACTCATCTTCAAGGGCAGTAAATACATTTGTCAATAGATATTTCCACACTATATTATTTTCTTCCATAATCATTGTTTCTGCTATTCTGGGAACTCTCTGCAGCTCAAACTCTTATCACAGGATTCAATCAGAAAAAATAATTGAATTTAGAAAGTAAAATATATAATCAATGCAAATTCGATGCTTCAAACAGGGCACCGGAAGCCAGTGCTCTGGGACAACGCAGATGATAGGGTGGGGAGGGAGGTGGGAGGGGTTTCAGGACGGGGTGACACATGTATACCCGTGACTGGTTCATGTCGACGTATGGCAAAAACCATCACAATAATGTAAAGTAATTATCCCCCAATTAAAATAAATTAAATATATATTTTTTTAAAGTCAAGTTTTTGAGCACCATACAACTGGCCCAGTCATGAAAAGATGTGTTCAGCGCGCCATCTAGTGACCAATTTGTAAGTTGCAGCAAACCTTAACCTCCATTCATTAACCCTGAGGTTAGTTAATCCAGTCCAGTCTCTCAGTCGTGTCCACCTCCTTGCGACCCCATTAATCGCAGCACGCCAGGCCTCCCTGTCCATCACCATCGAGTCCGTGATGCCATCCAGGCATCTCATCCTCGGTCGTCCCCTTCTCCTCCTGCCCCCAATCCCTCCCAGCATCAGAGTCTTTTCCAAGAAGTCAACTCTTGGCATAAGGTGGCCAAAGTACTGGAGTTTCAGCTTTAGCATCATTCCTTCCAAAGAAATCCCAGGGTTGATTTCCTTCAGAATGGACTGGTTGGATCTCCTTGCAGTCCAAGGGACTCTCAAGAGTCTTCTCCAACACCACAGTTCAAAAGCATCGATTCTTCAGCGCTCAGCCTTCTTCACAGTCCAACTCTCACATCCATACATGAACACAGGAAAAACCATAGCCTTGACTAGACGGACCTTAGTCGGCAAAGTAATGTCTCTGCTTTTGAATATACTATCTAGGTTGGTCATAACTTTTCTTCCAAGGAGTAAGTGTCTTCTAATTTCATGGCTGCAATCACCATCTGCAGTTATTTTGGAGCCCAAAAAAATAAAGTCTGACACTGTTTCCCCTGTTTCCCCATCTATTTCCCATGAAGTGATGGGACCGGATGCCATGATCTTCGTTTTCTGAATGTTGAGCTTTAAGCCAACTTTTTCACTCTCCTCTTTCACTTTCATCAAGAGGCTTTTTAGTTCCTCTTCACTTTCTGCCATAAGGGTGGTGTCATCTGCATATCTGAACTTATTGATATTTCTCGCAGCAGTCTTGATTCCAGCTTAATGCTTCATCCAGCTCAGCATTTCTCATGATGTACTCTGCATAGAAGTTAAATAAGCAGGGTGACAATATACAGCCTTGACGTACTCCTTTTCCT
>SJYX01010425.1:159567-191522 GCA_006410675.1 Oreotragus oreotragus | reverse complement strand
GTTAGTTCTAAAAGGTCTTGTAGGTCTTCATAAAACTGTTCAACTTCAGCTTCTTCAGCATTACTGGTTGGGGCATAGACTTGGATAACTGTGATATTGAATGGTTTGCCTTGGAGATGAACAGAGATCATTCTGTCATTTTTGAGATTGCATCCAAGTACTGCATTTTGGACTCTTTTGTTGACCATGATGGCTACTCCATATCTTCTGAGGGATTCCTGCCTGCAGTAGTAGATATAATGGTCATCTGAGTTAAATTCACCCATTCCAGTCCATTTTAGTTCGCTGATTCCTAGAATGTTGACGTTCATACTTGCCATCTCTTGTTTGACCACTTCCAATTTGCCTTGATTCATGGACTTGACATTCCAGGTTCCTATGCAATATTGCTCTTTACAGCATCGGATCTTGCTTCTATCACCAGTCACATCCACAACTGGGCATTGTTTTTGCTTTGGCCAACAATCCTGCTTGAGGACAGATTCTCCTTCCTGAAAACCTTCTGGCTAATCCTGTTGTCTTAAAATGTAAATTATGGGAGTGGGTCTAGTAAGATCTTTACAGCCTTGAGACATTCTTTTGATTTACTATAATAACTAATTTTAAAAGCTACATTCAGAAAACTAATATCATGGCATCTGGTCCCATCACTTCATGTCAAATAGATGGGGAAACAGTGGAAACAGTGACAGACTTTATCTTGGGGAGCTCCAAAATCACTGCAGATGGTGACTGCAGTCATGAAATTAAAAGACACTTGCTCCTTGGAAGAATGACCAACCTAGACAGCATATTAAAAAGCAGAGACATTACTTTGCCAACAAAGTTCTGTCTAGTCAAGGCTATGGTTTTTCCAGTAGCCATGTATGGATGTGAGAGTTGGACTATAAAGAAAGCTAAGCACTGAAGAATTGATGCTTTTGAACTGTGGTGTTGGAGAAGACTCTTGAGAGTCCCTTGGACTGCAAGGAGATCCAACCAGTCCATCCTAAAGGAGATCAGTCCTGAGTGTTCTTTGGAAGGAATGATGTTGAAGCTGAAACTCCAATACTTTGGCCACCTGATGCAAAGAACTGACTCATTTGGAAAGTCCTTGATGCTGGGAAAGATTGGGGGCAGGAGGAGAAGGGGATGACAGAGGATGAGATGCTTGGAAGTCATCACCTACTCAATGGACATAAGTTTGAGTAAACTCTGATAGTTGGTGATGGACAGGGAGGCCTCACGTGCTGCAGTCCATGGGGTTGCAAAGAGTTGGACACGACTGAGTGACTGAAATGAATTTAAAAAGTACATAACTCCCTTGCTAACACTAGCTAACACTAGTGACAGGAGCACTCTCTGCCCCCTTCTCATGTCTATGTAAGAAGCTTTCTCTATCCCCTTTCACTGCAATAAAACTTCTGCCACACAAGAGCCCTGAGTGGTCAAGTTTGGTCTCTGGTCCTGAAGCTTAATCTTCTTCAGAGATCATGAATCCGACATCATTCACCATAAGCCATCATTCATTTCTAAAAGACTGCTATGGAGTGCAACAAAATTTACTTCCCTGGAAGTGTATCTTCTCCCTCTGCAACCATCAAGAAAGCAGCTGGTGGCAGGGGTCTTTCTGGAGACCTAGCCATGCTGAGGGGATCCAAAGAGGCTTACAAACTGGGCTATGCATGTGTGTCAAACTGTTAGGAGCACCCACAACACAGTCAGTATTTCTTTCACCTATGGGCCATCTGGGGAGTCTCAGATCCTCTGTAGTAATTTTCCAAGGACACTCTTGCTATCAGAGCCCTTCTAGAAAACTGCTTTAGGAAGCTACCCACAACTACTTAGTTTATGTGAAGTGAAGTGAAAGTGGTTCAGTCGTGTCCGGCTTTTTACGACCCCATGGACTATACAGTCCATGGAATTCTCCAGGTCAGAATAGTGGAGTGGGTAGCCTTTCCCCTCTCCAGGGGATCTTCCCAACCCAGGGATCGAATCCAGGTCTCCAGCATTGCAGGAGGATTCTTTACCAGCGGAGCCACAAGGGAAACCCAAGAACACTGGAATGGGTAGCCTATCCCTTCTTTAGCAGATCTTCCCGACCCAGGAATCAAACTGGGGTCTCCTGCATTGCAGGAGGACTCTTTACTTCGTCTATGAATGAGACACAGATGTATAATTTGCCTCGTCATTTGGTCATATTTGTTAGCAGTGTTACAGTTCCTAGAGGATTTTTGGAGCAGGAGTTATTCAAGGAAGGACCAGTGATGATCAGTTCATTTGAACTTCCAACAATCCCGCGAGAAATAAATGGGGATGATTATGGCCACTTTATACCTGTTAGACCTGGGCCTTGTCTTTAAGAACAAACAGCAAGTGGTAGGTTCACCTGCTACATCTTTATGCAAATACTGGAATCATTCTGCTCCTTATGGAAAACCTGCATCTACAGGTATGAATTCTGTGCTTGTGCTTTAAGAGGAAAACACACACTCTAGTGCAGTTCAGAGTTCTATTCACTCTGCCCATTTTGGTTCTTGTGCTGTGCTGTGCTGTGTCGCTCAGTCGTGTCTCACTCTTTGTGACCCCATGGACTGTAGCCTGCCAGGCTCCTCTGTCCATGTGGATTCTCTGGAGTGGGTTGTCATGCCCTCCTCCAGGGAATCTTCCCAACCCAGGGATTGAATCCAGGTCTCCCGCATTGCAGGCAGATTCTTCACCATCTGAGCCACTAGAGAAGTCCATTTTGGTTCTTCACTCCAGCCAAATAATATTGTGGATAAAAGCAGAAGCATTAAAAAATGGTAATATAGATTTTTGCACTTTGTTTTGATTAAAAGTAGGTAAAACTAAGAAAAGGTAAAACTGGTCATGTAAAATGAACACATTAAAATGTGTCTATACTTTCCCCCTGTGGTCAAGAGTGGTATCATAGGAAGGAGGGTGTGAAAGTGAGAAAGAATTACGGTTATTTTGAGACACTCCTTGTACTCTGGTGGAGATTACTATGCAACAACTAAATGCTTTCATTGCTGGTTAACTGCTCCAAACTCTCAGATTCCTCATCTGTAAAATGAAGTGAATATCTAAGAGTGGCTGGGAGAGTGATGCGTGAACAAACGTTGCTCTGCACCTGGCCTGCTGCTGCTGCTGGTGGTAAGTCGCTTCAGTCGTGTCCGACTCTGTGCGACCCCAGAGATGGCAGCCCACCAGGCTCCCCCGTCCCNGCTGGGAGAGTGATGCGTGAACAAACGTTGCTCTGCACCTGGCCTGCTGCTGCTGCTGGTGGTAAGTCGCTTCAGTCGTGTCCGACTCTGTGCGACCCCAGAGATGGCAGCCCACCAGGCTCCCCCGTCCCTGGGATTCTCCAGGCAAGAACACTAGAGTGGGCTGCCATTTCCCTCTCCAATGCATGAAAGTGGAAAGTGAAAGTGAAGTCGCCCAGTCGTGTCCGACTCCCGGTGACCCATGGACTACACCCAACCAGGCTCCTCCGCCCATGGGATTTTCCAGGCAAGAGTACTGGAGTGGGCTGCCATTGCCTTTGAGCACAAAAGGGATGATGCCTTTCTCCATTAAAATAGAATGACCTTGGGCTTCCCTAGTGACTCAGTGGCAAAGAATCTGCCGCCAATGCAGGAGACACAGGTTCGATCTCTAGTCTAGGAAGATCCTATGTGCCGTGGAGCAATTAAGCCGGTGCTCCACAACTATTGAGCCTGTGCTGTAGAGCCCAGGAGCCACAACTACTGAAGCCTTCATTCCCTAGAGTCCACACTCCGTAACAAGAGAGGGCAGCATAGTGAGAAGCCCACACACAACGGGAGTGCTCCCCCCTTGAAGACTCACCAAAACCAAAAATAAATAAATAAAATCATGTGTAAAAACCTTAAAAAAAAAACAAACTAGAACTTTCCTCACAGGTGGTTGGCAACAGTGGAAAACCATTAAGACCCATAGTAAATGTAGGGGATAGATGAGTTGTTGTTCTTGCTTTTGTGCTTTTACAGATTAGCTAAAATCCAGGACGAACAGATACGTGATAAGACACAGAATGTAAATGTGAATGTCCTCAAAGATCTCTCCCTTTCTAGAAAAGTCCTCTGTCTCCCTCAGTTTGCGTGGTCCTGGTGACTGGGTCTCTTTCCACACAAACACCACCTGGCCAGAAACTGTCCCTTTGGCTTCTATGATACAACATACTCTTGATCCCCTCACCCACCACTTCCCTGATGAACTCTTGTTACCCTCTTGAAGGCCCACTCACTCCCACCATTTCTGCCCACTGGTACCCAGAGTTCAATCGAATTCCTGTGATGGTCCTTTGAAGGCAAGAAAACAACATCACATTTACCCTAAAGATTCTCTCCAAGCTGAAAATCATGAACTGTTTCATCTGCTGTTCATTGATCATGACATCCACACTCTAAAGGCTTAGTTGCTTTCCAATGGGTAAGTTAAGTTTGCAGACGTTGCTCCAAGCACGGGGTGGATTCCAGGAGTGGACAGAGCAGACCCAGTCTGCTGTCTGCTTTGCTCCATTCTTACATTCTTACTAATGCAGCCCAGAACTGTTGTTATTGATCAGCATGTCCATGTCATTTTCAATTTTCAATTTTTTTTAACTTCAACAATAGGACTTTATTCCCTCTGGTGCTGGAAGCAAGAAGCTCAAGCTGGGTTCTTTGGGGGCCTCTTTTCTTGGCTTGTAGCTATCCAGCAGTCTTCTCCCTGTGTTCTCACATAGTCTTCCCTGTGTCTCAGTTTCTGTTAATTTTGTTTTTCACACACTCTACTGCTAACCTGTTTAATCTCTATTTGCACAGTTGTATCCTTTTATCCCCAATTTATAACTTTGTGTGTATGCCCATTTAAGATTAAACTGGTAAAATTAAAACTAGCCTGTAATTTTTTTTTTTTTAAGTTGCAGGCCCCAGTTAAATGAATGATGTCTCTAGCCATCTGGTATGAGGTTTTATTAATTTTCCCAAATTTTTTTTCCTATTTGGGTCACTGAAAGAGACTATGCTTGTGGAAGATGAAAAGATAGTTCAGCAGGTCTGGAGGTTAACAGAGAACAGAGGAAGCCAGCTGTCTTTAAATATTGGGAATCCTAGAGAAAAAAGAAAAAAATCCTCGACAATGAAAATACAGTTGGCTTTCTGATAGAATTGAGAAAGGTGTGTCAACAAGGCAGCACTTCCTCCAAAGGCACTGGCAAAGCTGTCTCCTCCAGTTTCCTAGGCTCCAGGCGTCCCTAGGCTTGTGGACACATCACTCCAGTCTCCGGCTCTGTTTTCATGTGCCTTCTCTCCTTCTGTGTCTTCTGTCTCTCGCCATTGGATTTAGGCTCCACCTGGGGCTGCCCTGGTGGCTTAGACAGTAAAGAAACTGCCTGTAATGCAGGAGATCTGGGTTTGATCCCTGGGTTGGGAAGATCCCCTGCAGAAGGGAATGGCAACCCACAGTATTCTTGTCTGGAGAATCCCATGGACAGAGGAGCTTAGTGGGTCACAGTTCACGGGGTTGCAAAGAGTCGGGCTACAATCCATGGGGGTCACAAAGAGTCAGAGACGAGTGAGTGACTAACACTTCCACTTTCTGGATTATCCAGAATGATCCTGCCTTGAGTTCTTTAATCATATCTGCAAAGACTGTTTTCTAGTAAGGTCATATTTACAGGTTCCAGAGAGTAGAAGTTGGACCTATCTTCTGGGGGGTCATGTTCAGTGACTGCAGTGGATTATCCCATGACCTCATGTTGCACGATGCCGAGGACTCTGATTGTGACTTCAGCTGACCTTTTAGTTTGAATTTTAAGATTTCCTTTATAAGCTCATCAGTCACCAGCAATTACTCACCGTATCCCTGGTTTCTTTTTCTTTCCTTTGGTATCATCTAGCTTGTCTAATTTAGCTGGTGGGTTTCTTGGCACAGACAACATCTTCTCTGGGTGGTCTCCAAACAAACGGTCTGAACTTGATCTCGATTTCTGATCTGCTCTCATCACTGAGCAGCTGTAATATGACAGGAAGGCTTTGTGGGTCCAGAGTTAATGACATTATCATTTGAAGCACTGTAGGACACATTTGTCCAGAGGCCTGGAAAGGGAGTGCTAGAGACTCAAGTTTCAACCTGACATAAGTTGTGAGCTTAGTGTCTGGGTGGTGATCATCACTCATGAGTTTTACAACTATCATCTCCCTATCTAAGGATTATTCCTCTTGCCTCTTTTGATGATCAGAAGTTTTGAAAATGAATATAAGCAAGCTTATAAATATTTTTCTTGATATGCAGCAAAAAAAAAAAAAAAAAACTTGCAGAAACACAGAGCAGGATTCTACTTATATAAAGTTGAAACAGGCAAAGTAATGCTCTATGTTGCTTGGAGAGACCCACCTAGGTAGCACAAGTAAAATAAATGCATAGAAATGATAAATACTCAATTGACAGTGCTGGTTACCCCTTGGAGAAAGGATTGGGTAGGATTCTGAAAAGAAATGGAAAAGGCATTAATTTTATTAGTAATATAATTATCTTTTTAAACTGAGTGGCAGTCACAAAACCAAAGTGTTCTGGAACACACCTTTTCTCCTCCTGGCAGACTTTTTCTACCTGGGGAGAATGCCTTAAACTACAGTCTTTAATGTCATGTTTAGGCTTAATGTGGATTTCACTATTAACACTCAGCAAGAGCTCTCTCTGTCTGTAAACTCTGGCTAGGTATGAGAACTACACTGATGTCATCACTGTTCACCTCTACTCTGTTACTAGGGAAGGTTATGGGTATATTCAAAAGTTTTGCCCTTTCAATATATATTTTCTAAGAATTCTCTATTTATGAATATCATATACCATTATTTCTAGAAGCTAAGAGTGATTGGAGACTAGAAGATTTTATAAATATACACAGTACCAATGGTTGGTCTTTTAAAAACTTAACTTGTTCTTATTCATTTCCAGCAAACACATTATTTATGGTTTGGACATTCTCATTAGGATGGGCTTTTAGCCAATCTGGGGCTTCCCAAGCGGCACTAGTGGTGAAGAACCTGCCTGCCAATGCAGGAGACATAAGAGATACGAGTTCAGCCTCTGGATTGGGAAGATCCCCTGGAGGAGGGCAGGGGTACCCACTCCAGTATTCTTGTCTGGAGAATCCCATGGACAGAGGAGCCTGGCGGGCTATAGTCCATGGGGNCAAGCGGCACTAGTGGTGAAGAACCTGCCTGCCAATGCAGGAGACATAAGAGATACGAGTTCAGCCTCTGGATTGGGAAGATCCCCTGGAGGAGGGCAGGGGTACCCACTCCAGTATTCTTGTCTGGAGAATCCCATGGACAGAGGAGCCTGGCGGGCTATAGTCCATGGGGTCAAAAAGAGTTGGATACCACTGAAGTGACTTAGCAGCAGCAGCTGCAGTTAGCCACTTTAATACTCACGTGCCTTTTTCCCAACTACTGTCAGGGAAAGTAGAGGTGGACAAATATAATCCCTTGAGAAGATTGAGCAGAAATAGGCACTCCCACACCGGGGAAAAGTTGTGTTTTAATGTCACAGTAAATTCGAGTCAACAATTTCATGAACTTTTATTGAGCATTTGCTGCCTGGGGCACTTAGCAAGAGATCTGCTCCCCAACCTCGGGAGCTTTCACTCTAGTTGAGGAAGGAGGAGAGAAAGGTACAGAAATTTCTATAAGGTGGAAATGCTAAAAGTGAGTTTGTTCCATTTAATTCCAGTTTTTCTCAATGCTTACTTTCCTTACCTAAGATTAGTACAGAGACGCCAATGCCGACTCTTCTAGCAGGACAGGTGGATCATTCTCTGTATGTAAAACAGATAACAGTCAGATGCTTGCTAGTGAGGGACCTGCAGTGTTTTCACTTCTAGGGTGGGAACCCAAAGGATCTATCTCTGGTACTCTCCAGCGATTTCTACACAGTAACTTTTTGAGATGAGGCTTGAATTGCTCACAAAATCAGACTCAGATTAATTTGGTCAAATTGCTTGCTCCCTGGGAAGAATGAGGTGAATTTTCCATTGGTTATAACCCAAACTAGAATCTCCTTTAAGATGAAAACTGTTCCATGATCTGATACATCCAGGCACCTGTGATAATCCCTAGAATAGCAAGATGAGTTTGGGAATGGATGGACTGTGGATGGGTTTTCTCATTCTATTTAGTATTTAAAATAGACATAGAAAAAAATTCATGGTTACTAAAGAGGAAGGGGGAGGGATAAATTAGGAGTATGGGGTTAACAGATACACCACTGTATGTAAAACAGATAACAAGAATTTACTGTATAGCACAGGGAATTAGATTCAATATCTTACAATAATATATAATGGAAAGATTGAAAATTATATGAATACATATACACATATATATGAATCACTTCACTATATATCAGAAATTGACATGATATTGTCAATCAACTATACTTCAATTAAAAAATAGATAATATAAAGTAGATGTGTTATAATAGGGCATAGAGAATCTAACACAAATATAATTCAGGTTATTTAAAAAATTCCTTTCTTCCTTTTCTCCATCCCTTCTTTCTTTTTTCCATCCTTTTTCCTTCCTCTCTTTCCTTCTTTCCTTTCTTCTATAAATTGCTACCAAACGTTGAGTTTTAGCATCATGCTCAGGATGGTTCATAGATATTTGCATTGAATCCCTGCAATTACTGTCTGAAATGGAAATAACTTCTATCTTACTTCAAGCTCCTGCTTTGACTACCACACTATGCTGCTTCCAACAAAGGGTTTTTTTGTCCCCCTCCCCGCAAGGAACCATTGTTTGGGGGCATAGCCTATAGTCCAGAGGGATACTTAGAAACGGAAAATGTTTCCTTTACTTGTCAAATAAGTTGTTGGGAAATCTATAGGCCAAAGTAAAGGAAGTACATGGCTCATTAGCAGCAGAAGAAATACAAACTACGCCAGTTGGTCTTATTACCTTCTATAAAACGGGTGGAGCAGGCCACACAGTCATTATCTAGACACGCTTAGCTCTGTTCTCGCGAGACCCTGAGCACTGTTCTCGCGAGACCCTGAGCTCTGAGGTTTGAGGATCAGCTCTACTAACAGTCAGCCTCTCTGTGGTCCTCATGGCAGAGAGTGCGGTGTGAGGTGGATTGCAGCCTTCTCCTGAAGCCCTCCAGGCCTAGAGCCCAGCAGGTAAGCTGGGAGGCCTGGGGACAGGCTGGAGTGCGTCTGGCGAGCTCCAGAGCCCTCGGCCTGGCAGCCTACTACCCAGGCCTAAGCCTTGACCTAACGGCTGCAGCAGTTTCTGTGAGTCAAGGCCCATGGAGGCCTCAGCAACTGAAGTACACCGGACAGTGCTATTAAGGTAAGAGTTTCCACCAGCTTCAGTCTCTCCGTTCAAATTTTGAATATTGGTCCAGCTGAAGTTGCAAGGATATTGCATATCATTACTTCTGGTCCCACTCCGTGGTTGGGGCTGTTTATAAAGAGGGGCATTTGGGAGCTAATTGGGAACTAAAGTGGGTAATTGGTATTTGCTACAACTGTGTGTTAGTTCCTATTCAGTTCAGTTCAGTTCAGATCATTCACTCAGTCGTGTCCGACTCTTTGCAGCTGCATGAATCACAGCACACCAGGCCTCCCTGTCATCACCAACTCCCGGAGTTCACTCAGACTCATGTCCATTGAGTCAGTGATGCCATCCAGCCATCTCATCCTCTGTCGTCCCCTTTTCCTCCTGCCCCCAATCCTTTCCAGCATCAGAGTCATTTCCAATGAGTCAACTCTGCATGAGGTGGCCAAAGTTCTGGAGTTTCAGCTTTAGCATCATTCCTTCCAAAGAACACCCAGAACTGATCTCCTTTAGGATGGACTGGTTGGATNGGGAGGGGGGTTCATGTTTGGGAGTTTGTGTAAAAAAATAAATTAAAAAAAAAAAATAGAATGGACTGGTTGGATCTCCTTGCAGTCCAAGGGACTCTCAAGAGTCTTCTCCAACACCACAGTTCAAAAGCATCAATTCTTTGGTGCTCAGCTTTCTTCACAGTCCAACTCTCACATCCATACATGACTACTGGAAAAACCATAGCCTTGACTAGACGGACCTTAGTCGGCAAAGTAATGTCTCTGTTTTTGAATATGCTATCTAGGTTGGTCATAACTTTTCTTCCAAGGAGTAAGCATCTTTTAATTTCATGGCTGAACTCAAAGGATTAAGCTTCCTTTAATTTCATGGCTGCAGTCACCATCTGCAGTGATTTTGGAGCCCTCCAAAAATAAAGTCTGACACTGTTTCCACTCTTTCATCTATTTCCCATGAAGTGATGGGACCGGATGCCATGATCTTCGTTTTCTGAATGTTGAGCTTTAAGCCAACTTTTTCACTCTCCTCCTTCACTTTCATCAAGAGGCTTTTTAGTTCCTCTTCACTTTCTGCCATAAGGGTGGTGTCATCTGCATATCTGAGGTTATTGTTATTTCTCCCGGCAATCTTGATTCCAGCTTGTGCTAGGTGTGTAAGGTAAGGTAAGGTAAGGTGAAGTAGCTCAGTCGTGTTCGACTCTTTGCGACCCCGTGGACTGTAACCTACTACGCTTCTCCATCCATGGGATTCTCCAGGCAAGAATACTGGAGTGGATTGCCATTTCCTTCTCCAGGGGATCTTCCTGACCCAGGGATCGAACCCAGGTCTCCCGCATTAGAGGCAGACGCTTTAACCTCTGAGCCACCAGCTAGGTGTGTAGTGGTATCTAATTGCTGTTTTAATTTGCATTTCCATAAACACAAATGATATTTCTCTTTTTTATATGTCTATAAAAGAGCATTTTTATGTGTCTACTTGCTGTCTGATATCTTCTTTAGTCCATGCTTCTTTTTTAGTATAGTCTTTCCTTTGGCAACCCACTCCAGTATTCTTGCCTGGAGAATCCCATGGATGAAAGAGCCTGGTGGGCTACAGTCCACAGGGTTGCAAAGAGTCAGGCACAACTGAGCGACTTAACTTTCCTTTGAAGGAATAAAATATCATCTTGTATATTTCCTGTGCCCAACCTAAACTCAGCCATTTTTGCATGGTTGACTAGATTTCTTTTTTTTTTTTTAAAAGTTACAGTCATGTTCTAATTTATCCTGACTGGTGTTTTCAGAATACTCCAAATCTCTGTCTCACCTTTAGACATAGTATCTTGGATTACTTCTAATGCCCTAACCTCTTTCTTTAACTATGGATTTATAGTAGTTTAAATCTCAGAGGGCAGTCTTATTTCCAAATTCTTAAAATGGGAAAGAAAGAGACAACTTCATTGCTGCCTCATAAAAGTCCTGCATCTCCCTTTCTTTGAAAGTATTATTCTATTTAATTATAGCCACACTTAGGCACTAAGGCTTCCCTGGTGGCTCAGAGGTTAAAGCGTCTGCCTGCAATGCAGGAGACCTGGGTGCGATCCTTGGGTCGGGAAGATCCCCTGAAGAAGGAAATGGGAACCTGAAGAATCTAAGCTACTCCATTTTCTTAACAGAAAAACTCCATTTTGTAAGGTACCAGGAAAAGAGCCTTTGGAAATCCCCTGACCTCATCCCACCACCCACGAGCCAATCAGACCCCCGACCAGGATCTCCTGACTTAACGTTCAGGAACTTGTGGTCTACCTAGGTAATAGGGACCAATCAAAAACCAACACACAACTCTTCAAAAGAAAGTGACCAATCAGACGTCCCCCTACCTAGAAATTCTTTTTTTTTTTTCATGAACACTCCCTATATAAGCAATGTAATCCAAAACCCGGGGCTCCTCCCTATAGCCGCTGCGTCAGTAATGCTGGGAGCCCCAGCTCGAGCTTTGTAATAAAAACTCTAGCTTTTGCATCAGATATCGGCTCCCTGATGGTCATTGGGAGATTTCGCGACTTGGGCATAACACAACCCACTGAAGTATTCTTGCCTGGAGAAGCCCATGGATGGAGGAGTCTGGCGGGCTGTAGTCCATGGGGTCACAAAGAGTCAAACACGACTGAGTGAGTTCACTTTCAGGGGTTCCCTGGTGGCTCAGAGGTTAAAGTGTCTGCTTGCAATGTGGGAGACTGGGGTTCGATCCCTGGGTTGGGAAGCTTTCTTGGAGAAGGAAATGGCAATCCACTCCAGTATTCTTGCCTGGAGAATCCCTTGGAGAGAGGAGCCTAGTAGGCTAAAGTCCAAGGTCCCAAAGAGTTGGACACGACTGAGGAACCTTGGAATCCGGAATGAAGCAGGGCAAAGACTAATAGAGTTTTGCCAAGAAAATACACTGGTCATAGCAAACACCCTCTTCCAACGACACAAGAGAAGACTCTACACTGGACATCACCAGATGGTCAACACCGAAATCAGATTGATTATATTCTATGCAGCCAAAGATGGAGAAGCTCTATACAGTCAACAGAAACAAGACCAGGAGCTGACTGTGGCTCAGATCATGAACTCCTTATTTCCAAATTCAGACTGAAATTGAAGAAAGTAGGGAAAACCGCTAGACCATTCAGGTAGGACCTAAGTTAAATCCCTTATGATTATACCTGTCTCTTATACACATCTAGATGTGTATAAGAGACAGTCCAGCATCACAGTCTTTTCCAATGAGTCAACTCTTCACATGAGGTGGCCAAAGTACTGGAGTTTCATCTCAAAGTTATTTATAACTGCAATAAAAATTGAAAAAATACATTTGTGTCTATTACCTTGTTGGATTTTTTTTAATGACAGTTATTCATAGAAATATCTATAAATGGGTTCTAAAATCTATCTTACAAATATATTGAGCTGAATTAATATAAGATAAAGTATGAAGATGAGTATGTTGGTATTTTATTATGAACTATGCAGAAGCGTCTTTGCAGCCAAAGATGGAGAGCTCTATACAGTCAACAAAAACAAGACCAGGAGCTGACTGTGGCTCAGATCATGAACTCTTTATTACCAAATTAAAACTTAAATTGAAGAAAGTAGAGAAAACTGCTAGACCATTCAGGTATGACCTAAATCAAATCCTTTCTGATTATACAGTGGAAGTGAGAAATAGATTTAAGGGACTAGATCTGATACATACAGTGCCTGATGAACTATGGAATGAGGTTTGTGACACTGTACAGGAGACAGAGATCAAGACCATCCCTGTGGGAAAAAAATGCTAAAAAGCCAAATGGCTGTCTGGGGAGGCCTTACAAATAGCTGTGAAAAGAAGAGAAGTGAAAGCAAAGGAGAAAAGGAAAGATATAGGCATCTGAATGCAGAGTTCCAAAGAATAGCAAGAAGAGATAAGAAAGCTTTCTTCAGTGATCAATGCAAAGAAATAGAGGAAAAGAAGAGAATGGGAAAGACTAGAGAGCTCTTCAAGAAAATTAGAGATACCAAGGGAACAATTTATGCAAAGATGGGCTCGATAAAGGACAGAAATGGTATGGACCTAACAGAAGCAGAAGATATTAAGAAGAGGTGGCAAGAATACACAGAAGAACTGTACAAAAAAGATCTTCATGACCCAGATAATCATGATGGTGTGATCACTCATCTAGAGCCAGACATCTTGGAATGTGATGTCAAGTGGGCCTTAGAAAGCATCACTACGAACAAAGCTAGTGGAGGTGATGGAATTCCAGTTGAGCTGTTTCAAATCCTGAAAGATGATGCTGTGAAAGTGCTGCACTCAATATGCCAGTAAATTTGGAAAACTAAGCAGTGGCCACAGGACTGGAAAAGGTCCATTTTCATTCCAATCCCAAAGAAAGGCAATGCCGAAGAATGTTCAAACTACCACACAATTGCACTCATCTCACACATTAGTAAAGTAATGCTCAAAATTCTCCAAGCCAGGCTTCAGCAATACATGAACTGTGAACTCCCTGATGTTCAAGCTGGTTATAAAAATGCAGAGGAACCAGAGATCAAATTGCCAACATCCGCTGGATCATGGAAAAAGCAAGAGTTCTAGAAAAACATCTATTTTTACTTTATTGACTATGCCAAAGTCTTTTTTTCAATCACCACAAACTGTAGAAAATTCTTGTAAAGAGATGGGAATACCAGACCACCTGACCTGCTTCTTGAGAAATCTGTATGCAGGTCAGGAAGCAACAGTTAGAACTGCACATGGAACAACAAACTGGTTCCAAATAGGAAAAGGAGTATGTCAAGGCTGTATATTGTCACCCTGCTTATTTAACTTATGCATGTAGAGTACATCATGAGAAATTCTGGACTGGAAGAAACACAAGCTGGAATCAAGATTGCTGGGAGAAATATCAATAACCTCAGATATGCAGATGACACCACCCTTATGGCAGAAAGTGAAAAGGAACTGAAAAGCCTCTTGATGAAAGTGAAAGAGGAGAGCAAAAAAGTTGGCTTAAAGCTCAGCATTCAGAAAACGAAGATCGTGGCATCCGGTCCCATGACTTCATGGGAAATAGATGGGGAAACAGTGGAAACAGCATCAGATTTTATTTTGGGGGGCTCCAAAATCACTGCAGATGGTGATTGCAGCCATGAAATTAAAAGATGCTTACTCCTTGGAAAAAAGTTATGACCAACCTAGATAGTATATTCAAAAGCAGGGACATTACTTTGCTCACTAAGGCCCATCTAGTCAAGGGTATGGCTTTTTCCTGTGGTCATGTATGGATATGAGAGTTGGACTGTGAAGAAGGCTGAGTACCGAAGAATTGATGCTTTTAAACTGTGGTGTTGGAGAAGACTCTTAAGAGTCCCTTGGACTGCAAGGAGATCCAACCGGTCCATTCTGAAGGAGACCAGCTCTGGGATTTCTTTGGAAGGAATGATTCTAAAGCTGAAACTCCAGTACTTTGGCCACCTCATGCAAAGAGTTGAATCATTGGAAAAGATTGTGATGCTGGGAGGGATTGGGGGCAGGAGGAGAAGGGGACGACCGAGAATGAGATGGCTGGATGGCATCACTGTCTAGATGGACGTGAGTCTGAGTGAACTCCAGGAGTTGGTGATGGACAGGGAGGCCTGGCGTGCTGTGATTCATGGGGTCGCAAAGAGTCGGACATGACTGAGTGACTGAAATGAACTGATGCAGAAGTAATTAAATTTTCAATTAAAAATGTTATGGATTTTAAAAACTATTTTTTTTTCCAGAGTGAAAAACATTTTCCTAGAATATGGTCAGTGTTTTTCATTACAAGCATTATTATATCAAAAAAGAGAAGTTACGTTTTTGTGTTCAGTTAACATGATTTCAGTTATCAACTGGAAGAGTAGCTGTATAACATAAAAATGGGTGCCTAATCAAACCATTAGATACAAACACGTTAGAGTAAATATAATATCAGTATTTTCTGGAATAATATATTGAGTGTTATTTTCCTTTTTTTTCCTTTTCAAAACTGTCTCCTTCACAACTAATATGCCCTTTTGGTGCATCACTCAATTTAAGAGTTTGTTGGTATATTTTCAAACAGCTTTTTCTATCTATATAGCTTTGGGACATGAATTAAAGTTGTATAGTTCATATGAGTTGAATCATAAGGAAGGCTGAGTGTAAAATAATTGATGCTTTCAAACCATGCTGCTGGAGAAGACTCTATTGGACAGCAAGGAAATCAGTCCTGACTGGAAGGATTGATGCTGAAGCTGAAGCTCCAATACTCTGATCACTTGATGTGAAGAGACAACTCACTGGAAAAGATCCTGATGCTGGGAGAGATCGAAGGCAAAAGGAAAAGGGGATCGCAGATGATATGGTTAGCTTTCATCATTGACTCAATGGACATGAATCTGAGCAAACTCTCAGAGATAATGGAGGCCAGAGGAGCCTGGTGTGCTGAAGTCCATGGAGTTACAGAGTCAGACACTGTAATTCCCAATATTGGGAAATCCAATATTGATAATACAAAAATGTGTATATTTATATTAACAAAATTTATTTTAGTTAAATAATCAACTTTTGATGTAGCCAACAATTATTTCTCTAATTATACAGAAATGAAATTTCAATAAAATTGGGAAAGAAGTACGTCAAGGCTGTATATTGTCACCCTGCTTATTTAAATTATATGCAGAGTACATCATGTGAAGTGCTTGGCTGGATGAATCACAAGCTGGAATCAAGTTGCCAGGAGAAGTATGAACAACTTCAGACATATAGATGATACCATCCTAATGTCAGAGAGTGAAGAAGAATTAATGAAACTGGAAGAGGAGAGTGAAAAAGCTGGATTAAACTCAACATTTAAAAAACTAAAATCACGGCATCTGGTCCCATCACCCCATGGCAAACAGATGGGGAAAAAATATGGAAACAACAGATTTTATTTTCTTGGGCTCCAAAACCACTGTAGACAGTGACTGTAGCCACAAAATTTAAAGACATTTGCGCCTTGGATGGAAAGCTATGACAAACCTAGACAGCATATTGAAAAAAAAAAAAAAGAAAAGCAGAGATATCACTTTGCCAACGAAGGTCCATATAGTCAAAACTACAGTTTTTTCAATAATCACTTATGGATGTGAGAGTTGGACCATAAAGAAGGATGAGCACTAAAGAACTGATGCTTCTGAACTGTGATGCTGGAGAAGACTGAGTCTGTTGGACAACAAGGAGATCAAACCAGTCAATCCTAAAGGAAATCAGCCCTGAATATTCATTGATAGGACTGACTCTGAAGATGAATCTCCAATACTTTGGCCACCTGATGTTAAAGCAGACTCACTGGAAAAGACTCTGACACTAGGAAAGATCAAAGGCAGGAAGAGAAGGGCCAACAGAGGATGAGCTGGTTGGATGATATTTCTGACTCAATGGACATGAGTTTGAGAAAACTCTGGGAGATAGTAAAGGAGCAAAGCCTGGCATGCTGCAGTCCATGGTGTCACAGAGCTGGATACAATTTAGTGAATGATTAACAACATTATTTCCTAGAAGACATAACATTGATTCATTGCAGGTAACTGCTATAAACAGTTATAAAATGTGCAGTAACTGTGAATATTCTTTATTAGTCAATATATTAGTTTGAATTTTTATATTCCTAATATTTTGATGCAGAGTTTGACCCCTGTGAATTGTTAGGTTCAGTCATAAAATCACTTAAAATTAAGTATGTACAGAATTACTTACTGAGGTCAGAATGATCATAATTCAAAATCTGAAAGAAATTTAATTTTATATTGACTATCTCCTGTTTTATTTTTAATGCAGGAAGAGATATTTCTTATAATACCTTCAAAGAATGGAATCAATTGTTTTTTCAAAAGTATGCTCTGAATATATATTTCGTATAGCTCTCATACTGAAGTAATATAAGCCATCACTTTTCAGATACAGACTCATTTCTTCCTCCTCCTGATTAGGTGACACCAAGCTAATTAAAATTTTTGTACTATAGTTGCTGGCTCTTTTTTTTTTTTTTTGCAGACTGTCATACAACGATGCAAAGAGAAACACATCAACTTTTACCACTGTACAATAGTACCTCAATGAAAAAGACAAGAATATAGTATGACAATGATGACAACAGTGTACAATAAAAATGTAACTGACATGTATCAATAAACATAATGGCAATTAATTTTAATTATAAAAATGTTTCCAAATAGGCATGGAAAAACTTTTGCATAAATACCAGATTTTAAGTAAAAGGGGTCTCACTTTTCTCAGCTGAAGCTCTAAGTCAAGTATCTATCAGATGTTGTGGTTGTTTAGTCACTAAGTTATGTCCAACTCCTGTGACCCCACGGACTGCAGCACACCAGGCTCCTCTGTCTTCCACTATCTCCCAGAGTTTGCTCAAATTAATGTCCATTGAGTCAGTGATGCTAGCTAGCCATCCTATCTTGTGCCATCCCCTTCTCCTTTTGCCCTCAATCTTTCCCAGAATTAGGGTGTTTTCCAATGGATCGGCTCTTCTCATCAGGTGGCTGGAGTATTGGAGCTTAAACTTGAGCATCAGTCCTTCCAATGAATAGTCAGTGTTGATTTCCTGGTTTGATCTCCTCGCGGTCAAGTGACTCTCAGGAGTCTTCTCCAGTAATGCAATTCAAAAGCATCAGTTCTTCAGAACTCAGCCTTCTTTGTGGTGCAAATCTCACATCTGTACATGACTATCTATTATCCACCAGATAATTCAAGGCAAAAACATACTGGCAACTCATTAACAATAATATGAATGAAATGAAATATATAAATGAAATTAAATAATAAATCTGGTACTGTCAAAGATACCATATTCAAAAGGATGGGGAAACCTCTTTTAGAAGAATAATTATTAATTCTTGATAAAACAAAATAAAATAAAAAACAAACTGCACAAAGGCAAGGCCATCTTATGCAGGAGATGAAACTTGGAAGAAGGCAAAGATGAATATCTGAATTTGGGAGCTTTCGCCTGAGGAACTGGCGTGAGGCAGAGAGGGACTTGGAGGCTGAAAATTCAATAAAGATTCCATCATCATTCTGCCCTAAGAAATTAGTTGACAGAGCAAGAGTCAACCCTTTCAGCAAAAATCTGAGAAAGGAATCCTAGAAATAGGGAACTCTAATTTTTCTGTTTAAATTTTGCCATTTCACTAGCTGAACCCTAAACCTCATATTATATCATTCATGCTGACAAACTAAATCTCAAATAATTGAACTAAGATTTGAACTGCCATCCACCACAAATGAGCAAGCGTTTGCAATTTTTACCTTACTAATATAAGTTCCTACTCAACATAGTTATTACCACCCTCTGAGAGAACACAACAAAATCCATAGTCTACAGTATATAATATCACAATGTCCAGGATACAATGTGAAATGACTTGACCCATGCAGGACTAGGGGAAACATAATCAACAGACATAATCCACATGTTGAAAACATTAGTCAAGAACCTGAATGCAGCTATATATATATATATTTATACTCATAAAATGAAGTAAAGGAAATACCCTTAGAAGAAATGAAAAGAAATATTCGCAGAGAAAAAATAAACTATTTTTTTAAAAGAGAGAAATATGTGAGTGTGTGTGTGCACTCATTCATGTCTGACTCCTTGTAATCCCAGGGACTGTGTTGTCTGTCAGGCTTTTCTGTCCATGGAATTTTACAGGTAAGAATACTGGAGTGGGTTGCCATTTTCTTCTCCAGGGGACCTCCTGAAAAGAAACTATTTTTAAAGAGAGGTAAACATAGAATTCATAATTGTAAAATATGATGTCTATAATAAAACCTTCACCGAGGGCTGCTGGTTTCCGCTACACCACCAAATGGGTTCGGAAGTCATCACTTCTGTCAAGAAGTTGGACAAAATGAAGGTCAACAATGTTTCTTTGACCTATGAGAGAAACAAAGTCATGGGACAAATTGCCATGCTGAAAACTGAAGAGAAGGAGCATCCAGAGTGTTACAGCAGGCACAATCTGTTTACCTGGAATAGAAGTCCCTGGTGCCATGAATTAGCATCAACACTGAAATGTTTGATAAATTTCTAATAGTGATAAATTCCTGGAGACTAAGCATGAACTGGCGTAAAAGTGAACACATCCTGAGGGTTGCTTCTGTTGAGGGTCCCATTCTTCTATGGGTGTGCTCTCTAATAATCCTAATACATTCTTAATATGAAGATCTGTGAAATATTTGCTCATGTTATCTGGCAGAGAAAAAGGAGTAACCGTTGTGAAACATGCCCAGATCCTTCTCCATAACTAAGAACTACTTTTTTTTGCAAGAATGGAATTCTGGAACAACACATTTGGTATGCATTAGTCAGTGTTCTCCAAAGAAACAAAAGCAATAGAAGAATGCATACTGTCTTCAGTATCCCAAAAGTGCAAAACATTGTTGGATCTAATTTTGATTTTATGAGGCTGAAAAGAAAACTGTTTTCCTATGTGTGCCAGTTGAACTGAATCTTGTGAACAGGCTCAAGAAACTTTCTTTCATAAATACAACCTTAAATGTTGTGAGATTTTATCATCCACTCTCCTGGAAGAAATGTGGTAATATCTTAGTCAGGAACTTTGAAACTGAGGATTTTGTTTTGAAACAAAACAACCACCAAAAGTTTGAACACTACAGAGTAAAATCATTTGTTTTAAATCCTTCCCACCTGTTATAAACAACCAAGAAGTTGAGGAGCTAAAATACTGCTGTGGAATACCTCCCTTAGCACTTCTTTACATGGGACTCTGTCTAAATCGATTGCTAATATCCATTTAAACATGGAAGCCACAAAAAAAGTACACTGATTTGCCCAAAGGATTCCAAACACAAGGTCATTTTAACTTATTTCCTCTTTGTGAACTTTACTCAATTTTTATCAATAGACTATGAGAGGATCCTTCTTTTGTGGGTCTGGGTAGGATGATAACTTGGGTACCTGTATCAGCAGAGTAAAAACAATTTGTACCTCTTACATCCCTGAAGTTTCCCAGGTCAGTAGAAGAAACGCATATGACTTTTATTCTCCTCTGGGGATAGGAATTGTTTAGTGCTACCCCTAAGAAAGCAGATTCCTTTGTGGCTCAGCTGGTAAAGAATTTGCCTGCAATGTGGAAGATCTAGGTTTGACACCTGGGTTGGGAAGATCCCCTGGAGAAGCAATAGGATACCCACTCCAGTATTCTGGCCTGGAGAATTCCAAAAGAGTTGGACACAACTGAGTGACTTTCACCCTCTCAAGAATGCAGCTGACATTAGAATTTGGGTGGGTGAAAGGAAAGAGTGATTTCATGTCTGTCAACACTATTTTGCATTAAATTTAAGTTTTGAGCAGCTCTTACTCATAAATAAGCAAACACACTTCTATTAATAATACTTTAACCCACTCAAACTCTGTGTCATTGCTGACACTATTTACTTCAGTTTTGTGGATTCTTTGGTTCATTCAGCAGCCACATCACCTTGTGGGATGGGGAAACGCACTGTCTGTGACAGCAGAGCTTGCTGCCCTGTGGCCATCAAAACATCTCTTGTTTGGCTTTTGAAAAACTGATATGTCCTTGGAAAAGCTCATTCAGTTTTACCTCTCAAAGTACAGTCTTTATACTCTAGTTCAACTCTAGTTCATTAACCCATAGGACTGTAGGAGATTCTCTACCTAATCACCCAATATCTGGATGACAGCATTTATGACAAGTGATTACAATGATGCCTGTGATGATGGCTGACACAGGCAGAGGCCCTGAGCTTGCTAGTGTAGGAGATCAAGGAAGGCTTCACAAAGGCAGAACCATTTCAGCTGAGACCTGAAGGGTAAGCTGAAGGATGGAATCATCTGGCTGAATACAAGGCCACAAACTCAGACTCACATAAGGGGAAAACGTGATGAGCAAGCTAATGAGTGAGGCAGGCTAGGGCTAAGAAGGATTTCTTTTCTTTCAATTTCTCTAAAAGAGAAAAAATGATGTCACGTCTACCAACATGTGACTGGTGATGTTCAATGTGGTTTAACTCGAGGAAGTCTCACTTCCCTTGAATCTGGAATGTAGAATCTTTGCCCTTTCACTTTCAGAAAGCAATGTCTCTGGGATCAATTCCTCTTTGATGACAAAACTGTCAAGAACTGTAAAGGATCAGAGATTTACTACACTTGTTACACTTTTAAGGTAACAAGCCTGCTGTAGTTCTGTGGAGACTGGCCGAAGACATAGGTGCTCTTGGGTCAGAGATAAAATGCTTTATTACTCACAGTATGTCAAGCACCATAGCTGAGTACATTTGAATCAGTTCTCCTCCCTCTTAAGTCCCAGCGGGGCTATTCAGCTATTCATATGGCTGTTTGCCATATGCAGCAAATTGAGATCAAGGAGAGGAATCCTGAGCTAAGAAACACAAATGTATTATAATGAGCAGTAAGCATGATTTACCACTGTTCTGGATGCAGACACTATCTCTGTCTTCCAAAGCTTTTCTCTATGCAACTAAATTTGAAAGGATAGTCCTCCAAAATTATAATTAGTTGCACCATTCACAAGACATATAGAAGTTGGGAATTTTTTTTGTTGATAAATATCTATGTAAATATAAACATTTATAAATATAAAAATTAGTTTCTCTAATTTCCTTAAAATATAAGTGTGCAAGCAAACATTATAATATTATCCTAATTTTGCAACAAACATTATAGTATTATCTTGTATTTTGCATATGACTAACTCATCAGAGAAAAATTTGGAGGTCACTAAACAGGCCTGTATGATTACAAACTGTCTAATTTTAAGTTAATTCTAAGTAGACTAAGCATATTGTAATTCCTGGGACAAGTATTAATAGAAAAACACAAATGACTAAAGCAATAAATCCAACAGGTAAATAAAAGATACCTAAAATAATATTTAAATACTTTAAATGAAGACAGGAAAAGAAGGATAGTAGAACGCACAACAGATGGGAGAAAAACAGAAAACAGATTACAGATTGGTAGACACAAATGTATACAAATTAAACTATATTAAGTTTAATAGACTAAATATTGTAATCCAGAGATAAACAGAACTGAAGAGTGGAAGAGGGTTGCCAGTGGTAGGAGAAAGGGAGAAGTGGGGAGCTGAGTTAATCAATGAGCATAAAATTTCAGTTGAGCAAAATGAATCAACTTATATGGAAGGTAGAAGAGACCATTATAAATTTTCCATTTACCTTCTCATTGTATTATTTACTGCCTGGACTTAAGAAACAGATGGAGAATAATCTTAAAAGTGTACAGTGTATGTGCTTATTACATTGTGCACAGCTGAAAAAAAAAAACACATAGAACCAATTCTTCTAGTATTGAAAACAATTAATACCTAAAGCAAAGTCACTTAATGTATTCAAGAGAAAATGAGTAAAATCCCAACATATATCTTTGCTGTTCTGTACATACAAACATATGATGTTTTGTACACACAACATACATCTTTTTGTATATACATCACTTATGTACACATGTATGTGAAAATTAATATGAAAAATTAACATACATTCATTATAAAAATATTCAGAAAACTGGAATAGAAAGAAACTTATTTTCTTATTGGGCCTTATTGAGCTTCCCTGATAGCTCAGTTGGTAAAGAATCCACCTGCAGGCTACCCACTCCAGTATTCTTGGGCTTCCCTTGTGGCTCAGCTGGTAAAGAANATTAACATACATTCATTATAAAAATATTCAGAAAACTGGAATAGAAAGAAACTTATTTTCTTATTGGGCCTTATTGAGCTTCCCTGATAGCTCAGTTGGTAAAGAATCCACCTGCAGGCTACCCACTCCAGTATTCTTGGGCTTCCCTTGTGGCTCAGCTGGTAAAGAATCTGCCTGCAATGTGGGAGGTCTGGGTTCAATACCTGGCTTGGGAAGATCACCTGGAGAAGGGAAAGGCTACACACTCCATTATTGCCTAGATAATTTTCGTATTACATGGCAAGTATGAAAAATCTACTTACCTGAACGCAGCACCTTATAGTCATGTTGATGTTTAGCAGAAGCCAACACAATTCTGTAAAACAATTATTCCTCAAATAAAAAATCAATTAATTAAAAAATCTACTTGCATAATACTTAATACTGAAATGTTGATTGCTTTCATCTAGACATCAGAAACAGACCAATACTTCTTAATCTTACCAATTTTAGTTATTACATGGCAAGTATGAAAAATCTACTTACCTGAACGCAGCACCTTATAGTCATGTTGATGTTTAGCAGAAGCCAACACAATTCTGTAAAACAATTATTCCTCAAATAAAAAATCAATTAATTAAAAAATCTACTTGCATAATACTTAATACTGAAATGTTGATTGCTTTCATCTAGACATCAGAAACAGACCAATACTTCTTAATCTTACCAATTTTAGTCAATGCTTTTCTAGAAGTTCTAGCCATTGGATTATGGCAAAATAAGAAATAAATAAAATTACAAGAAGCATACTATCTCCAGATATAGGTTAAATGATTGTTATAAGAAAACTACAAGAAATCTGCAAGATAAATACTAGAACTAGAATACAAAAATCAACAGATGTTTTATAAAGCAAGAATAACAGGAAAATAAAATTGGAAAATCAATTTACAATAGAATCAAATAGAATCAATAGAATTAAACAATAGAATCAAAAATATCATGCACACATAAAAAAAGGCTAAAAATAGATTAAAAATCTGTATGATGAAAATCACAATACTGAGACAAAAACATCTAAATAAATAGACCGTATTCTTGAGTTGGAAGACTCAAAATTGTGAAGATATCAACTCTCAAAAAATTGATTTATAGCTTAAATATAATTTAAAAAAACCAGTGACATTTTGGAGAAATTCCCAAGATATAGATAATATTTAAATGGAAATATAAATGAAGTTGAATAGCTGAAGCAGTTTTTAAAAGAACTAAGAATAATTAAACTATCTCACTCTACCTTAGTGTAACTTCTTTAATATACACAATGAGATATTGGCATAATTATACACATTATTGATCAACAGAATTGAATAGCTATTCCAGAAATAGAACCATAATGTATAGTCAAAGGATTTTCTACATATGTTTTAAGGCGATTCATAGATGAAAGGAAACTTTTTTCAATAATTGGTACTGGAAACAAAGTTAAATATTTATAGGGCAAAACTTCACTAATCCTTCTCAAACACTATACACAAAATGAACTAAAAAAAGGAATTATCTACCATTAGTTAAGTCACCCTCATTGTGAAAAGAAGAAGATAAAGAGAGGCAGAAAATGAACAGTCTCTGTTCAGCAGCTATTATTACTGTTATGGCTTAGTTAGGGAAGATCCTATGCTGTGTAATAAAATATTTTACTTTCAGTGATTTAATAAAATAAATGTATTTTCTCACTCACATTATGTTGGCTGCCTTCCTCATTTGAGTTAAACAATAGAATCAAAAACTGAAACTGGTATTTTTTGAATTATATTTAAGCTATAAATCAATTTTTTGAGAGTTGATATCTTCACAATTTTGAGCCTTCCAACTCAAGAATATGGTCTATTTATTTATTTAGATGTTTTTGTTTCAGTATTGTGATTTTCATCATACAGATTTTTAATCTATTTTTAGCCTTTTTTTATGTGTGCATGATAGTTTTGATTCTATTGTTCAATTCTATTAAACAGCTGTCAGGAACTTGTGACTTTCAGTCACCTATGTCTGGGGAGGGAAGACATGAGGTGACTGAAGGGCCAGGAAGGAAACATTCTTACATATCTCTGCCCACCTGGCATTGGCAGAGACTCAGTCACATGGCAAACCTAATTTTAGGGAGGATGCGAGATAAGGATGACCATAGGATCTCTGTTAATAACTTTTGGTTCCTCCTTCATTTTCATTATCACATTTATGCATAACTCTGTAAATTTAGTGAATCCTAGGTATGTAAAGGTCTACTCTCTTTTGTAAATATTTATCAGGTACAGTGATAGAGAAAATAATATTTGCCTTCTGAACCTGTTTTGAAGACAATATAGCATATTATAAACAACATACTTTTATGAATAGTAGATACATTGTAGCATTATTATTGCTGTTATTTAAAAATGATTTAAAGATATGCATAGCTATTGTTTAAATATAAATATTGCATCTGACAAAGTACTGCAAAATTCAATGACTATCCTGAGTACAATAGATAACCAACATGCTTTTACTCTTTTGTTTAGAATGTCTCAATATTGTCCACTACTGCAAATATCTAGATTCCACACTTCAAAGTTATGGTATTTTTACCATATAATGGTTCACCTTTATGAAAAAAAGTAGAACGGAGAAAGCTTAATATGAAAAGTAAAGTGTCAGCGTTTTCTTTTCAAAAGTTTCTCATTATAAAATAAATATTCTTTTCTGAATCTTCACTCATAAGGAATGAAAGGAAGGAATAAAAGAAAAAGAAGTAAAAATGAAAGGAGTAAAAGAATGAAAGGAATAAAGGTGTAAAAAACAACACATTAGACATGAAAAGTAAAAGATTCTTAAAAGAAAAAAATCACTGTAAATAAAATTTAATGATTTTTTGTTTATTAAGCAATGAATTAAATAATATTAAATGGCAATACACTATTATTATTATTATTTGCCATATCATGTGGTATGCAGAGTCTTAGCCACTGGAACACCAGGGAAGTGCAAGGATTTGGTAATTCTATTGCTCCTATTTTTTTTCAATGAAAAAGGTCACCAAATGCTGGTTATACATTCTTCACTAAATTCATGCTAGTCGTTTACCTATCTGTGTTCCACAGCAGAAACGATAAGAATTCATCTCATGGGTGTTTTCACGAATTGCTGTCATGGTCTACCACATCCTGTGGTTAGTTCTCTGACCAAGGATTCAACCTGTGCTCCCTGCACTGGGAGCACAAAGTCTTAACCAGTGGGATTCCAGGAAAGCCCCATGTGATACGTGAGTTTATAATGAACATTTAGCATTACTGTATACTTATACTGTATGTATTAACAAACACAACCATATGGTATGTACAAATAAATTATAATCTTTGGGTACTACAGATATGTATTTCTGTAAATCATATATATATTAAGGAATAAAAGAAAAAGAAGTAAAAATGAAAGGAGTAAAAGAATGAAAGGAATAAAGGTGTAAAAAACAACACATTAGACATGAAAAGTAAAAGATTCTTAAAAGAAAAAAATCACTGTAAATAAAATTTAATGATTTTTTGTTTATTAAGCAATGAATTAAATAATATTAAATGGCAATACATTATTATTATTATTATTTGCCATATCATGTGGTATGCAGAGTCTTAGCCACTGGAACACCAGGGAAGTGCAAGGATTTGGTAATTCTATTGCTCCTATTTTTTTTCAATGAAAAAGGTCACCAAATGCTGGTTATACATTCTTCACTAAATTCATGCTAGTCGTTTACCTATCTGTGTTCCACAGCAGAAACGATAAGAATTCATCTCATGGGTGTTTTCACGAATTGCTGTCATGGTCTACCACATCCTGTGGTTAGTTCTCTGACCAAGGATTCAACCTGTGCTCCCTGCACTGGGAGCACAAAGTCTTAACCAGTGGGATTCCAGGAAAGCCCCATGTGATACGTGAGTTTATAATGAACATTTAGCATTACTGTATACTTATACTGTATGTATTAACAAACACAACCATATGGTATGTACAAATAAATTATAATCTTTGGGTACTACAGATATGTATTTCTGTAAATCATATATATATTTTATGATATGTGATTAAATTTCAAAAGTATCATTAAGGAAAGGAGAAAAATCAAAGTTTTGATTTTTAAAATATTTTCTTGTTGGGGGTAATTTTGCTTTAAAAATATCCCTAAATTCAGATATGCAAAGACATGAAAAATATTTATGATATAGGATTTTCTAAAGATGGACCCAGGAAGGTAAAGGAGCCTAAAGTTATTAATTTTTGAACAGGATTGGTTTATGAGAGTGTTTTATAATATTTAAAGATAATTTTGATGGTGGGAGATCAGACTATTACACTCACACAGATGAAAAGGATCTCTTTGCTACTTGTGACTCTGAACAAGTGAAGGGTGCACAAGGAGAGGGTAACAGCAAGCTGCAACTGTATTTAACAGCTTATATATAGTAGTCAGTGGAGTTAACTAGGTTTTGTGGGCTTCCTATGGATTGGCTAATCTGGATAATTTTATGGGCTCCAAGACACAGGACTTAGCCTTAATTCTGGCCTGGGGGAACACAACTGGTGCACAGTGGCCCCATGTATGGAAACCCAGTCTGTGGATAGGTTCGGATGTGATCTTAATCAGTGAGGTGCCCAAGATGCTGACTAGCCTCTAGCCAGGGCCTCAGAACTGAGTTAGGACAGCATTACAAACACACACACACACACACACACACACACACACACACAAAATACACACACAAGACAAGGCAAAATATAGTATCTCTCAGAGTGAGTATCACATTTATCTAATACATGAGGAAGCTCACTTATGATTTAATCGTTTTTGGTGAAATGTGATCATGATCACTCTAAAATCAGTGGGATTTGTCCATTTAAAAAATATTCATTTATTTATTTATTTGGCTGCACTGGATCTTAGTTGTAGCATGTGGGATCTTTTAAAAAAGTTGACATGAAGGAATCTTTAGGTGTGGCATGTAAACTCCTAGCTGTGGCCTGTGGGATCCAGTTTCCTGAGCAGGGATTGAACCCGAGCCCCCTGCACTAGGAGTACAGAGTCTTAGCCACTGGAACACCAGGGAAGTCCAAGGACTTGGCAATTCTATTGTTCCTATTTTTTTTCACTGAAAAAGGTCACCAAATGCTAGTTATACATTCTTCACTAAATTCTTGCTAGTCATTTACCTATCTGTGTTCCAAAGCAGAAATGATAAGAATTCATCTCATGGGTATTTTCATGAATTGTTGTCATAGTCTACCACATCCTGTGTACACCATCTACTTTCCAAATTTAATCTCTCCCTCTCCCATGTTTTAGCATCTGCCTTGTTATATATTTTCTAATTGATTGAAAGATATCACGAAATATATGATAACTCCAACCACTTCAACTTTTTCCTTTAATTAAAAACTTTATCAGGATTATTAATCTTTCCTTGAATATATTTTCCACAGCTTAATAAACTAAATGGTTTTTAATGATTATTCTTACTGATATATAGAATGAGTTATGTGTTTTAGTGACAAATAAAGCTCATGCATCTTAAAAAAACCTGCAACTCTACAAGAAGAAGTATGTCTCCAATCTGTTTCAGAGCATAGGCTCACAGGGCTTCTCCACTCCAGGAAAAAGCAAAACCACTGTGTCTAGTTTCCTGTGAAAACTTTCTAAAATGTAACTACATATGCAAACACGTATATTCTTTTTAACCTATACTTCCTACATAGATCAAAATACATCTCACTTTTTTATGCATTATATATTACCACATTATGATATTTTCACTGTGAGAATGTAGATTTTCTAAAAGTGTCTAACTATGTAGAATTTCTCATCTCAGATGCCATAACATGCCATAACATAGACTGAACCAGATTTATCACCTATTGAAGAAAATGTAGATAGTTTCTAATCTTTTAAATATATTTGCTTTTTTGATTTATATTCACTAGTGTTTTATATATATATATATATATGTGTATACACACACAGACACACATAAATAAAGAGAGAGAGACAGTGGGAGAGAGAGAGAAACAGAGACAAAAGTTCTTTGTAGTTCTCTGGGTCATCCAACCCTGCCAATATATTGACTTTGTTTCTCTTCTAGTCCAAATACCAAATGATATTCAGTTTCAGATTTAAAACTACCATATGACCTAGCAATCCTACTAATGGGCATATATCTTAGGAAAACCAGAACTGAAAAAGACACATGTACTCTGATGCTCACAGCAGTGCTATTTACAATAGCTAGGACATGGAAGCAACATAGATGTCCATTGACAGATGAATGGGTAAAGAAACTGTGGCACATATATATACAATGGAATATTACTCAACCATAAGAAGGAATGCATTTGAGTCAGTTCTAGAGAGGCGTATGAACACAGAATCTATTATACAGAGTGAAGTAACTCAAAAAGATAAAAAAAATATATATATATATGGAATCTAGAAAGAGGGTACTGATAAATCTATTTACAAGGCAGCTATGGAGACGCAGACATAGAGAATGGACTTGTGGACACTGGGGGGTGGGGCGCAGAAGGAGAGGGTTGGAAAAATTGAGACAGTAGCACAGAAACCTATATATATTACAATATGTAAAATAGATAGCCAGTGGGAATTTGTTGTATGATACAGCGAGCTCATACCAATGCTCTGTGATAGGTGGGATGGGGTGGGAAGATGTGTATAAGAGACAGCATTATTCACTCTATTATTCTGACATGATTTATATTCTATTCAAAGATTGAAGGATCTTCTTGCCTCTTAATAGGGAAACTTCACTGTTATAACTTAACTATCACTTACAACATTAGTTTCAGTCCCTTGTTGCTGTTCTATTTGAAATCAGAGGAGAAGAATAACAACATCTCTAAGTATAAGTGAATCATAAAATCAGATTTTAAACTCAACCAAACTCCAAATGTATTGGGCTTCTTTCCTGATCGTAATTTGTTAGCAAGTTCAGAGGGGTCTAATCAGAAATTACATTTGACTCAGAAAAAGCTAAGACATTGGTTATTTTTCACTTGAGGATACACATAATCATGTGGCCATTTTGGCAATGATCTAACCTCTTTTAAATTAAATTAGGCTGTATGATTATTTTATTTTAAATTTATTTCTTTTTAAATTGAAGGATAATTGCTTTACAGAATTTTGTTGTTTTCTGTCAAACCTCAACATGAATCTGACTTAGGTATATATATATCCTTTCCCTCTTGAACCTCCCTCCCATTTTCCTCCCCATCCCACCCCTCTAGGTTGAGCCCCTGTTTTGGTTTCCTGAGCCATACAGCAAATTCCCGTTGGTTATCTATTTTACATATGGTAATGTAAGTTTTCATGTTACTCTCTCCATACATCTCAGGCTCTATGATTTTTAAAACACTATTGAGCAGGCTTCTCCTTTGTATTACCATATTGATTTCTGTGGAACACTTTTATTTTATTTCCTCCAAATTGTTTTTTAACATACTTTGTGTTTTTTCCTCCAGTTCTTTCCTCCCTTGCTGTACAGATATTCACAGGGCACTTAATTCTAGTAATTCTAGTGTATACTAAGGAAATAATGGATTCCAGGGCCTTGGGAGTGAAAGAGTTCAGAGGAAGGGGAAGGGCTGGGGAAGAAATAAAAGATACTGTGGGTAGTTGAAGGCAAGTATGGAGTTCTTGCCATTCACGACAGAGCTCATTCCCATAATTAAAATTTCCTTTTATCATTTTTCAGGCAAACATGGCAAATGCAGGATAATCTTAGAAGGTATAAAGTTCTGAGTCATGTCTATGGAAAGCTACAACCACAGGGGCACACAATTCTAACAAAATCTTATTTATATTTACAGAGTCATAAATAATATTTGTTTAAAGAAGTAGCTGTGTATTTGTTTATTTCCATTGATGACTCCAACAAGATGCAGTTTTATGTTGAGACTGCCAAACTCACAGTTTAGGGAGACTGCTAAACTCTCTTTAACTGCTAAACTCACAACATACAGAACACCCATAATTTGTTAAATGTGGAACTGAATATACAATACCCTCTAGAGTCTTTATGTTTCTGAACACTCATTTCAGGCCTAAAATAAATAGCGATGAAGCCGAACAATGCTTCTCTTGCTGCATGTAACTTGTTTGGATAGCCAGCTATTTTAACTAAATCTTTGCTTTCAAGTTGGAAGGTATTCCTCATTATGATGAATTTAGAAGAGTAGAGACTGGCAAGGAGATTGTTATTTGGACTCCAAGTGTTGGCCTGGTTTTACAATTTTTATCTTCCTCTGTTCCTCAGTATTCCCAAGTGAGCAGCCTGAAACTGATTAGATCACAAGTTGTGGCTCATTGTTCCAACACACTTTGGTTTTTTAATTTTAGGTGAGATCAATTTGACCTATTTACACTATAGGGCATCTGTCACTCTAGATGAAAATCCTAGATAAGAAAGAATGAATCAGACTATGGGAAGTAGACCAAGATTAGACGGAGTTTTCCTGAGGCGAAGAAAGCAAAGCCTCTCCTTAGCAAGCTCGGCTCAGTTCAGTCGCTCAGTCGTGTCCGACTCTTTGTGACCTCAGGAATCACAGCACGCCAGGCCTCCCTGTCCATCATCAAATCTCAGAGTTCACTCAGACTCACGTCCATTGAGTCAGTGATGTCATGCAGCCATCTCATCCTCTGTCATCCCCTTCTCCTCCTGCCCACAATCCCTCCCAGCATCAGAGTCTTTTCCAATGACTCAACTCTTCGCATGAGTGGCCAAAGAACTGGAGTTTCAGCTTTAGCATCATTCCTTCCAAAGAAATCCCAGGGTTGATCTCCTTCAGAATGGACTGGTTGGATCTCCT
>SJYX01010425.1:141279-158042 GCA_006410675.1 Oreotragus oreotragus | reverse complement strand
CACATATATTATGACACTAAATGTCAGTGTCTGTTAAATGTCAGTATCTACTGCTGGAATATAAGTCCTTCAGCAGCAGTAGAAGCTAGAGCAGCATTGGAAATTGGAGTTATATTCTTTTGAACAAATGTATAACCTCTAACAATGTCAGCATAATCATTGTATTCATGAACTTACTGCAGTGGCCCAGAGTGGTCAAACAAAGATACTAGTTGGTATACATACAAGAAATATTCTTCCATTTGACTACTGTCTCCTCTGCACTAAGTTTTTTGGTGAAGCTTAACATGAAAAAGTTGGCTTAAGCTCAACATTCAGAAAACTAAGATGATGGCATCTGGTCCCATCACTTCATGGGAAATAGATGGGGAAACAGTGGAAACAGTGTCAGACTTTATTTTTTTTTGGGGGGGGGGCGCTCCAAAATCACTCCAGATGGTGACTGCAGTCATGAAATTAAAAGATGCTTGCTCCTTGAAAGGAAATTTATGACCAACCTAGATAGCATATTGAAAAGCAGAGATATTACTTTGCCAACAAAGGTCCATCTAGCCAAGGTTATTATTTTTCCAGTGGTCATGTATGAATGTGAGTTGGACTGTGAAGAAGGCTGAGCACTGAAGAATTGATGCTTTTGAACTGTGGTGTTGGAGAAGACTCTTGAGAATCCGTTGGACTGCAAGGAGATCCAATCAATCCATCCTAAAGGAGATCAGTCCTGGATGTTCATTTGGAAGGACTGATGCTAAAGCTGAAACTCCAATACTTTAGCCACCTCATGTGAAGAGTTGACTCATTGGAAAAGACTCTGATGCTGGGAGGGATTGAGGGCAGGAGGATAAGGGGACAACAGAGGATGAGATGGCTAGATGGCATCACCGACTCAATGCACATGAGTTTGGGTGAACTCCAGGAGTTGGTGATGGACAGGGAAGCCTGGCATGCTGCGATTCATGGGGTCGCAAAGTGTCGGACACGGCTGAGCAACTGAACTGAACTGAATGAACATGAAGTCTAAAGAGCTAAGATCTGGACCCTTTGTGTATACCTCAAAATGTTCATCTACATGTATCATCTCCAAGCATTGGAATGTGGAATTACGACTTAGTTTCTTTTAGTTCAAGGACCAACCAAATCAACCATCTCCTCTGTCTTACAATCACGATATATATAATAAAGCTTTGGTCACTTCTCTTTGCAAACAAAACAAACATTTAAGTTCACTTTTCATATTGGAAAGAGTTCCATTCACTATTCTCCTTCAAGGAATCCTTGAATGTGATTGCAGCTAATCCCAAGTATTTTGCTAACTCAGTTGTGTAACAGGACTTTGTTTAGGTCTCCTCTTTTTCTGACACTTCATTGTAGAAAATCCAGCATGAGTACATGTACTTACAAGATGAGAGGCATGAGTTCAACAGAAGTGGGGGACAGACAGGTATTTTGGTGTAGATCCATATAATTGATGTCCTCTGGATTTGTGTTGGCTGATCTTGAATATTACAATTCAGTTTGTGCTGGATTTCTGCACAGGCCACATGACTATTTGATTTATTGGTTCTGTAACACCCGTATCATGATGGATGATGGGGTAGTTCTAGTCACAAAACAGGCTTTCAGTTCCTTCCAGGGTGAACGGAATGCCAAAAGATGGCATTCAAACTCTGAGTACTTCTCTGTTGTGGAGGCATGCCCTTCTATGTTATGATAATCCTATTGGAACCTGCCAGGCACTTTATTTGGCATGCTAGTGTTGTATTGTCATTTTATTATCTGTATCTATTGGTTTCAGTAGATGGTAGCTTTAACCACAGTCTGGAGGTTCTGAAGAGTTATCTTGCTTTAGACCCACCCCAAATTTGCAGACTTTAGTCATCCAACTTTTTTGAGCAGTATATTTCATCCAATATCCTTGGTGTTTTTTCATCATCTCAAAAAGTCTCAGAAAACTGATTTTTTTTCCTTAGTGGTATGGGCTACAACATGCTCAAATGTTAAGAGGATATCCTATTCTGCCTCATATGATTAGATACTTAAAAATTCATAAATGTGATAGGTCTCTTAGTCTTTGTGCTTTACTATCAAGCATACTTTTGTTTTCCTTTTTTCATATAGAACACTTGCAACTCCCTGTTCACCAGATCCAATTAGTATTATGATTATGTGAACTTTTTAGGTGTACTTTTTTGTGAATGGCAAGATGATCAAGTTTATGGTTACCACTTTATGACAGCAATCACATTATTGCAGAATCAGGATGGCTTATAAAGCCATAAGATAGTAAATGTGGACAGCTCTCCTTACCACATAAAAGTCAGTTGTTTCTGGTCATACTTACTGTTGGAGACTGAAAACCAAACCAAACCAAGAAACACTTAATTTGATGTGATAATGGACAGAAATGCCAAATGCCCAGAGGCTCTGTTGAGTGCTGACAATCAAGATATTTCGAAGTCCACAAATACCATGATTGACTTCTACCCCTATGGATCAACTAGGTAACTGAGTTAGTGAATAACAGGATCTACTACCTGTCTTTTTATTTTTTCCCAAATCCCTTTAAAAAATTTATTTAAAATATTTTTATTGAGATATAGTTGATTTCCAATGCTACATTAGCTTCAGGTGTACAGAAAAATGATCCACATATGTATAGATATAGATACAGATAAATAGATTGATATAGTCACTTAAACATGCATACACAGATGACCAACAGGCACGTGAAAAGACGTTCACTATCACTATTAGATAAATGTAACTAAAACTACAATGAGGTACCAATTCCTGCCTTTTTAAATTTTGAAGATGGCATCAATCTTTGCGATTTCTACTTTTGATTCACTCTCTTGGCTGGGGCCTGGAACTTCAGAGAATTTCACTTGGCTCTTCCTACTATAACTCTTATTAATCTTCCAACCAGGTAAATCATGTGAGGGATTTCTTGGATGTTAAGAGTATGTATCCTAGTCACACACTGGAAGACTGGGAACATAATATTAAGTTGGCTTTCTGAATGTACTTCATGTAAACCTACTATATACATGGTTCTTCTGCCTTCAGCTATTGAATCAAATCTGTTCTCTTTGGCACAACTAAATACGCTTAGTGAGTGCATTCTAAATCTGCACTACTTAAGATAAATCTCCTAAGCAGCAATTTAATCTGCACTATTTTGCCTGATATAGATCAGTGTGCAAAATGTGTCGTTTCCCCTTACTGACTCCTCTACTTTTCTCACTCAGGGCACTAGTTTAGCATAATCTATTTGATAATGTCAACCACTTTGCTATATAAAGACCTAACAGAAGTTTGCTTTTTCAGTTCTATTTTAATTTAGTCCCTTGTAATATTTGCACTTAATAACAGCTTAATAGCAATAATCTGTGGTCATTATAGATCACTAAGAAAACATTAAAAATAATAATTCATACTTTTATCTCACAGAGATAGTTTAATAACATAGCATATTTCCTTCTAAATCTTTTTCAATGACTATGTTTAATGTGTTTCTATGTATGTATGTATGTATGTATGTGTGTGTGTGTGTGTGTGTGTGTGGTATGTATGGCCTCTTCCACCACAAATCAGTATCTATAAATAAAAATAAATTTTTATTTTAGAAGAGTTTAGATTTACAGAAAAGTTGCAAAGATAGTATAGAGTTCCCATATTCCTCACACCTAGTTCCCGCTATTGCTAAGATCATATATATTACTATGGCAATTTATCAGAACTATGGAATCAATATTGAACCAATATTGATACAATATTGTTAACAGGCCTATGATTATTAACATTTCCTAATTTTTTACTCACTGTATGGTTTAGTGTTCCAATATCCCATCTAGGAATACTATTTACACTAAATCAACATGTCTCTATAGGCTATTCATCTCAGACCTTCCTTGTTTTTAATGAACTTGATCCTTTTCAAAAGTACTAGGCAGGTGTTTTGTAAACTGTTCCCAAATTTGAGTTTGCTGACAAACATAAATGGGCAATATCTAAAATAATTTCTATTTTATTTTAGCTATTGTAATTATAATTAATTTATACTTTTTTACATGAAATCTACCATGATATATTTTCATCATGAAGTTCATCTCATTTCCCTTATGCTGTTGGTTTTTTCCTGTGAACTGTCTGTATTCATTCTTTATCATTTTAAAACTTTCTTTTTAAAAAATAAACTTAGAACTTTAGAATAATTTAAGGTTTATTAAAAACTTTCAAAAATAATACAGAGATTTTTGTTATTCTCTAGTGACTGCCTTATGCTGCTGACATCTACAAGCACATTAATCAAAAGTAAGGAATGAGTATTAGAATATTCCTATTTCCTAGCTCCATTCTTCATTCAGATTCCACTGAGTTTTCCATTAATATTCTGCTTTGCATCAAAGATCCACACTAGATCACCACATTATATTTAGCCATCATATCTCTTTAGCCTTCCCTGGTCTCTTACAGTTTCTTAGTTTCTCTCTCTTTGTTTTTACTTAATATTATTTTGCAATTTCTTTGCATCCAATAAATAATTATGTAGGTTCCTTATACATGGTGTTTTACCTGAAACTCTCTATGAGGAGGTATGACATAATGAAATCATTTTTATATATTTAATTAATTTCAAATTACATTTTCTGTCTCTGTTTTAGCAGTTTCAACTATATAAATTATGCATAGTAGTTTTTGTTTTTCTTTGATCACTGTTTCTGTACATGCTATGATGAATCTCCCTGTCCAACACCCTAATAGTACCTTAATCAGATTTTGTATCTTGCCAGCCATTTTGTTTCTTTCAAGCTTAGTCCAGTTCAATACCCAACTTCATTTGAAGCTCATAGCCTTCTTTCATTCCTCTGTGAACACCTGACCTGGAATCTTGAATGTTGGGAACCACAGTGCTTTCAAGTTACCTCCTTTTCACTCCTCTAAAACTGAGAAGTCTGAATGCAAAGAGCAAAATAGTATGTAGGTCTTCACTAATCTACCATTTAGTGGTGTTCTTTCTTTAGCATGTTATTGATTCTCAGAGTGACACTGAGTGATCATCAAGGCACTTGGTATAGTTGATGCTCAAACACTGGTTTCTTTACAGGGAAACTTTTAGACAGTCACTGGAGTTATACTCTCTCATTTCCACATTTTTTGCTTGTCCTTTTACCCCCTTACTCACCTCCTTGATCTGAGGCTTTGACCCAAATGCACTTGTTCTTTTGATCCCTTCAAACAGCAGGCAGTTCTTTTGAGTGACCATGGGTAGGGTAACTCAAGTTCAACAGATAGAGATGGTGTTTTCTTAGATATAAAAAACATGGGGCTATGAGCTGCTTATTTCCTGTTTAAGTCCTACCATTTCTCCCTATATTTATGTAGGTGGTGGTGGTGGAGGGTGTTTATGATGTTAATGCAGGCACAGATAAAGTGTTACCTAAAAAGATGTCCAACTGGGGAATGAGAGGGTGTTGCTCCTGTCCTCCTCATTGTACCTTTCCTTCTTTTGTCCTTCTCTTTCTGATGTTATACTCTCACCACCAGAAGAAGACAGTCCTGGGATAAACATTAGGCTTTTCTAAGCTGGGCTGAATATCATGCTGAACAACAACACTTTTCTCTTTGTAAACAAAGAGATCATGGACATGGAACAAACAGCTGTGTCTATCACAGATCTATCACAGATCTGAATCTGGTATATATATACATGTTTGACCTTGCAGTTCATGATTAAGGGAAATTTAAGGTCATACAATATGTTAAATGCAGCTAGAGGAAACCTATCATGCTTGGTGAGATAACCTATAGTTAATGCATTTAGAATTTACATAGTACAACACAGCAAAAAAAAATCATAAAGATCAGAATCAGAAAAAACAAATATGTTTTGGTCTAAGCATTATGAATAAATAGATGTTTCTTCTTAAGTCTATTTAAATTTTTCTTCCTCGTTTTCTCATATGCCTGTTCACTAGAAGAACATAAGTTAAATTCCATTGCTTATTTGAAACTTCAATGAACTAACAGCAATGGTAATAATCATTGATGTCAATAGCATTTACTGAACACTTAAATTTGACCAGCTCAGTTCAGTTCAGTAGCTCAGTCATCTCTGATGCTTTGTGACCCCATGGACTGCAGCAAGCCAGGCTTCCCTGTCCATCACCAGCTCCCAGAGCTTACTCAAACTCATGTCTATCGAGTTGGTGATGCCATTCAACCACCTCATCCTCTGTTGTTCCCATCTCCTCCTGCCTTCAATCTTTCCCAGAATCAGAGTCTTTTCTAGTGAGTCAATTCTTCGCATCAGGTGGCCAAATTTTTGGAGTTTTAGATTCAGCATCAGCCCTTCCAATGGATATCCAGGACTGATTTCCTATAGGACAGACTAGTTGGATCTCCCAATTAAAACAAGTAAATACTGTGTAAATAAATAACATACATACATAGTGTGCATATATGTATACAATATGAACATTTAGTCATATGTTCACCTATTTCTTAATAATAGCTTTTTTTTTTTTTTTTTTTACTTTCCTACTTGCCGCAATATTTTAAAAAGCTTGGTTTCTTTTAAATATTGGTATGGTACTGTATGAAATTTAAACTATACTGGCATTGTTACAACTCACATTATAAGATAAACACTTTAGACTTTTAGGCTGGAAGAAATAAACCAAGCAAACAGGTCCAAGCAAATAAAACATATATTTAAAATAAAGTTTTTAAATGAATTAGTTCATGGCTCCAAATAAACTATTTCATTTGAAATATGATCGCAATTATCCTAGCACTCAGTTCCCAATATATCAGCAGAGAGTCAAATGAGAGAATAAGAAGCATGACACTGAAAGTATTTAATTATTTTCATTTATTGGTACATCTATAATGGGACTCGGTGGAATCTATCTCTGTTATCTCTGCCAGTTTTCATATTGGTTCAAAATGAATACACCAAGAGTGAGAGCATTTGATTTAATTTGCCAGAGGTAGTATAGTGAGTCCGGCAGCTAAAATTATGGAGATACCCTTTGACATATGTGATCTGAGGACAAGTTGGCTGTGACATCTATTACACCGCTTCAAATGATCTGACTGGCTGAGTGCCTCTTCTGCAGTCACAACTCTGCTTCTTTCATAAAATGAAATATTTAATTTGACATGATCACTTCAGCTAAAAAATGACCCTTTTTCTCAGTTAGAATATCCAAACAAAAGTATCCTTTCTGTCCTCAGAGTCTTCTTTACTGTGACTTTTAGAACATTACACAAGTCAAATTTGAAATGGAATTATCAGAGAAGGCCATTTACTAACACATAATTGACACCTCTCATTTCATTTTACTTTTCTTTGTGCAGTCAGGTGCTAAAGAAGCCTACAGATTTCAATCATAACAATAATAATAATATCCTTTTTAAATGCCTCAATTAGTATTTATATCCTTAAATGACTATTTTGTGCTTTTCTACTTTAGCATAATTATAGATATATCCATTAGCCATCAAAGCACATGTGAGGAAATGTGTCACTGTCTGGACTGAATGTTAAATTTGGTAAAATTATTGTTGCAATCAAAGTGCCAGAATTGAGCTCCATGATGTTCAAAGGGCACTCACTGCCTGTGTACCTAGAGTTCCCTATTTATGCTAGTCCCATCTCAACCCAAGACATTCTTAACCTCAATGTTTCTGATATTATGAACAGAATCATATGAGCAGGGGGGTTTTCAAAGCTCTTTGGTACAAACTCTTGACACAAAGCAGAGATAATTAGACTCTCAGGAATAATGGGCATAAAGTTTTTGCCTACTTCTAATCATTGGAAATTCCTCACCACTTGCAAGAAAAATGTTTCTCCTTTTATCCCCACATGCCATTTTAATTCCTCCTTTTATATTCTATGTGAACAGCAGACTACTAGAAATTCATTTTCTCACAAAATTCCTCAAATATTTGAGCGCAGCTAAACTCAGTATTTTAAAAAATTGTCTACAAAATCATAGAAATATTTATCTCTAAGAGTTCCTCCTTTGTGGCTTCAAAATAGCAAAGTGGATACAAATTACAATTCGACTTTCAAATGTAGGAGCTTATTTATCCAGAGATATGAAAATGTTTCCTCACTTCAAAACACATAAAGCCTAATTTTAAAAAAATGCAAATGAGACAATCTCAAGGTCTGTATTTGTGAGAAGTATTTAAGTATAGGTTTAGTTTTACGGTTTACTATAAAAACACACACATAAATATACATTTATTTTCTTAATTACATAGTTTAAAAATATGAAATACTTATATTCTAGATAGTTCTATTTTATCAACAACCTATCAGGACAAATTAAATTTGGGTATTTATTTATACATAAAATGTTAATTTGTCTTTATCAAATAACTAAAGTAAATAGGTCTTACATATTTAAAAATATATTGTCACTGGTCACAGGTGATGACTAAATTTTACTAATTGTAAGCTATTTTATCACCAATGCAATTTTGTATAAGAAATTTATTAAACAAAATAAAATTCAGTATTAATTTCTCTGCAACATATATAGTTAGATAAAAAAGAATAATGACTGAAGAACTTATAGTAGAGGGTTGTAATAAAGAATAATATCAATTATAGTTATAGAAAAATATAAAATGGTTTTACTTTTCAATTTTAAATGGATATTCTGAAATGTTACTGAATAATATAAATTTTGTGGTTAACAAGTGACTAGTACTTCTGCCAGTACTACCAGAAAGAGAAATTAACAATCCCACTTATAATCACATTCAAAACCAATAAAATACCTAAGAATAAACCTAAGGAGGTAAAAGACATATACTTAGAAAAATATGATACATTAAAAAAAATGAAAATCACACAAACAGAAAGGTATACCATGCTTAAGAATTGATAGTGTTAAAATATCCATACTACCCAATTTAGTCTACAGGCTCACTGCAATCCCTATCAAAATACCAAAAGCATTTTTCATAAAATTTCAACAAAATGTTTTAAATTTTACCTGGAGACACAAGAGACCCTGATTAAGTAAAACTATCCTGACACAGAAGAACAAAACTGAAAGTATCACACTACCTGATTTCAAACTATCCTATAAGGATACAGGAATCAAAACAGAATGGAAGTGGCACAAAACCAGACACATTTATCAATGGAACAGAAGACAGAGTCCAAAAATGAATTCACACTTATATGGGTAATTAACCTATGATAGATAAAATGGGGAAAAGATAGCCTTTCAAATAAACAGTGTTAGGAAAACTAGGCAGCTACATATGAAATAGTAAAATGAACTACTCTCTCACACTATACACATAAATAAATGCAAAAAGGATTAAGGATTTAATGTACGACCTGAAAGCATACAACTTCTAGAAGAAAACAGGCATGTTTTATCCTTATGTCATCTCACACAAGAAAAACAAAACTATAAAAAAAGGGACTATATCAGAGTAAAAAGTTTTTACACAGAGAAGGAAAACAATGACAAAAGAAGGCCACTTACTAAATGGGAGGAGATATTTGCAATCAATCTATAAAATAATGGGTTGACATTCAAAATGCACAAAAAACTGATATGGCTGAACATTAAAAGAAAAAATTAAAACTGGGAGAAGACCCAAAGAGACATTCTTTTTTTTTTTTCAAAGAAGACATACAGATGGTCAAAAAGACATGAAAACTGCTCAACGTCACTAATTTCAGAGAAATGCAAATCAATACCATAATAAGCTATCACTTCACACCTATCAGTATGATTATTATCAAAAAGACAACAAATAAAAAGTATCGGCAATGACGTAGAAAAAAGAAACCCTTGTGCACTGATGGTAAGAATGTTAGCTGTTGCAGCCACTATAGCAACGGGATGGACAGCCCTCAAAAAATTAAGAAAATAATTAGCATATGATCTAGTAATTCCACTCATGGGTGTTTTTCCAAAGAAAACAAAAACAATAACTTGAAAAGATACATGTGCCCCTATCTTCATTGCAGCATTACTCACAACAGCCAAGACATGGAAGCAAAGTACCCATCAACAGCTAAATAGTTAGAAAGATGTGTGAGATATATATATCTCACACATCTTTATATATATCACACATATCACACATCTTATGTGTGAGAGATTATATATATATATATATATATTCTGTGTGATATATATATTATGTGTGATATATATATTGTTATATATATATATATGTATATATATATATATCACATATATCTCACACACACACATATATAGACTTCCCTGGTGGCTCAGGAAAGAATCAGCCTGCAATGCGGGAGACCTGAGTTCGATCTGTGGTTTGGGAAGATCTCCTGGATAAGGGAGTGAGTGAAGTTGCTCAGTCGTGTCTGACTCTCTGTGACCTCGTGGACTGTAGCCCACCAGGCTCCTCTGTCCATGGGATTCTCCAGGCAAGAATACTGGAGTGGGTTGCCATTTCCTTCTCCAACAGCTTACCTATTCCGGTGTTCTGGCCTGGAGAATCCCCACAGACAGAGGAGCCTGGCAGGCTTCAGTTCACTTCATATATATATATATATATATATATCTGTGCTGTGCATATATATATCAGAGAAGGCAATGGGCAACCTACTCCAGTATTCTTGCCTGGCAAATCCCATGGGCGGAGGAGCCTGGTAGGCTGCAGGTCGCTAAGAGTCAGACAGGACTGAGCGACTTCACTTTCCACTTTCACGCACTGGAGAAGAAAATGGCAACCCACTCCAGTGTTCTTGCCTGGAGAATCCCAGGGATGGGGGAGCCTGGTGGGCTTCTGTCTATGGGGTCGCACAGAGTCAGACATGACTGAAGCAACTTAGCAGCATATATATATATATACACATGTGTGTGTGTGTGTGTGTGTATGTAGATATATACATACATATATATATATATGCTGTGCTGTGCATGGACAGATAAAGACAAATATTATATGATTTTACTTACATGTGAAATCTAAAAAGCAACACGAAAGAACAAACGTAGTAAAACAGAAACAAAGTCATATACACAGAGAAGAAACAAGTCACTATCAGATGAGAGGAAATAGAGGAAGGAAAGGAATAAATGAGAGAAACAGAGGTACAAATTTCTAGTTGCAAAATAAGAGTCCTAGGAGTATGTACATTGTGGGAATATAGTTAATGACTATGCAATATCTTTGTATGCTGATAGGTCAGTTTTACTTCAAAAGAGACAAAGTAAATTCATAGAAAAATTAATCAGATTTGTGGTTTTCAGAATCAAGAATTGGATGGAGGGGGAATTCAATGAAGGCAGTCAAAAAGTACAAGTTATAGGATAAATAAGAACTAATGATGTAATGTACAACATACTATAATAATACTGATGTACGTGATATATGAACACTGTTAAAGGAGTAAATCCTAGGAGTTCTCAACAGAAGACAAACCTTTTTCTCTTTAATTCTGTATCTCTTGAGATGACAGATATTCACTAAAGTTACTGTGTTAATCATTTCATAATGGATGTAAGTAAAAACAGTATGTTTTGTACCTTTAACTTATACAGTAGCATGTGTCAATTACATCTCAATAAAACTAGAATGTCTACCTTTCAGTATGGAGTTTCCTTAAAAAACTAAAAATAGAGTTACCATGTGATACAGCCATCCCACTCCTGGGCATACCTTCAGAAAAGATGAAAACTCTTAATTTGAAAAGATACATATATTACAATGTTCATAGGAGTACTATTTTTAATTTATTTTACTCAAGTATAGTTGATTTATGATGTTATATTGATCTCTTTCATACAGAAAATTCAGTTATATAGACACATAGATACATACATATATATATGCACACACACATATATAATGTTTCATATTTTTTACTACAGTTTATTATAGAAATTGAATATAGTTCCCTGTACTATACAGTAGGGCCTTGTTGTTTTCCCATTCTACATATAGCAGTTTTCATCTGCTAATCCTAAAATTCTAACCCATCCTTCCCCAGTCACTTCCCCTTGTTAACCACAAGTCTGCTCTCTATGTCATAAGCACTACTTATAATAGCCAAGACACAGAAACACTCCAAGTACCCAACAATAGATGACTGGTCTAAGGATGTGGTGAAATAATACTCCGCTGTAAGAAAGAATGAAATATTGCCATTTAGAGTAACATGGATAGAACTAGAGAATATCATATCAAGTGAAGTAAGTCAGAGAAAGACAAATACTGTATATTATTTCATATACAGAATCTTAAAAAAAAAAAAACAACTAAACAAATGAATCTACAAACAAAACAGAAACAGATTCACAGATATAGAAAACAAACCTATGGTTACCAAAGGGAGAAGGAAGTGAGGAGGGACAAATTAGGAAAATGAGGTTAACAGATACAAACTACTATACGTAAAATAAATAAGCACTAAGGATTTACTGTATAACGGGGAACTATATTCAGTATCTTATAATAGCTTTTCTAGATGTGTATAAGAGACAGAAACAAACCTATGGTTACCAAAGGGAGAAGGAAGTGAGGAGGGACAAATTAGGAAAATGAGGTTAACAGATACAAACTACTATACGTAAAATAAATAAGCACTAAGGATTTACTGTATAACAGGGGGAACTATATTCAGTATCTTATAATAGCTTTTAATAGAAATTAATCTGAATATATATAAGCTAAACTGAACCACTTTGCTGTATACCTGAAAATAACACAATATTTTAAATCAACAATATTTAAATTAAAAAGGGCAAATACTCTAATTTTATCAAGCAGCTAAACTTGTGAAAATGTACAGACTTCAGTTTGTGAATAATCAAATTTCTTGTGTTCCTTGTAACTTACGTCAGTTTGGAAAATATGCTGTGTTGCCTTAATAGCTTTTTGATTTAGCCCATTTAAAAGAAAGGAATTGCAAAAGCAAGATATATATATATATACGTGTGTGTGTGTGTGTGTGTGTAAACATGTGTGTGCATACAGAAAATATGAATTTACCTGTGTGTGCTTATGTGTGTGTTGGTATAGTCACAGGTATACAGAAGTCTAGTTGATCTCTGAGTAACTTCATGGATAGGGGATCTGACCCTCCCAGCAGTCAAAAATGTGGGTATAACTTTACAGCCGGCCCGCTTTATCTGTGGTTCATCATCTGCAAATTCAAATAAACATGGATCATATAGTACTGGAGCATGTATTCAATAAAAAAAAATCCACCTATAAGTGGTTCTGTATAGGTCAAACCTGAATTGTTCAAGGGTAATTATAAATATATAAGTATGTTCATTAAAGTTTCCTAGTCTAAATAATAAGTATATGAATAAACAATATTTATCATATGAAATATGCAAATTTCTTTAAAGATTGCTTTATAAGTTTTATTAGCAAAATAATCATGCTTGGATAAATCATTTTATGGTAAAATTGGCCAACCTACCTTTTCAGACAATGTTTTAACATGTGTAATATTACACTTGTAATTACTGTAAATGACTACTAATCAAATACATTTAAATATATCCGAAGACATGTTTCTGCAGGATGTAATTATTAAATTGGCGATCTTCAAATATTGGTAGTTTCTTAATTTTTGTAATATACTTATTAGAGAAAATAAATTAAAATACCCATTAGCTCACAGTTCATTTTCTTTGGAGACTTTAGTTATATTTTACCCATTCAATCAGTTTAGTTCGGTTCAGTTCAGTTGCTCAGTCATTTCCAACTCTGCAACCCCATGGATTACAACACGACAGACCTCCCTGTCCATCACCAACTCCCGGGGTTTACTCAAACTCATGTGCATTGAGTCAGCGATGTCATTCAACCATCTAATCCTCTGCCGTCCCCTTCTTCTTCTGCCTTAAATCTTTCCCAGCATCAGGGTCTTTTCAAATGAGTTGCTTCTTTGCATCAGGTGGCCAAAATATTGGAGTTTCAGCTTCAACATCAGTCCTTCCAATGAACACTCAGGATTGATTTCCTTTAGGATTGATTTTCTTTGCAGTTCAAGGGACTCTCAAGAGTCTTCTCCAACACCACAGTTCAAAAGCATCAATTCTTTGGCTCTCAGCATTCTTTATATTCCAGCTCTCACATCCATACATGACTATTGGAAAAACCATAACCTCGACTAGACAGACCTTTGTTGACACAGTAATGTCTCTGCTTTTTGCTGTCTAGGTTGGTTATAACTTTGCTTCCAGTAAGTGTCCTTTAATTTTATGGCTACAGTCACCATCTGAAGTAATTTTGGAGCTCCAAAATATAAAGTCAGCCACTGTTTCCCCATCTATTTCCCATGAAGTGATGGGAACGGATGCCATGATCTTCGTTTTCTGAATGTTGAGCTTTAAGCCAACCTTTTCACTCTCCTCTTTCACTTTTACTCTTTAGTTCTTTGCTTTCTGCCATAAGGGTGGTGTCATCTGCATATCTGAGGTTATTGATTCTGGCTTGTACTTCATCTGGCCCAGTGTTTCTCATGAGGTACTCCGCATATAAATTAAATAAGTAGGGTGACAAAATATACTTTTGACGTAATACTTTCTCTATTTGATTCCAGTATGTTATTTTATGTCCAGTTATAAATTTTGCTTTCACAGCTATTTGTAAGGCTTCCTCAGACAGCCATTTTGCTTTTTTGCATTTATTTTTCTTGAGGATGGTCTTGATCCCCTTCTCCTGTACAATATCACAAACTTCTGTCTATAGATCATCAGGCACTCTGTCTATCAGATCTAGTCCCTTAAATATATTTCTGACTTCCACTGTATAATTGTAAGGGATTTGATTTAAGTCATACCTGAATGGTCTAGTGGTTTTCCTTACTTGCTTCAATTTAAGTCTGAATTTGGCAATAAGCAGTTCATGATGTGAGCCACAGTCAGCTTCCCGTCTAGTTTTTGCTGACTGTATAAAGCTTCTGCATCTTTGGCTGCAAAGAATATAATCAATCTGATTTTGGTGTTGACCATCTGGTGATATCCATGTGTAGAGTCTTTTCTTGTGTTGTTGGAAGAGGGTGTTTGCTATGACCAGTGCATTTTCTTGGCAAAACTCTATTAGCCTTTTGACCTGATTCATTCTGTACTCCAAGGCCAAATTTTCCTGTTACTCCAGGGGTTTCTTGACTTCCTACTTTTGGATTTCTGTCCCCTATAATTGAAATGACATCTTCTTTGGGTGTTAGTTCTAGAACATCTTGTACATATTCATAGAACTGTTCAACTTCAGCTTTTTCAGCATTATAGGTTGGGACACAGACTTTGGATTACCATGATATTGAAAGATTTGCCTTGGAAACGAACAGAGATCATTCTGTCGCTTCTAAGATTGCATCCAAGCACTGCATTTCAGACTCTTTTGTTGACCACGATGGCTGCTCCATTTCTTCTATGGGATTCTTGCCCACAGTGGAAGATATAATGGTCATCTGAGTTAAATTCACACATTCCAGTCCATTTTTGCTCGCTGATGCCTAAAATGCCAATGTTCACTCTTGCCATTTCTTGTTTCACCACTTCTAATTTGCCTTGATTCGTGGACCAAACATTCCAGGTTCCTATGCAATACCTCTCTTTGCAGCATTGGACTTTGCTTCTGTCACCAGTAACATCCACAACTGGGTGTTGTTTTTGCTTTGGCTCTGTCACTTCATTCTTCCTGGAGTTATTTCCACTGATCTCCAGTAGCATATACGATATTTATCAATTGGTAGAGTTCATCTTTCAGTGTCCTATCTTTTTGCCTTTTCAAATGGTTCATGGGGTTCTCAAGGCAAGAATACTGAAGTGGTTTGCCATTCCTTCTCTAGTGGACCACCTTATGTTGGCCCTTCCACCATGACCCATCTATCTTGGGTGGCCCTACATAGCATGGTTCACAGTTTCACTGCGTTAGACAAGGCTGTGATCTATGTGATCAGATTGGTTCAGTTCAGTTCAGTTCAGTCACTCAGTCATGTCCGACTCTTTGTGACCCCATGAATTGCAGCATGTCAGGCCTCCCTGTTCATCACCAACACCCGGAGTTCACTCAAACTCACATCCATCAAGTCAGTGATGCCATCCAGCCATCTCATCCTCTACTGTCCCCTTCTCCTCCTGCCCCCAATCCCTCCCAGATCAGAGTCTTTTAAAATGAGTTAATTCTTCACATGAGGTGGCCAAAGTACCGGAGTTTTAGCTTCATCATCATTCCTTCTAAAGAACACCCAGGATTGATCTCCTTTAGAATGGACTGGTTGGATATCGTTGAAGTCCAAGGGACTCTCAAGAGTCTTCTCCAACACCACAGTGCAAAAACATCAATTCTTCAGCGCTCAGCTTTCTTCACAATCCAACTCTCACATCCATACATGACTACTAGGAAAACCATAGCCTTGACTAGGTGGACCTTTGTTAGGAAAGTAATGTCTCTGCTTTTGAAAATGCCATCTAGTTTGGTCATAACTTTCCTTCTAAGGAGTGAGCGTCTTTAAATTTCATGGCTGCAATCACCATGTCTGGCTCTAGGTGAGTGATTTTGGAGCCCCCCAAAATAAAGTCTGACAGTGATTCCACTGCTTCCCCATCTATTTCCCATGAAGTGATAGGACCAGATGCCATGATCTTCGTTTTCTGAATGTTGAGCTTTAAGCCAACTTTTTCACTCTCCTCTTTCACTTTCATCAAGAGGCTTTTTAGTTCCTCTTCACTTTCTGCCATAAGGGTGGTGTCATCTGCATATCTGAGGTTATTGATATTTCT
>SJYX01010425.1:83930-138491 GCA_006410675.1 Oreotragus oreotragus | reverse complement strand
CAGGTGGCCAAAGTATTGGAGTTTCAGCTTCAACATCAGTCCTTCCAATGAATATTCAGAACTGATTTCCTTTAGGAAAGACAGATTGTATCTCCTTGCAGTTCAAGGCGCTCTCAAGAGTCTTTTCCAACACCACAATTTAAAAGCTTCAGTTCTCCAGTGTTCAGCTTTCTTTATATTCCAACTTTCACATCCATACATGACTACTGGAAAAACCATAGCCTCGACTAGATGGACCTTTGTTGGCAAAGTAATGTCTCTGCTTTTTAATATGCTGTCTAGGTTGGTCAAAGCTTTTTTTTTCCCCCCAAGGAGTAAGCGTCCTTTAATTTCATGGTTGCAATCATCATCTACAGTGATTTTGGAGCCCCCCAAAATAAAGTCTGACACTGTTTCCATTGTTTCTCCATCTATTTGCCCTGAAGTGATGGGACCAGATGACATGATCTTCATTTTCTGAATGTTGAGCTTTAAGCCAGTTTTTTCACTCTCTTCTTTCACTTTCATCAAGAGGCTTTTTAGTTCTTCTTCACTTTCTGCCATAATGGTGGTGTCATCTGCATATCTGAGGTTATTCATATTTCTCCTATCAGTCTTAATCCAGCCTGTGCTTCATGTAGCCCACCATGTCTTATGAGGTACTCTGCATATAAGTTAAATATGCACGGTGACAATGAGCATGGTGACAATTTCATTTCATGGGTATCAATAAAAGTTATTTTTGCTACCATAATGAGAAAATAATTTTTATAAAACTTGATCACAAGCTTGAATTATAAAAAGAAGATAAGTCTTATGGAAATATACTGTAATAATACATGTAAATATAGAAAAATATGTCCAACTATGCCCGAATACAAAAATCATATGCACAATTCTACACGTACCAATATTAAGTTTTGAATGTGAAGAAACTACTCCTAACCTGAAACATGAAAGTCACACTTTAAAATAAATATGAAATTATTGAATAATAGGCTACATAATAATTTATGCTGCAAGTCAGGTTGCAAGTGCTAAATCTGAAATTTCACAATGTAACACATAGCATTTGACTTATTTTGAGAACATGAAACTGAGATACAGTGATGTTAATACAGTGATGTTATCTTATCCAATAATACATAATTAGTAAATAATGGAGTCAAGATTTGTACTAGAGTTATTTTCTGATAAGTGTACACAAAGCTTTCCCCATGATTTAGAGTGTTGTGAAGGTCTTTTGAAAAGCCAGTAATTTAATAATACTCCTGAGTCTCCTCAAGGCCGTCAAAGTATATAAACAAGCATCCAGGTAGGGTGTGAAAGGACTATTACTTTTTATCTTTGAATTATTTTTTTCATCGCACAATTGTTCATTTTTAATGCAGTATGATTGATATACATTACATTAGTTTCACATGAACAACATAATGATCTAATTTTTAGATACATTATGGGATGATCACAATAAATCTAGCTCCCATCTGTCACAGTTTAATATGATTCCAATATACTGACTATATGGGCTTCCCTGTTTGCTCATACAGTAAAGAATCTACCAGCAGTGCAGAAGACATGGGTTTGATCCTGGCTCAGGAAGATCCCCTGGAAAAGGGAATGGCTACCCACTCCAGTCTTCTTGTCTGGAGAATTCTATGGACACAGGAGCCTGGTGAGCTACAACCCATAGAATTGCAAAGAACGGGACACAACTGACCGACCAACATTTACTGAGTAAATTCCCTGCAAATTTGTGCTCTTTAATCCTCTTCACTTATAAAACATCCATCACCCTCCCACCTGCTCTCTGACAATCACCAATTTGTGCTACACATCTATAAATCAGTTTCTATTTTTGACACTCACTTGCTTTGTTTTTCAGATTCCACGTTAGTGAAATCACGTTGTAGTTTTCTCTGACTTATTTCATTTTGCATAAAACCCTCTGGGCCCATCTACATAACTGCAACATCTTGACTATCCATTTATCTGTTTCCACTATCCATATATCTACTGAAGTCACTTAGGTTGCCTCCATGCTTGGGCTATTGTAAAGAATTCTAATATGAATATAGGGGTACATATATCTTTACAAATCAGTGTTTTTGTCTTCTTTAGATAGATATCCAGAAGTAAACTACTGGATTACATGGACGTTCTATTTTAAAGATTTTAGGAAACTACATATTATTTTTGATAGTAGTTACAGCGGTTTACATTCACACCAAGAGTGCATGGGGGTTCCTGTCTATTTGCATCCTTGCCAACACTTGTTATTTGTTGTCTTTTTGATAACAGCCATTCTGACAAGTATTAGGCGATATCTTATTATTTTACTGATTTGCAATTTCCCTAATGGTCAGTGAAGCCCAGCTATTTTCATGTGCCTGTTGGCCATCTGTACATCTTTGGGAAAATGTCTGATCAGTTCCTCTGTCCATTTTTAATCAGATTGTTTTGATTTTCTTTTTTTATAATATTAAGTTGTATGAGTTCTTTATATAATCTGAGTATTAACCCTTTATTACATGTAAGATTTACAAATATCTTCTCCCACTCAGCAGATTGCCTTTTTGTTTTATTGCTGTTTTTCTTCAATATGCAAAAGCTTTTTAGTCTGATGTAGTCCTACTTGCTTGGAGGTAGTTTAGTTGCTAAGTCATGTCCGACTCTTGCAACCCCATGGGCTGTAGACTGCCAGGCTCCTTTGTCCATGGGATTCTCCAGGCAAGAATACTGGAATGGGTTGCCATTTACTTCTCCAGGAGATCTTCCTGACCCAGAAATCAAACCCAGGCCTCCTGCATTGCAGACAGATTCTTTTATTTAATATAAATTGATTTAATTGGAGGCTAATTACTTTACAATATTGTATTGGTTTCTGAGCTATAAGACCTTGCATGAGGTGATGTACCAAAAACAAAAAACAAAACAAATTACCAAGACTCATGTACAAGTGCTGAATGCCTGTTTTGTTCTAGGAATTTTATAGATAATGGTCTTACATTCAAGACTTTAACTCATTTTGAGCTTATTTTTGTGCGTATAATTTAAGATAGTAGTCCAGTTATTTTACAGGCAGCAATTCAGTTTTCCTAGGGAGGCTTTACAAACAGCTGAGGAAAGAAGAGAAAGGAAAAGAAGCAGAGAAAGGGAAAGATATAACCACCTGAATGCAGAGCTCCAGAAAATAGCAAGGAGAGATAAGAAAGCCTTAAATGAACAATGCAAAGAAATAGAGGGGAAAAAATAGAACGGGAGAGACTAGAGATCTCCTCAATAAATTGGAGCTATCAAGCAAAAGTTTCATGTAAGTTTGGTCATGATAAAGGATAGAAACAGTAAGGACCTAACAGAAGCAAAAGAGATTAAGAAGAGGTGACAAGAATAAACAGGAGAACTATACAAAAAAATCTTAGTGATCAGGATAAACATGATGGGGTGGTCACTTACGTAGATGCAGACATCCTGGAGTGTGAGGTTAAGTGGGCCTTAGGAAGCATTACTAAAAACAAAGCTAGTCAGGGTGATGGAATTTTAGCTGAGCTATTCTAAAAGATGATGCTGTTAAAGAACTGCGCTGAATGTATCAGCAAATTTGGAAATCTGAGTAACCACAGGAATGGAAAAGGTTAATTTTCATTCCAATCCCAAAGAACAGCAATGCCAAAGAATGTTCAAACTACCATACAATCGTGATCATTTTGCATGTTAGTAAGGTTATGCTCAAAATCCTTCAAGCTAGACTTCAGAAGCACATGAACGGAGAATATCCAGATGTAAAACTTGGATTTCAAGGAGGCAGAGGAATCAAATTGCCAACATCTGTTGGATCATGGAGAAAATAAGGAAATGTCAGAAAAACATCTGCTTCATTGACTATTCTAGAATCTTTGTGTGTATCACAAACTGTGGAAAGTTCTTAAAAAGATGGGAGTGCCAGACCACCATACCCGTCTCCTGAGAAATCTGTATGCAGGTCAAGAAGCAACAGATAGAATTGGACACGGTACAAGAGATTGGTTCAATGTTGGGAAGGGGGTACAATAATGCTGCATATTGCCATCCTCCTTTTAATTTCTATTCAGAGTATATCCTGTGAAGTGCCAGGCTGGATGAATCACAAGCTGGAATCAAGATTGCCAGGAGAAATATTAACAATCTCAGATATGCAGATGATACCACTCTAATGGTAGAAAGTGAAGTGGAACTAAAAAGCTTTTTTGTGATCATTTTGCATGTTAGTAAGGTTATGCTCAAAATCCTTCAAGCTAGACTTCAGAAGCACATGAACGGAGAATATCCAGATGTAAAACTTGGATTTCAAGGAGGCAGAGGAATCAAATTGCCAACATCTGTTGGATCATGGAGAAAATAAGGAAATGTCAGAAAAACATCTGCTTCATTGACTATTCTAGAATCTTTGTGTGTATCACAAACTGTGGAAAGTTCTTAAAAAGATGGGAGTGCCAGACCACCATACCCGTCTCCTGAGAAATCTGTATGCAGGTCAAGAAGCAACAGATAGAATTGGACACGGTACAAGAGATTGGTTCACTGTTGGGAAGGGGGTACAATAATGCTGCATATTGCCATCCTCCTTTTAATTTCTATTCAGAGTATATCATATGAAGTGCCAGGCTGGATGAATCACAAGCTGGAATCAAGATTGCCAGGAGAAATATTAACAATCTCAGATATGCAGATGATACCACTCTAATGGTAGAAAGTGAAGTGGAACTAAAAAGCTTTTTGATGAGGGTGAAAGAAGAGAGTGGAAAAGCTGGGTTGAAACTCTCAACACTCAAAAAACTATGATCAGGGCATCTGGTTACATCACTTCATGGCAAAGAGGAGAAAAAGTGGACGCACTGACAGATTTTATATTCTTGGGTCTCAAAATCACTATGGATGGTGACTGCAGCCGTGAAATTAAAAGATATTTGCTCCTTGGAAGAAAAGATATGACAATCCTAGACAGCATATTCAAATACAGAAACATCACTGTGGCGACAAATGTCCGTATAGCCAAAACTATAGTTTTTCCAGGAGTCACGTACAGATATGAGATTTGGACTATAATTAAGGCTGAATGCTGAAGAACTGATGCTTTCCAACTGTGGTGCTGAAGTACATTCATGAGAGTCCCTTGGTCTGCAAGAATATTAAAACAGTCAATCCTAAAGGAAATCAACCCTGAATATTAATTGGAAAGATAGAAGTTGAAGCTGAAGCTCCAATACTTTGGCCACCTGATGCGAAGAGCTGACTCATAGGAAAAGACTCTGATGTTGGGAAAGATTGAAGGCAAAAGGAGAATGGGGCAGCAAAGGATAAGATGGTTAGATAGCACCATCGACTCAACAGACATGAGTTTGAGCAAACTTTGGGAGATAGTGAAGGACAGGGAAGCCTGGTGTACCACAGTCTATGGGGTCATAAAGAGTTGGACAGGACTGAACGACTGAACAACAACATTTCCAAGAAAGATTAATTTAAAAAACACTAGGCTTAAAGGTTCATTCAATAACATTTTTAAGCTTACCATTGTCACCAAGGACAAAATGTTATGGCAAGAGTGAAAACTATAGTTGCTAGTACTGTATTGACTGTTGCTTTAAAAAAAAAGGAATCAATAGAATGTGGATTGCTTTTTAACACAATAAGGAATAAAATATGAGAAACCATATTCCTTTTATACATTATAAAATGTCAGGAAATTACCTTAATTTTACATGTTACAAAAACACTCAAAAGTTATGTAAAAGATTTTGTTAAATTACTATGGGAATATGCAAGTATTATGAAAAAATACAGAAATTTTATTTATTTTTTTAAGCATATGGTGGTGGTGGTGGTTTAGTTGCTAAGTTGTGTCTTACTTTTGTTATCTGTGGACTCTAGCTTATCAGGCTCTTTTGTCCATGGGATTCTCCAGGCAAGAATACTGGAGTGGGTTGCCATTTCCTTCTCCAGGGGATCTTCCCGACCTAGGAATTGAACCTGGGACTCTGCATTGCAGGCAGATGATTTACCAACTGAGCTATGAGGGAAGCTCTGAAAGATGATGCTGTGAAAGTGCAGCACTCAACATGCCAGCAAAATTGGAAACTCAGCAGTGGCCACAGGACTGGAAAAGGTCAGTTTTCACTCCTATCCCTAAGAAAGGCAATGCCAGAAAATGCTCAAACTACCACACAATTGCACTCATCTCACACACTAGTAAAGTAATGCTCAAAATTCTCCAAGCCAGGCTTCAGCAATATGTGAATCGTGAACTTCCTGATGTTCAGGCTGGTTTTAGTAAAGGCAGAGGAACCAGAGATCAAATTGCCAACATCCGCTGGATCATGGAAAAAGCAAGAGAGTTCCAGAAAAACATCTATTTCTGCTTTATTGACTATGCCAAAGCCTTTGACTGTGTGGATCACAAGAAACTGTGGAAAATTCTGAAAGAGATGGGAATACCAGACCACCTAACCTGCCTCTTGAGAAATCTGTATGCAGGTCAGGAAGCAACAGTTAGAACTGGACATGGAACAACAGACTGGTTCCAAATAGGAAAAGGAGTACGTCAAGGCTGTATATTGTCTCCCTGCTTATTTAACTTATATGCAGAGTACATCATGAGAAACGCTGGACTGGAAGAAACACAAGCTGGAATCAAGATTGCCGGGAGAAATATCAATAACCTCAGATATGCAGATGACACCACCCTTATGGCAGAAAGTGAAGAGGAGCTAAAAAGCCTCTTGATGAAAGTGAAAGAGGAGAGTGAAAAAGTTGGCTTAAAGCTCAACATTCAGAAAACGAAGATCATGGCATCCGGTCCCATCACTTCATGGGAAATAGATGGGGAAACAGTGGAAACAGTGTCAGACTTTATTTTTTGGGGCTCCAAAATCACTGCAGATGGTGACTGCAGCCATGAAATTAAAAGACGCTTACTCCTTGGAAGAAAAGTTATGACCAACCTCGATAGCATATTGAAAAGCAGAGACATTACTTTTCCAACAAAGGTCTGTCTAGTCAAGGCTATGGTTTTTTCAGTGGTCATGGGTGGATGTGAGAGTTGGACTGTGAAGAAAACTGAGTGCCAGAGAATTAATGCTTTTGAACTGTGGTGTTGGAGAAGACTCTTGAGAGTCCTTGGACTGCAAGGAGATCCAACCAGTCCATTCTGAAGGAGATCAGCCCTGGGATTTCTTTGGAAGGAATGATGCTAAAGCTGAAACTCCAGTACTTTGGCCACCTCATGCAAAGAGTTGACTCATTGGAAAAGACTCTGATGCTGGGAGGGTTTGGGAGCAGGAGGAGAAGGGGATGACAGAGGATGAGATGGGTGGATGGCATCACCGACTTGATGGACGTGAGTTTGAGTGAACTCTGGGAGATGGTGATGGACAGGGAGGCCTGGCGTGCTGTAGTTAATGGGGTCGCAAAGAGTTGGACATGACTGAGTGACTGAACCAAACTGAACCGATACCACAAATTGGAGAAGGCAATGGCAACCCACTCCAGTACTCTTGCCTGGAGAATCCCATGGGTGGAGGAGCCTGGTAGGCTGCAGTCCATGGTGTCACTAAGAGTCAGACATGACTGTGCGACTTCACTTCATTTTTCACTTTCATGCACTGGAGAAGGAAATGGCATCCCACTCCAGTATTCTTGCCTAGAGATCCCAGGGACAGAGGAGCCTGGTGGGCTGCCATCTATGGCGTTGCACAGAGTTGGACACGATTGACACGACTTAGCAGCAGCAGCAGCATACTCCAAATACAACACTTACTCTGCAGGTCAAATTAGCTTTGTTGTTTAATCTCTCCAAAAGTTAGAAAAGTTATGTATCTTATTAATACAAGAATATTATTGTCTGGGGGATGACTAAATCCACAATTTTGGAAGAAAGTTTTAACTAATTAATTTTAGTGTGCAAACACATACATAGGCACATTATTTACATAGGCACATTACTTACAATGGCATTAGGTAATATGTGATAAGCTTACAGTATTAATTTCTAATCACTTCCTTCCTAATAAAGAACTGTAATCTACTCTAAGATTATTTATTATAAATTTTTTTAACTTTTACCTACTTTACTTAAATTTTTAACCTATTAGAGAAGAGTAACATAAATTATAAAAGGAATATGGAAACAGATATATTATTATGGATGCACACTGAACAGAGATAAGATGTTCATAGTCTAATATGAAAAACTATGTTGCAGAGAGGACAACTGTGTTAACCAGGATGTTCCTACGAGAGAGGACTTTTTTATTTTCTACCACTATGCATATTCAATGTCAATAATGAACCTAAAGGAAACACATAGAGCACTGCCCTGTAAGTATAGGGGTAGGCATCATCTATATTTTTCATTATGTCTGATTGTGTTGGAGTTAGACTGAGTCATTTTCTGATCTGTTGATATTTGAGAATCAGATGTGAATGTGAGTCTAATTTTCCACCTCCATAGTCTTAAGCATAAAGAGGGATAATAAAAGATGTTATATTAGGCAAGATGCCATAAGTGCCAAAAAAGGGTGAATAATAACTGATCTGGCTTAAAACTCAACATTCAGAAAACTAAGATCATGGCATTCAGTTCCATCACTTCATGGAAAATAGATGGTGAAACAGTGGAAACTGTGACAGACTTTATTCTCTTGGGCTCCAAAATCACTGCAGATGGTGACTGCAGCCATCAGTTAAAAGACACTTGCTCCTTGGAAGAAAAGCTATGATCAACCTAGAGAGCATATTATAAAGCAGAGACATTACTTTGGCAACAAAGGTACACCTTGTCAAAGCTATGGTTTTTCCAGTAGTCATGTACAAGTGTGAGAATTGGACTACAGGGAAAGTTGAGTGCTGAAGAATTGATACATTTGAACTGTGTTGTTGGAGAAAACCCTTGAGAGTCTCTTGGAGTGCAAGGAGATCCAACCAGTCAATTGTAAAGGAAATCAGTCCTGAACATTCACTGGAAAGACTGATGTTGAAGCTGAAACTCAAATATTTTGTCCACCCAATACAAAGAACTGACTCACTGAAAAAGACCCTGATGCTGGGAAAGATTGAAGGCAGGAGGAGAAGGGGAAGATAGAGGATGAGATGGTTGGNAACATTCACTGGAAAGACTGATGTTGAAGCTGAAATTCAAATATTTTGTCCACCCAATACAAAGAACTGACTCACTGAAAAAGACCCTGATGCTGGGAAAGATTGAAGGCAGGAGGAGAAGGGGAAGATAGAGGATGAGATGGTTGGATGGCATCACCAACTCGATGGACATAAGTTCGAGTAAGCTCCTGGAGTTGGTGATGGACAGGGAAGCCTGGCGTGCTGTAGTCCATGGGGTCACAAAGAGTTGGACACGACTGAGCAGCTGAACTGACTGACTGACTACAAGGGCCAAGAAAGGGGGAATAATAATTGATCTGGCTCTTTTAGTTAGAATGAGGGAAGTGGATGTCTAGAAGCTTTACATATAATAATCTGGTACACAAATATCACCATAAAACCTTGGCAGTCTGCTTAGAATAAGGAGTCATGAGTCTTTCAGAACCTGAGTTTGTAATTAAGAACTAATGCACCAACATCATGGCCCATATTGATATAAGTGAAGTGAAGTGAAGTGAAGTCGCTCAGTCGTGTCCGACTCTTTGTGACCCCGTGGACTGTAGCTAGCCAGGCTCCTCCATCCATGGGATTCTCCAGGCGAGAGTACTGGACTGGGTTGCCATTTCCTTCTCCAGGGTATCTTCCCGACCCAGGGATCGAACTCAGGTCTCCTGCATTGCGGGCAGACGCTTTAACCTCTGAGCCACNTGGACTGTAGCTAGCCAGGCTCCTCCATCCATGGGATTCTCCAGGCGAGAGTACTGGACTGGGTTGCCATTTCCTTCTCCAGGGTATCTTCCCGACCCAGGGATCGAACTCAGGTCTCCTGCATTGCGGGCAGACGCTTTAACCTCTGAGCCACCAGGGAAGCCCCATATTGATATAACTGTGATAAAAATGCTGAGAAAGAAACAAAAAAACAAAAACTAGTGGGCTTATTGTAGTGAGTCAAATGGAACATTTTGTGGGACTCAAGGTTTGTTTTCACTAAGAATCGGGGAGAAGTTGAGCTATGTATGTCAAAGAAAATCTCAGACTTTGACTGTTGTCTGGATATGATTATTATTAATATCAACTCTTTACTGTAAAGGATTTCATCTTGAACTGTAAATCAGATGGTCACTACAGATAGTTGATATTCTCCAAAGGCTTTGTCACTGAAATTATAGAATTAGAAAGAGGAAAGGTATGTTAAGAATCTACACAGTTTTATCTAACAGACACCAAATATTATTTAAAAGAACTATAAAAATAACATGTCATACATCTTCAACAATAGAGTTATTTTCTCCCTCATCCACACAAACATGTTTTTAAGTCAGACCAGATTAACTATAGATTAGTTATGATGCTGTCTGTATGATTTAATACATTTTTCAGTTCCACTGAGCTGTACAACTTATAAGATTTAAAGATAATGGAATAAAATTCTATTTTTAGAGGTTTTAAACTATATATGGGGAGTTGAAAAGCATTACTCACAAAGCATCAATAGTTCCAAAGACATCTGAATATTTCATATCCATTATGAAATATAGCATAAATATTAGCTCCATTTATTTTTATTTTCTTATACATTGTGTCCATCATACTCAGTTTAACGTTTCTGGAGCTAATATGTGTTTTGTTTTGGCTATTACTACAAAGAAGTTACATTGCTAAATATAGGAATTTACAAACAGAGCTGGTATTTCAACTTAAAGATGGGGAAAATTAATTTTTGTACTTGCTTAATTTGTATGTATATATTTATTTAAATATGAAGAAAAACTGACACAAACTTAAATTACAGAGGAAACTTAGATACATTAGAAATATTCCAAGATCTTTTACAAAAAAAAGCTTTTTGTTTAAATACAGAAGACACATTTATCTGAATGTATGATAACCTGAAACAGTCTGCAAAGTTGTGCTAAAGCTATACTTTTAGAATTATCAAATATATACTAATGCTTCTAAAGTATAATATTCTTTATGTCACTTTTACCAGACAAAATATGAGTCCTTTCACCTTTATGTTTAATTTTAACACTTTTATAAGCAAACAAGAGTCACAGAAGCCATTTGTTAGCTTAAGATAAATGTTACAGAGACCTTGATAAAATGTCAATGTTAGCAGAAGAAAGCCAACATATGATATGGTTAAAGTGTTTGTATGTGGGTGTGCATGTATATATGCATATATTCTCTTAACTAAAAAATATTTCATTTATAATTTTAATTCAACACACAGAAGTTTAAAAAAATACAACTTTGCTATCACCACTTCTGTTTTGTAGATTAGTTTCTTAATACGACACATTTGCAAGCCCATTTTAAAGAATATTTATTTATTTGGCTACATTGAGTTTTAGTTTCGGCACACAGGATCTTTGATTTTTGCCATGCAGGATCTTTTAGCTGTGACATGTGGGATCTAGTTCCCTGATCAGGGATCAACCTCAGGCCCTCTGCATTAGGAGTGTAGAGTCTTAGCCACTGTACCACCAGGGATGTCCCAAATCCATTATTAAAAGCAGATAACCAGATGGAGAAAGCAATGGCACCCCACTCCAGTACTCTTGCCTGGAAAATCCCATGGACAGAGGAGCCTGGTAGGCTGCAGTCTATGGGGTCGCTAAGAGTCGGACACAACTGAGTCACTACACTTTGATTTTTCACCTTCATGCATTGGAGAAGGCAATGGCAACCCACTCCAGTGTTCTTGCCTGGAGAATCCCAGGGATGGGGGGAGCCTGGTGGGCTGCCATCTCTGGGGTTGTACAGAGTCGGATACAACTGAAGTGACTTAGCAGCATCAGCAACCAATAGAAAATTAGAGCACGTGTACAAAAAAGTAATATCTAAATAACCAATAAGAACTGAAAGTTGGGTAATGTCATTAGCCATTGTCAACATACAAACGATACCAAACATTCATCACATAGCAAATAATGGATTAAAGATATCTGAGACATCCAATGAAGTGTGGTAAATCATAAAAAAATTACATTGAAACAAAACAAAACAAAAGCTAAATAATGAAACGATAGTAAACTTAAATTCAAGTTTTCACCAATATTTCAGTTCATTAACTGAAATCATTAACTGTACAATATTTAAACACATTTTTATTACAGATAGAAAAAAGTGAAAGTGTAAGTTACTCAGTCATGTCCAACTCTATGTGACCCCACGGACTGTAGCCCACAAGGCTTCTCCGTCCATGCGATTCTCCAGGCAAGAATTCTGGAGTGGGTTGCCATTTCCTACTCCAGGGGATCTTCCCAACCCAGGGANTTTAAACACATTTTTATTACAGATAGAAAAAAGTGAAAGTGTAAGTTACTCAGTCATGTCCAACTCTATGTGACCCCACGGACTGTAGCCCACAAGGCTTCTCCGTCCATGCGATTCTCCAGGCAAGAATTCTGGAGTGGGTTGCCATTTCCTACTCCAGGGGATCTTCCCAACCCAGGGATTGAACCTTGGTCTCCCACACTGCAGGCAGGCTCTACCAACTGAGTCACCAGGGAAGCCCACAAACAAAAAATGAAATTACATTATAATGGAAGACTATGTTTCTGACAAAGGCCAGTATAGTCAAAGCTATGTTTTTTCCACTAGTCATGTACAGATATGAAAGATGGGCCATAAAGAAAGCTGAGCACCCCAGAATTTATGCTGTCAAATTGTGGTGCTGGAGAAGACTCTTGAGAGGTCCTTGGACAGCAAGATCAAACCAATCAATCTTAAAGGAAATCAACTCTGAATATTCACTGAAAGGACTGATCCTGAAGCTAAAACTCCAATACTTCAGCCAGCTGATGCAAAGAGCTGACTCACTGGAAAAAGACCATGATGCTGGGAAAGACTGAAGGCTGGAAGAGAAGGGGGCAACAGAGGATTAGATGGTTGGATGGCATCACCGATTCAATGGACATGAAGTTGATCAAACTCTGGGAGATATGAAGGACATGGAAGCATAGTGTGCTGCAGTTCATGGGCTCACAAAGAGTTGGACATGATTTAGTAACTGAACAACAACAACATTTTTCAAGCTTTAAATAATTTTTAAATGTATAGAACACATAAAGGCTTTAAATAATTTTTTATATGTATAGAACACATTAAAGTGTTTTAAAATCAGGGTCTTCCTCCTTAGAGGTATTCAGTATATACGGACTAGTTCATCTCTGAATAAAGTATGTTGAAGGGGTCTTTGAAATCTATTTCAGTAAAAGTAGTTTCATCATTTATATNTCTAATTCTGTTTGAGGAGGAGATGTGTATAAGAGACAGTTCTTATACATTGTGTCCATCATACTCAGTTTAACGTTTCTGGAGCTAATATGTGTTTTGTTTTGGCTATTACTACAAAGAAGTTACATTGCTAAATATAGGAATTTACAAACAGAGCTGGTATTTCAACTTAAAGATGGGGAAAATTAATTTTTGTACTTGCTTAATTTGTATGTATATATTTATTTAAATATGAAGAAAAACTGACACAAACTTAAATTACAGAGGAAACTTAGATACATTAGAAATATTCCAAGATCTTTTACAAAAAAAAGCTTTTTGTTTAAATACAGAAGACACATTTATCTGAATGTATGATAACCTGAAACAGTCTGCAAAGTTGTGCTAAAGCTATACTTTTAGAATTATCAAATATATACTAATGCTTCTAAAGTATAATATTCTTTATGTCACTTTTACCAGACAAAATATGAGTCCTTTCACCTTTATGTTTAATTTTAACACTTTTATAAGCAAACAAGAGTCACAGAAGCCATTTGTTAGCTTAAGATAAATGTTACAGAGACCTTGATAAAATGTCAATGTTAGCAGAAGAAAGCCAACATATGATATGGTTAAAGTGTTTGTATGTGGGTGTGCATGTATATATGCATATATTCTCTTAACTAAAAAATATTTCATTTATAATTTTAATTCAACACACAGAAGTTTAAAAAAATACAACTTTGCTATCACCACTTCTGTTTTGTAGATTAGTTTCTTAATACGACACATTTGCAAGCCCATTTTAAAGAATATTTATTTATTTGGCTACATTGAGTTTTAGTTACGGCACACAGGATCTTTCATTTTTGCCATGCAGGATCTTTTAGCTGTGACATGTGGGATCTAGTTCCCTGATCAGGGATCAACCTCAGGCCCTCTGCATTAGGAGTGTAGAGTCTTAGCCACTGTACCACCAGGGATGTCCCAAATCCATTATTAAAAGCAGATAACCAGATGGAGAAAGCAATGGCACCCCACTCCAGTACTCTTGCCTGGAAAATCCCATGGACAGAGGAGCCTGGTAGGCTGCAGTCTATGGGGTCGCTAAGAGTCGGACACAACTGAGTCACTACACTTTGATTTTTCACCTTCATGCATTGGAGAAGGCAATGGCAACCCACTCCAGTGTTCTTGCCTGGAGAATCCCAGGGATGGGGGGAGCCTGGTGGGCTGCCATCTCTGGGGTTGTACAGAGTCGGATACAACTGAAGTGACTTAGCAGCATCAGCAACCAATAGAAAATTAGAGCACGTGTACAAAAAAGTAATATCTAAATAACCAATAAGAACTGAAAGTTGGGTAATGTCATTAGCCATTGTCAACATACAAACGATACCAAACATTCATCACATAGCAAATAATGGATTAAAGATATCTGAGACATCCAATGAAGTGTGGTAAATCATAAAAAAATTACATTGAAACAAAACAAAACAAAAGCTAAATAATGAAACGATAGTAAACTTAAATTCAAGTTTTCACCAATATTTCAGTTCATTAACTGAAATCATTAACTGTACAATATTTAAACACATTTTTATTACAGATAGAAAAAAGTGAAAGTGTAAGTTACTCAGTCATGTCCAACTCTATGTGACCCCACGGACTGTAGCCCACAAGGCTTCTCCGTCCATGCGATTCTCCAGGCAAGAATTCTGGAGTGGGTTGCCATTTCCTACTCCAGGGGATCTTCCCAACCCAGGGATTGAACCTTGGTCTCCCACACTGCAGGCAGGCTCTACCAACTGAGTCACCAGGGAAGCCCACAAACAAAAAATGAAATTACATTATAATGGAAGACTATGTTTCTGACAAAGGCCAGTATAGTCAAAGCTATGTTTTTTCCACTAGTCATGTACAGATATGAAAGATGGGCCATAAAGAAAGCTGAGCACCCCAGAATTTATGCTGTCAAATTGTGGTGCTGGAGAAGACTCTTGAGAGGTCCTTGGACAGCAAGATCAAACCAATCAATCTTAAAGGAAATCAACTCTGAATATTCACTGAAAGGACTGATCCTGAAGCTAAAACTCCAATACTTCAGCCAGCTGATGCAAAGAGCTGACTCACTGGAAAAAGACCATGATGCTGGGAAAGACTGAAGGCTGGAAGAGAAGGGGGCAACAGAGGATTAGATGGTTGGATGGCATCACCGATTCAATGGACATGAAGTTGATCAAACTCTGGGAGATATGAAGGACATGGAAGCATAGTGTGCTGCAGTTCATGGGCTCACAAAGAGTTGGACATGATTTAGTAACTGAACAACAACAACATTTTTTAAGCTTTAAATAATTTTTAAATGTATAGAACACATAAAGGCTTTAAATAATTTTTTTTATATGTATAGAACACATCAAAGTGTTTTAAAATCAGGGTCTTCCTCCTTAGAGGTATTCAGTATATACGGACTAGTTCATCTCTGAATAAAGTATGTTGAAGGGGTCTTTGAAATCTATTTCAGTAAAAGTAGTTTCATCATTTATATTGTCTACTGGTAAATCCCATTATTTTATTTCTCAGGTTAACACTTGAAATACACAAAATATTGTCAGAGATAACCTGAAGGAGCAAGCAACATGAACTTCATCTGTATAAAGTGTTAAAGACTGGAAACACAAATATTTCACTACATTTAAGAATATATAAACAGATGGAAAAACTGACCTTGTACTTCTGATGAATACTAGAAACTCCTTTCAGAAATATTATTAGTAAAATTTAGCTTACCAGCTAGCTGGTAAAATCATATTTTGCTAAAAAGCCAAGTGATTAAGTAATTATTTGACTTTGGTTTTCAGTATTCTGAAATTCTAAATAAATTTACAGAGGAAACTGCCAAAAATCTTGCCAGGAATAGGAAGCCAATAGAAATTTGGGAAAACGTGGTAATATATTTTAGGCAAAGAGATCTACTTGGTTAGAATACAGAGGTAGGGTGAGAATGAAAGTGAAAGTGTCAGTTGCTCAGTCATGTCTGACTCTTTGTGACCCCATGGTGTTTAGATCACCAGATTTCCTGTCCATGGAATTCTCCAGACAAGAATATTGGAATGGGTAGCAGTTTCCTTCTCCAGGGGATCTTCCCCACCCAGGGACAGAGTCCAGTTCTCCTGCACTGCAGGCAGATTCTTTACTATCTGAGCCACCAGGGAAGCCACCAGGGCAAGAATAGATGTCTAAAACTGACATTCTCCTAACTTAGCCCTGGATTTTTTTCAAAGGACTAATGCAGCTAGGTTCTGACTTTAATGCCCAAACCCTTATTTAGAAGTTAAGAAAATCTATGTTGTATAAAGTAGAGACATTTATGTTTCATTTCATTCTTTTTTTATACAACCAGTTATATGGAAATTCTACTCAGTTGTTTTCCATGCTGTATTTAATTATATTGTTACTTTTGGGAAAACAGTCTAACCAAATATTATCTTTGGATACATCAGATAAGTTTCTGGGTACTATAGGGTTTAAGAACCTGGGCCTGAACCTAGACTTCCGGTTTACAAGTCTGTTCTGACCTTTACTAAATGAGACACCTTGGATTAAATATTGAACCTCTCTGCTTAGAGACTTCATCCATAAATGGAGTTATATGCTGCTGTTGCTAAGTCGCTTCAGTCGTGTCCGACTCTGTATGACCCCATAGACGGCAGCCCATGAGGCTCCCCCATCCTTGGGATTCTCCAGGCAAGAACACTGGAGTGGGTTGCCATTTCCTTCTCCAATTCATGAAAGTGAATAGTGAAAGTGAAGTCGCTCAGTCGTGTCCGACTCTTAGCAACCCCGTGGACTGCAGCCCACCAGGCTCCTCCGTCCATGAGACTTTCCAGGCAAGAGTACTGGAGTGGGGTGCAGTTATATGAAAATGATTAAATAAGCCAATCCATGAAAATACTAAGTGGAAGAGAACATGCAAATTATCAATAAATGGTAAGTGTGATCCTGTCCACAGAATTTTCCAGGCAAGAATACTGGAGTGTGTTGCTATTCCATTCTTTAGGGGGTCTTCCTAATCCAGGGATCTAACCCATGTCTCTGCATTGCAAGCAAATTCTTTAACATCTGAGCCACCAGAGTAGCCCATCATCATTTCTGTATTTATACATTCTTCTGTCTGCCTTTTAAGTGTTGCTTGTTGCCTGTCTAATCTATGTTTTACAGTCTGTCACTATTCTGGGTGTGCTATTTATTTCTTATAATATGAGAATAATCCTCAAAAAATGTCCTGCATTACTGCAGCAATCTCCCAAATATTTGCCATGTGTCTGATCAACCAGTCTACTATTAATATTATTAACTACTGTTCTGAGGAGCATGTTATAAAAACACTGCAGTTGCTCTATCTTGATTTTTTTTTTTTCCTCAGAGTGTAAAGCAAGGGATTCTAAGATATTCATGGAATTTTGAGGCAATGGGATTACTGAAAGTATCCATAAATGCAAATGAACATCAAATATTATCTGTGTGAGCTTCTCCAGTGGCCCAGGGGTTAAGAATCTGATCTGTAATGCTGGGGACACGTTTGATCCAGGTCGGTCCTGCATCTGTCTCTTATACACATCTAGATGTGTATAAGAGACAGGTTACTGTTCTGAGGAGCATGTTATAAAAACACTGCAGTTGCTCTATCTTGATTTTTTTTTTTTCCTCAGAGTGTAAAGCAAGGGATTCTAAGATATTCATGGAATTTTGAGGCAATGGGATTACTGAAAGTATCCATAAATGCAAATGAACATCAAATATTATCTGTGTGAGCTTCTCCAGTGGCCCAGGGGTTAAGAATCTGATCTGTAATGCTGGGGACACGTTTGATCCAGGTCGGTCCTGCATGCCTCAGAGCACCAAAGCCTGTACACCACAACTACTGAGTCAGCACTCTGGAGCCCATGAGTCACAACTACTGAAGCCTGAATGCCACAGACCAATACTCTGCAATAAGAGAAACTGCTGCAACAAGAAGCCCACGCACCACAGCCAGAGAGTAGCCCCTGTTCTCCAAAATGAAAGAAAGCCTACACACAGCAAGGAAGACCCAGCACAGCCCTAAATAAGTAAGCACTGTCAGTGTGAGGGAGCAGATAATGGCTGGAATATAGGAACTAATTTTCAAATATACAAACCTATTTTATCATTAGTAATATACTTACTATAACATGCCATTTAATATATAGCAATTTAATAATATATAAATGTTAAAATACAATGAAAATCATGTGAGGCTCCATAATATATTAATACTTCATTGTTAAAAACAAAAAGGGTAACAACTATATATGAAAAAACCTTATTTTAGAAATCAGCTAAACATGAACTGAATATCTCTTCCCTCATTAAACCACAACAGAGCTCACTATGTATATGAAATCTTACTTACAAGGCGGTTATGAACACAATATTGGTGAAGATTTATACAGAGTCCATAGCATCAAGTACATAATAAAATGTTACTTCTTTCATTTTTTCCTTATGCTTCCCAAGTGTAATTTTATCAGGGTATAGACTTGAGTTTTTCATTTCTACATTCATAGCATACACCCCACCCCAGTACTCTAGCCTGGAAAATCCAATGGATCTCCATAATATATTAATACTTCATTGTTAAAAACAAAAAGGGTAACAACTATATATGAAAAAACCTTATTTTAGAAATCAGCTAAACATGAACTGAATATCTCTTCCCTCATTAAACCACAACAGAGCTCACTATTTATATGAAATCTTACTTACAAGGCGGTTATGAACACAATATTGGTGAAGATTTATACAGAGTCCATAGCATCAAGTACATAATAAAATGTTACTTCTTTCATTTTTTCCTTATGCTTCCCAAGTGTAATTTTATCAGGGTATAGACTTGAGTTTTTCATTTCTACATTCATAGCATACACCCCACCCCAGTACTCTAGCCTGGAAAATCCAATGGACGGAGTAGCCTGGTGGGCTGCAGTCCATGGGGTCGCTAACAGTCGGACAGACTGAGCGACTTCACTTTCACTTTTCTCTTTCATGCATTGGAGAAGGAAATGGCAACCCACTCCAGTATTCTTGCCTGGAGAATCCCAGGGATGGGGGAGCCTCATGGGCTGCCGTCTATGGGGTCACACAGAGTCGGACACGACTGAAGTGACTTAGCGGCAGCAGCACATACTTTATAACATATAGTAGCTCTCCAAACAGTATTTGTTAAAGTGACTGATGTAAAATTGGGATGGCAGAGTTAAAAAAATTAATAGAGAAAGAAAATATGTAGCCAATAATCATGTTACTAAAATGCATATTTATGGAATTTTAGTTTTTATTCACTGAATAAAGATGAATACTTGTTCTCTTTGCTTTATGCAAGTATAACTATTTTTCTACTTCATTTGCATAAGCACTTATAAATCTACAGCTGCTTATGAAGTTCCAGCTGGCAAGAAATGCAATTTTTCAGGGCGTTTGTTATAGATATTGGAAACAGATGCAAATCTCACCTAAGCACTCACACTATTTAAAACTCCAGATTGACTCAGAGCATTAACACTACTTCTTCACACTTTTAGCAGGAATCTACCTTTACGGTTAGCCTAAGTCTGAGACAAATGAAACTATCTGCTTTAGAAAGGCAAGCATATATAGTCAACACTCTGCCTGAGATGCTAACAATTTGTTTAATGCAAATCGTGAATCCAAAGCAACCCTGAGTCATGAGAAAAGCATCCAGTAAATCCCCCAAAAGAGCCAATCATTCCAGGTAAACCTGGTATGGGCTAAAAACTGAAGCTTTTTGTATGAGTTTATAGCGTATCATCGTTACAATAAAAAATAATCAAGAACAAACATAATGTAACATCAGAGTGGTTATTGTTTAGGATTCCTGACTGCAAACAATGTAATCCTCATTACTCACTTCAGTAACAACAGAAATCTTTAATGGATATGCGCCAGTTCATAGAATTTCCAGTGAGGCACAAAGCTCCACACACTGCCGTGATTTCTTGACCTAAACATGACTGCTACTATCAGAGGCTCCTATGGCAATCAAGAATTGGGATCAGAAACTCTACTACTGCCACATTTGAGGAGCAGAACACTTCAAAATACTGATTTCCTTTTAGGTGTTGACTGCTTCTATATCTAATCCTTGCTTGGCTACATTTTATTGGAATAACTTGGATGAAATAACTGTCCTCTACTTGAAAGGGATCCTGCAGATGCAAGCTTTCTAATTCTGTTTGAGGAGGTAGGATTCATAGTGCGGGCAATTTATCAAGATATATAGAGAGAATGCAACACATATTGGGTAGCTGTAAGTAATAGTCTGAGTAGATAATATGAATACAATTTCTAGGAATACACCTTCTTTTACCAAAATGATGAATGTTTCTTTAGAACACTTTAATCATACATGTAGCTATTAAGTGATTGATTATTTAATAATTGGGACACTATGATGAGTGTTGGTGTCACAAAGCTACATAGATACCACTCAGCTATTGTCAGTTAGCACAGAGAGTGACATATGGCTGTAGATTCACAGAAACTAGACAAGTCTGTAAGGACAATACACAGATGGAAAATCAGAGGAGGCATTTGTATGTTTTCATGGGAATGCAGAATTATCTTCAAAAATGAAGCTCTGGGGACAGATCTTGTGACAAAGAAAAAGTAAACATCCCAAAGGTGGACAAAGGGACAAAAAGTACATTTTACTCAGGAGAAACATTCAGTTGAAGTTAGAAGGCATCAAATTACATTGAGAATTTTCTTTGTTCTAAAGTATATCTTATCAGATAATAATATAGGAACCTTGCTTTCTTAATTTTTATTCACATTCACATGAATAACCATTATTTTCTTTCAAATTATCTATGCTACCGAATTTGAATAAGAATTCTTGTAAGTAATATACAGTTGTGCCATGATTTTTTGTTCCGTTTTGACAATTTGTATCTTTAGACTGGCTCCAGACAACAAATACAGATATTTACAGAACTGTGATAGAAACAGACACTGGCATCCTTTACCTCAAAATTCTAGTTTCTAATATAGCAACATAGTAAGTATTTGTAATTTTGTTTCCTTGCTTTTGAATGTCAGGAAATGACACAAACCAAGAGTAAATTATTCATTAGTCAAATCATTGTCAAGTGCTTACCAGGTGCCAGACTGTGATATATATTGAGGTATAGAGATAAATAATCAAAAGCTGTACTTGTTGGCAGAAGGCTTACAATCTAATCAATGGACTACAGTACCAGAGCAAGTTCTGTAGCATGATTCATTCAGTTCAGTGCAGTCGCTCAATTGTGTATGTGTCCGACCCTCAGCGACCCCATGGACTGCAGCCTACCAGGCTCCTCCACCCATGGGATTTTCCAGGCAAAAGTATTGGAGTGGGTATAGAGACTTTCTAGACAATATTAAAACCTACCAAGTGAATGCCTTTTATTATCATAATTCACTGTAATTCTGAAAATACTCAACGATAAAATATACTCTCCATTGAGGGTAGACCATTCCATTGAGGGCCCCACCATTACCTTTTTGGTACCCACTGCCTTCACACAAAGCAAGAAACTTTCAGACAAAGGCTGAGAATAAAATAAATCTAATCTAGGTGATATCACAGAGTTTTGGATTTGGTCATGCCAAAGACAAACCTTTGCCAAAGACAAACCTTTGCCAAAGACAAGCTTCTCAAAATTCTGTTGGAAGAGAACCAAGATTTCTTTTCTTCAAACACCTGAATCTTAAAGTTTTTGTTTCTTATTATAAATCAAAATTTTCAGGTATCAAACTCATCAGTACTTTAATGACTATTAACCACTTATAGGGCTTCCCAGGGGGCTCAGCAGTAAAGAATCCACCTGCTATGCAGTAAATGTGGGTTTGATCCCTGTGATTGAGAAGATCCTCTGGAGAAGGAAATGGCAACCCACCCCATATTCCTGCCTGGGAAATCCCATGGACAGAGGAACCTGGATATACTCCATGGGGTGGCAAACAATTGGACATAACTGAGTCATTGAGCCCACACACACATACATACATAGCAGTTACTGGAAACATGAAATTTCAGTGCTAAAACTCACTGTGATGCCTTTCATTAGAAATGTTAGAATTAGCTATGTCCAGATTTTATTTCATACATTGTTGTGTTTTAGTCTTAAAAAAGTAAATAAATAAAATAGCTATTTTAATCCTCTTTATCTCACTGTACAACAAAATAATATTATATACACAGGTACAGTATGAATATGACCAACCTCAACAGCTTATTAAAAAGCAGAGACATTACTTTGCCAACAAAGTTCCATCCAGTCAAGGCTATGGTTTTTCCAGTAGTCATGTATGGATGTGAGAGTTGAACTATAAAGAAAGCTGAGCATGGATATACTCCATGGGGTGGCAAACAATTGGACATAACTGAGTCATTGAGCCCACACACACATACATACATAGCAGTTACTGGAAACATGAAATTTCAGTGCTAAAACTCACTGTGATGCCTTTCATTAGAAATGTTAGAATTAGCTATGTCCAGATTTTATTTCATACATTGTTGTGTTTTAGTCTTAAAAAAGTAAATAAATAAAATAGCTATTTTAATCCTCTTTATCTCACTGTACAACAAAATAATATTATATACACAGGTACAGTATGAATATGACCAACCTCAACAGCTTATTAAAAAGCAGAGACATTACTTTGCCAACAAAGTTCCATCCAGTCAAGGCTATGGTTTTTCCAGTAGTCATGTATGGATGTGAGAGTTGAACTATAAAGAAAGCTGAGCACCGAAGAATTGATGCTTTTGAACTGTGGTGTTGGAGAGGACTCTTGAGAGTCCCTTGGATTGCAAGGAGATCCAACCAGTCCATCCTAAAGGAGATCAGTCCTGGGTGTTCATTGAAAGAACTGATGTTGAAGCTGAAACTCCAATACTATGGCCACCTGATGCGAAGAGAAGACCCTGATGCTGGGAAAGATTGAAGGTGGGAGAAGTAGGGGATGACAGAGGATGAGATGGTTGGATGGCATCACCGACTCAATGGACATGAGTTTGGGTAAACTCCAGGAGTTGGTGATGGAGGAAGATGGTCTGGCATGCTGCAATCCATGGGGTCCCAAAGAGTTGGATATGACTGAGCAACTGAACCGAAGAGTATAAATATATACACATGCATATGTATACACACACACACACACACACACATTTGGTTGGTCCAGACTTTTTATCAGGTTCCTCCATAAAGTTTTTAAAACAATACATACTTGCATTTAGGCTTAATCACTACAAATATCCTTCAAACAGAACTATACATTCTTGTTTTATTTACGCAGCAAATATAAACATGTGTTCCATTTTGATTTTCAGCTTAAATTTATGTAGATATTGGGAGAAAATCTTTAATAATTCCCCTGAACCTCTAAAGTATACTTTTAATGATCTACCCTGAATAGAGAAGGAAGAGTAAAAGATGGTCCATTCCTCCAGTCTTCTGATAGCTATCTTCATCCTGAGGAAGCTTGGTTTTAAGTTTCCCTTTGAATCCTGGCTGATGCATGACTATTAGCAACATGCCTTTTGCCCATATTTGACTTTCTCTGAAATATATACAATTAATAACCTTTTCAAAGTGCAATGAAATTAGCTTTCTGATTATGTGATTTAATTGCTCCAGTAGTAAGACCAGGTCACTTGCACTGCATCTTCATAGGACAATCTGATCTAATGTACTGAAGGACATAGGATAAGAGGGAACGTGGTGACCTAAACTAGAAAGAGATAATCTGCATTTTAACAAAGTCTGAAATGAAAAAAGTGATTACACATATATATCCTAATATTTTTACTACTGATTAGTAGGTATTCTGATTGTACAATACAGATGGTAAGTTAGAAAACATTTTTATTCAAAGCTTTATTAATGGCAAAGTATATATAGTATGCCTGATTTGCCAAGAACTATTCTAGGCACCTACTTATAATAACTAAGTAAATTACTGTAAGGAAGATACTATTATTATCACTGTTCCCTTTAAAAATATGAGAAAACAGGCAGAAAGAGTTTAAATTATCTGGACATGGTCTACAGTTAGTAAAGCATAGAGTGAGCATCTGAACTAAGACAGTCTGGGTCAGAAACTAATGTCCGTAAAAATCACTCTGCTGTTCCTCAATAAGTATTCAAGGATTGTACAGTGATACAGTGGCACTCAGGAAGAATCTATTTGGGTTTCTGTTCCAGGTTAAGGTGCTGTAAGCACACTATCTATGACAGAACAGAAATATAAACCCTGCACAGAACCTATGGTGGTGGTAGTGGTTTAGTTGCTAAGTCGTATCCGACTCTTGAGACCCCATGGACTATAGCCCTTCAGGCTCCTCTGTCCATGGGATTCTCCAGGCAAGAATACTGCAGTGGGTGGCCATTCCCTACTCCTTTTATAGTAATTCTAAAAATGTATAGAGTACTAGGGAAGGTTAGTGGGGGGAAAACTGAAGTATCAAATAAGCTGGCAGTGAGTCTGCCATTTTATTTTTCCTCTGAGTCTCCCAACCTAATTTTAATGCACCCAAAACTGGAAGTAGACCCTGGGCTCTAGTCAGAGAGAGCACCAAGGAAAGTCTGGTGCTGGTTCGAAAAGTAGGAAAGGGAATGCTAATGCTGGGCACAGTGTAGATACCCCTCATGTTCACTCTGATGTATCTTTTTTTTCCATTAAAAAAAAATGCATCATTTTATTATACATGAGCCCCCAAGCAATCCAACAACGGTAGTAACAGTATGAGTAGTGAAGGGCTAGTGGAGCCACAGCTGAGATGAGGGGGAATCTTCCTCTCTGCTTAAGAGAGATGTGGTCCCAAGGAGGTAGCAAATGTATGATGCTTTCAATTTCTCTCTCGCTCACTCTCTCTTTTCCTGTTTCCCTCTGTCTTCCTACCTCTTTGGTCCAGATGTCAGCACCATCATAAAAGGACACAGCAGAACAGGGCAACTAAATCCTCCAAAACTCACATGCTATTAAATTGGTAATCTTGAGAGCTATTAAAGAAATTGTATTTATAACCTAAAGCTTTCCATAAAAGCTATCACTAAACCTAAACAAATTTTCTGGTGAATTCTGCCAAATTTTCAAAGAGAGATAACACAAATTTCTACTTAATTTCTTCCAGAATATAGAAGACAGAACATTTTCCAAATTGTTTTGCAAAATTCCATTACCCTGATATTCAAATTAGAAGAAAACATTTTTTAAAAAGTACTAATCAGGCCATTCCAGTGGTCCAGCGGTTAAGTCTGCCCTTGCAATTCTGGGGACACTGATTTGATCCCTGGTCTGGGAAGATCCCACCAGGGAAGCCTGATTAGTACTTTTAAAACCCACATGCAGCAGAGCAACTAGGCTGGTGGCAACTAACTAACCCTTGCAAGCCTCAACTGCTGAAGCCCACTCTCCCTAGAACCTGTGCTCTACAAGAGAAGCTACCGCAATGACAAGCCCGCACACCACAATGAAGAGCAGCCTTGCAACTACAGAAAGCCCATGTGTAGCAACAAAGATCCGGCACAGCCAAAAAATAAAATAAAGCAATCTTTGAAATAAAGTACTCATCAATCCCTCACGAACTCAGGACATGACCAAGTCACGTTTACCCTGGAAAAGCAAGGTGTGGGAAATTTGAATATTCAGATATTAATCAATCTGATACCCTCATATTAATAGTCTAAATTAGAATGCCCACATGATCAGATCAATGGATGTAAAAATATTTTTAAATTTATGATTATTTTATAAATCATATAAAAACTTTAAAAAACTCTCAGTAAATAAGGCGGGGAAGGCAATGGCACCCCACCCCAGTACTCTTGCCTGGAAAATCCAATGGACGGAGGAGCCTGGTGGGCTGCAGTCCATGGGATCGCTAACAGTCGGACAGAATGAGCGACTTCACTTTCACTTTTCTCTTTCCTGCATTGGAGAAGGAAATGGCAACCCACTCCAGTATTCTTGCCTGGAGAATCCCAGGGATGGGGGAGCCTGGTGGGCTGCCGTCTATGGGGTCACACAGAGTCGAACACGACTGAAGTGACTTAGCAGCAGCAGTAAATAAGGAGTAGGAGAGGATCCTCAATTTGGTAAAGAATATCTACACAAAACAACACGCTGAAAAATGCATGCTTTCTTGCAAAGATGTTCTCCAATTTCACTGCTCCTATTCAACATGATACTGGAAATCCAAGTTAGCACAGAAAGAAAACTAGTCTCCAGATCAAAAGGAAAAAACAAATCCATTTTTATTCAAAGACAACATTATCATCTACATGTAAAATTCTAAGAAAACTACGAAAGCATTCCTAAAACTAGTAAGTGATCCAGCAAGTCTGCAGGATGCAAAGCCAACACAGAAAAATTCAGTTTTTATACAGGAAGCAATGTACAATCGAAAACCCAGATCAAGTGATCAATACCCCAAAATATTAATATCCATTTACCAAGGTAACAAAATAAATGTATATACCTCTGGTCATATAAAGACTAGACCTATAAAACAAAGACAGTTTTGTTCTTTTTTCCTCAAAGAATTAGGGGGCCATCTCAATGATATCAAAGGACTGACACAGCCATTTACCTATGTTGGAATGTTTTACTTTCTCTCATTTAGCTTAGGGGAGAAGCCCCCGGTCCCAAATTCTTATCATGTAAATATCAGCTATGATGGGTTTAGTTAGACCCATTTAGATAATCAATTTACAAACATTTTTGTGGATTATCCTGGGGTTTAAGAAATTCTCTAATTAGGACTATCAGTTGGAACTTTGATCTGAAGAGGTTTCCTACAGCTTCATGTGGTATCATTTATGAAGGTAACCATGTAATAGTGTCTTCAGAGTGGAAAAGAATTCAGATTACTATGATGAGTACTCAAATAAAGAGGGAACCAATAGTTAAAATTTTAGGTACCTTCCATATCATTAATCTTTCACTAACCTTCTACAACAAACCTGTCAATTGAGGTGATTATGGATTTCTGAAGGCTTTGGGAATTTCTGAATACTAATTAAAATAGGTACAGTTGTTTAAGATAAATGCTCCTTAAAATTATAACAATTCAGATGCTTCTGAAATTTAAATGATCCATGGAGCTAGCCCTATATGTGTTTTTCCCAGCTAACCTAATTTTCAGTTCAGTTCAGTTCAGTCACTCAGTTGTGTCTGACTCTTTGCGACACCATGAATCACAGCACGCCAGGCCTCCCTGTCCATCACCAACTCCTGAGGTTCACTCAAACTCATGTCCATCGAGTCGGTGATGCCATCCAACCATCTCATCCTCTGTCGTCCCCTTCTCCTCCTGCCCTTAATCCCTCCCAGCATCAGAGTCTTCTCCAATGAGTCAACTCTTCACATGAGGTGGCCAAAGTATTGGTTTCAGCTTCAGCATCAGTCCCTCCAATGAACACCCAGGACTGATCTCCTTTAGGATGGACTGGTTGGATCTCCTTGCACCCCAAGGGACTCTCAAGAGTGTTCTCCAGCACCACAGTTCAAAAGCATCAATTCTTCGGTGCTCAGCTTTTTTCGCAGTCCAACTCTCGCATCCATACATGACCACTGGAAAAACCATAGCCTTGACTAGATGGACATTTTTTGGAAAAGTAATGTCTCTGCTTTTGAATATGCTATCTAGGTTGGTCATAACTTTCCTTCCAAGGAATAAGCATCTTTTAATTTCATGGGTGCTGTCACCATTCCCAGTGATTTTGGAGCCCTCAAAAATAAAGTCTGACACTGTTTTCACTGTTTCCCCATCTATATGCCATGAAGTGAGGGGACCAGAGGCCATGATCTTAGTTTTCTGAATGTTGAGCTTTAAGCCAACTTTTTCATTCTCCTCTTTCACTTTCATCACAAGGCTCTTTAGTTCTTCTTCACTTTCTGCCATAAGGGTGGTGTCATCTGCATATCTGAGGTTATTGATATTTCTCCTGACAATCTTGATTCCAGCTTGTGCTTCTTTCAGCCCAGCGTTTCTCATGATGTACTTTGCATATAAGTTAAATAAGCAGGGTGACGATATACAGCCTTGACGTACTCCTTTTCCTATTTGGAACCAGTCTGTTGTTCCATGTCCAGTTCTAACTGTTGCTTCCTGACCTGCATATAGGTTTCTCAAGAGGTAGGTCAGGTGGTCTGGTATTCCCATCTCTTTCAGAATTTTCCACAGTTTATTGTAGTCCCCACAGTCAAAGGCTTTGGCATAGTCAGTAAAGCAGAAATAAATGTTTTTTCTGGAACTCTCTTGCTTTTTTGATGATCCAGCGGATGTTGGCAATTTGATCTCTGGTTCCTTGCATATAGGTTTCTCAAGAGGTAGGTCAGGTGGTCTGGTATTCCCATCTCTTTCAGAATTTTCCACAAGTTATTGTGATCCACACATAGCATGAATCATTAAGCTGTTTTAAATACACATGTCTATTATCAAAATTGGCCCCATTGGTAAAACAAAGAATTGGGATGGGGTTATCAGTGGTCTTAACTGAAGAGTGAAATGAAGTTAGAAATTAGGGAGATACAGTATAAACTACTCTAGGACACAATTTCTTTTTCTCTCATCTTTTGTTTGTCAAATAGTCAAGGGTCAAGATATTTTTCTACTTCTTAAATATTCTGATAAAATCCCAGTTAAAACATTCCCCTGATTCAAATCACATGATGTTTTATATTAAATAACTAAAATTTCAAAATCAAACACTAATTAGAATATCAAATGTGTCAGTTTTATATTTAGTTTAATATATATATACACAATTCAACCTACTAATAAAAAGGCGTGTCCAATTTAATGTTTGTATATAATGTTTGTATTTTGGAATTGTCACAGGATTAATTCTGATTTATTAAAACACTTAAAAGTAATTTAAATATTTTCCCAAGTATTTTAGTGCTTAGGAAGGATTGAATATTTGCCTAAAGAATTAAATATGCTAAAAAACAGGAAATAAAATTTTATGATTTGTATCTTCTACTTCATTCATTGGTAAGAAGCTCAAGGTATTTTGGTAGTACTTTACTTTGTCTTCCTTCTAACTGGCTGTTTTAATTCCCTGTCCTTGGGGATACAGGCATAGTTAAAAGTTTGTGCTGAAGATAAAATGCATTTTTATTTATTTAGAGTAAAAAAAAAAATTTCCCTGAAGTCAGGACTTTTGTTCTCTTTCTGGATATATCCTTAGCATTGGAAGAGTAACTTGCAGAGTAGGCAACTGATTAATATTCTCTGAAATAAATACTTTAGACTTCCACATCTAAACCTTGTGCTACAGTCAGTTATCAGAAAAGATTTTATTAGCAATTATATGGTATTTCACCATGGATAGCTAAACTATAGTTTAATTTCCCAAAGTAAAACAGCTTACTTTCCTTGCATTAATTACAAATAGAAGTGATAAGATTGACAACAAAGCTTACTTAACCTCTAACACTGAGTACTAGTTTTGGTCCACTTATTGAAGATAAGACGGATAACGAATATCCAACTGAAACCCACTTAATACTTTTTCTGATCACGCTCAAATATATTTATTTCTGTAGAACACTCTTTGCAAAATAATGCAACTAGTCATCTTTATTCATTCAGTTCAGTTCAGTCGCTCAGTAGTGTCTGACTCTTTGAGACTCCAAGGACCTCAGCACACCAGGGCTCCCAGTCCATCACCAACTCCTGGGGCTTACTCTAGCTCATGTCCATTGAGTCTGTGATGCCATCCAATCACCTCATCCTCTGTCATCCCCTTCTTCTCCCACCTTCAATCTTTCCCAGCATCAGGGTCTTTTGAAATGGGTCAATTTTTCACATCAGGTGGCCAAAGTATTGGAGTTTCAGCTTCAACATCAGTCCTTCCAACGAATACTCAGGACTGATTTCCTTTAGGATGGAATGGTTGGATCTCCTTGCAGTCCAAGGGACTCTCAAGAGTCTTCTCCAACACCACAGTTCAAAAGCATCAATTCTTTGGTGTTCAGCTTTATTTATATTCCAATTCTAACATCCATACATGACTACAGAAAAAAACAAAGATTTGACTAGATGAACATTTATGGCAAAGTAATGTATCTGCTTTTTAATATGGTATCTAGGTTGTTCATAACTTTTCTTCCAAGAAGCAAGCATCTTTTAATTTCATGGNCTCAGCTTTATTTATATTCCAATTCTAACATCCATACATGACTACAGAAAAAAACAAAGATTTGACTAGATGAACATTTATGGCAAAGTAATGTATCTGCTTTTTAATATGGTATCTAGGTTGTTCATAACTTTTCTTCCAAGAAGCAAGCATCTTTTAATTTCATGGCTGCAGTCACCATCTGGAATGATTTTGGAGCAACCAAAAATAAAGTTTGTCACTATTTCTATTGTTTACCCATTTATTTGCAATGAAGTAAGGGGACTGGATGCCATGATCTTAGTTTTCCGAATGTTGAGTTTTATTTTATTTTATTTATTTATTTTTTTTTATTTGTTACATAAGAATAATGAACCAAGAGTTAAGTCTGCTGGTAATTTCTTTTATTTACTTATTTATTTATTTTTGTATTTATTTATTTTTTTACACGAACTTCCAAACATGAACCCCCCTCCCACCTCCCACCCCACATCTTCCCTCCAGATCATCCCCATACACCAGCCCCAAGCATCCTGCATCCTGCATTGAACATAGACTGGCAATTCATTTCTTACATGATAGTATACATATTTCAATGCTATTCTCCCAAATCATCCCTCCCTCTCCCTCTCCCTCTCCTTCTCCCTCAGAGTCCATAAGTCCGCTCTACACATCTGTATCTCTTTTGCTGTCTTGCATACAGGGTCCTCATTACCATCTTTCTAAATTCCATATATATGTGTTAGTATACTGTATTGGTGTTTTTCTTTCTGGCTTACTTCACTCTGTATAATTGGTTCCAGTTTCATCCATCTTATTAGAACTGATTCAAATGTATTCTTTTTAATGGCTGAGTAATACTCCATTGTGTATATATACCACAGCTTTCTTATCCATTCATCCGCTGATGGACATCTAGGTTGTTTCCATGTCCTGGCTATTATAAACAGTGCTGCAATGAACATTGGGGTACATGTGTCTCTTTCTATTCTGGTTTCCTCGGTGTGTATGCCCAGCAGTGGGATTGCTGGGTCATAAGGCAGTTCTATTTGCAATTTCTTAAGGAATCTCCACACTGTTCTCCATAGTGGCTGTACTAGTTTGCATTCCCACCAACAGTGTAAAAGGGTTCCCTTTTCTCCACACCCTCTCCAGCATTTATTGCTTGCAGACTTTTGGATCGCAGCCATTCTGACTGGTGTGAAGTGGTATCTCATTGTGGTCTTGATTTGCATTTCTCTGATAATGAGTGACGTTGAGCATCTTTTCATGTGTTTGTTAGCCATCCGTATGTCTTCTTTGGAGAAATGTCTATTTAGTTCTTTGGCCCATTTTTTGATTGGGTCGTTTATTTTTCTGGAATTGAGCTGTATAAGTTGCTTGTATATTTTTGAGATTAGTTGTTTGTCAGTTGCTTCATTTGCTATTATTTTCTCCCATTCAGAGGGTTGTCTTTTCACCTTGCTTATAGTTTCCTTTGTTGTGCAGAAGCTTTTAATTTTAATTAGATCCCATTTGTTTATATTTGCTTTTATTTCCAGTATTCTGGGAGGCGGATCATTGAGGATCCTGCTGTGATTTATGTCGGAGAGTGTTTTGCCTATGTTCTCCTCTAGGAGTTTTATAGTTTCTGGTCTTACATTTAGATCTTTAATCCATTTTGAGTTTATTTTTGTGTGTGGTGTTAGAAAGTGATCTAGTTTCATTCTTTTACAAGTGGTTGACCAGTTTTCCCAGCACCACTTGTTAAAGAGATTGTCTTTACTCCATTGTATATTCTTGCCTCCTTTGTCAAAGATAAGGTGTCCATATGTGTGTGGATTTATCTCTGGGCTTTCTATTTTGTTCCATTGATCTATATTTCTGTCTTTGTGCCAGTACCACACTGTCTTGATGACTGTGGCTTTGTAGTAGAGCCTGAAGTCAGGTAAGTTGATTCCTCCAGTTCCATTCTTCTTTCTCAAAATTGCTTTGGCTATTCGAGGTTTTTTGTATTTCCATACAAATCTTGAAATTATTTGTTCTAGTTCTGTGAAAAATACCGCTGGTAGCTTGATAGGGATTGCATTGAATCTGTAGATTGCTTTGGGTAATATATTCATTTTCACTATATTGATTCTTCCAATCCATGAACATGGTATATTTCTCCATCTATTAGTGTCCTCTTTGATTTCTTTCATCAGTGTTTTATAGTTTTCTATATATAGGTCTTTAGTTTCTTTAGGTAGATATATTCCTAAGTATTTTATTCTTTTCGTTGCAATGGTGAATGGAATTGTTTCCTTAATTTCGTTTTCTACTTTCTCATTATTAGTGTATAGGAATGCAAGGGATTTCTGTGTGTTGATTTTATATCCTGCAACTTTACTATATTCATTGATTAGCTCTAGTAATTTTCTGGTGGAGTCTTTAGGGTTTTCTATGTAGAGGATCATGTCATCTGCAAACAGTGAGAGTTTTACTTCTTCTTTTCCAATTTGGATTCCTTTTATTTCTTTTTCTGCTCTGATTGCTGTGGCCAAAACTTCCAGAACTATGTTGAATAGTAGCGGTGAAAGTGGACACCCTTGTCTTGTTCCTGACTTTAGGGGAAATGCTTTCAATTTTTCACCATTGAGGATAATGTTTGCTGTGGGTTTGTCATATATAGCTTTTATTATGTTGAGGTATGTTCCTTCTATTCCTGCTTTCTGGAGAGTTTTTATCATAAATGGATGTTGAATTTTATCAAAGGCCTTCTCTGCATCTATTGAGAAAATCATATGGCATTTATTTTTCAATTTGTTAATGTGGTGAATTACATTGATTGATTTGCGAATATTGAAGAATCCTTGCATCCCTGGGATAAAGCCTACTTGGTCATGGTGTATGATCTTTTTAATGTGTTGTTGGATTCTGATTGCTAGAATTTTGTTGAGGATTTTTGCATCTATGTTCATCAGTGATATTGGCCTGTAGTTTTCTTTTTAGAAAACGAATGTTGAGTTTTAAATGAACTTTTTCACTCTCCACTTTCACTTTCACTTTCATCAAGAGGCTCTTTAGTTCTTCTTTGCTTTCTGCCATAAGGGTGGTGTCATCTGCATATCTGAGGTTATTGATATTTCTCCTGGCAATCTTGATTCCAGCTTGTGTTTCATCCAGTCCAGCATTTCTCATGATGTACTCTGTATATAAGTTAAATAAGCAGGGTTACAAATACAGCTTTGACATACTCCTTTCCTGATTTGGAACCAGTCTATTGTTCCACATGCAGCTCTAACTGTTGCTTCTTGACCTGCTTACAGATTTCTCAGGAGGCAGGTCAAGTAGTCTAGTATTCGCATCTCTTGAAGAATTTTTCACAGTTTGTTGTGATGCACACAGTCAAAGGCTTTGGCATAGTCAATAGAGGAGAAATAGATGTTTTTCTAGAACTCTCTTGCTTTTTCAATAATCTAACCAATGTTGGCAATGTCAGATTTCTCAGGAGGCAGGTCAAGTAGTCTAGTATTCGCATCTCTTGAAGAATTTTTCACAGTTTGTTGTGATGCACACAGTCAAAGGCTTTGGCATAGTCAATAGAGGAGAAATAGATGTTTTTCTAGAACTCTCTTGCTTTTTCAATAATCTAACCGATGTTGGCAATGTGATCTCTGGTTCCTCTGCCTTTTCTAAATCCAGCTTGAACATCTGGAAGTTTATGGTTCACATACTGTTGAAGCTTGGCTTGGAGACTTTTGAGCATTACTTTTCTAGCGTGTGAGATGAGTGCAATTGTACAATAGTTTGAGCATTCTTTGGCATTGATTTTCTTCGGGATAGGAATGAAAACTGACATTTCCAGTCCTGTGGCCACTGCTGAGTTTTCAAAACTTTCTGGCATATTGAGTGTCAGCACTCCCACAGCATCATCTTTTAGGATTTGAAATAGCTCAACTGGAATTCCATCACCTCAGCTAGCTTTGTTCATAATGCCACTTCCTAAGGCCCACTTGACTTTGCATTCTAGGATGTCTGGCTCTAGATGAATGATCACACCATCGTGATTATCTGGGTCATGAAGATCTTTTTTATATAGTTCTTCTGTGTATTCTTGCCAGCTTTTTTTTAGCATCTTCTGCTTCTGTTAGGTGCATAGCATTTCTGTCCTTTATTGAGCCCATCTTTGCCTAAAATGTTCCCTTGGTATCTCTAATTTTTTTGAAGAGATTCTTTATTAACTTCTACATATTTATATATAACATCATCTGAAAAAAATCATTAGCATTTATATGTTCTTTTTTTTTATCCCTGGGCATACTTGTATAATCTTGGAAAGCATTAAAAAAAAAAAAAACACAAAATAAAAGAGTTGTAGTATAAAGCAACTATTTTTACAATGGTACTTGTTTCTCTAATATACTGGCTATTTGTTTACTGGTTATAGTTTAGCTTTGAACAACATGTAAATTTTAGTAAAAAAAAAAAAACAAACAAACATGATTTATATGGAAGTCCTTTTTTGTTAAAAGATATTTTGAGTATATTAAAGATGAAACCACTTTCTGAACAAAAAATCCGAAATACTAAAGTAGGATAATCTGCTCCCTAGCTGAGCTAATAGCAATGAGGAACATTTCTTGGATTTAGGCATGGCGTTGGTTGCATGATGGTTTGATGGCTCTGGGGATCATCAGCCTTGACAGAGCCTCTGAGATCTGTCAATCAGGGATAAGTGGACAGTGTTAAGATCTAAGGGCTATGAGAATAAAGGTAATAAAGTAGAGAGCCTTGTCTCAGGAGAAGAACAAAGGTTTCTGAAACACACATATCACTATAAGCAGCAGCAGTAGATGAGTATAGCAACTGTCACTGAATGAGGGCTGAATAACCAACTAGATTTTTAAATGCTCCCAACTTGTAGGAAGTCAATTTATCTTGACAGGAAAAAGTGTTTAAAATTGAGCGGAATGAATTCCTAGGGAGGGAGATATTTTTTATCTCTATATTTAAAAGTTAGGGGGCTTCTGCATCACGTTTCTAAAGATTTATTATTTTCCATTTTGCTACTTTACATCACTGAAAACAGTGGCTTCAAATGCAATTAAATTACAAAAGAAAATGAAGTTATCTTCATGGCTCAAAGCTAAAGGAGTTAAGTTTTGAAACCTGGTCAGTTTTGAAATGAATATTTCCCAAATGCTCCATTACATCTAACTACTCAAATTCACTCTTTATTTGAAAAAAAAAAATGTTCTCTGTTTAAATTTTTATTAAAACTTCTAGATACATTAGAAATTTGAGTTGTTATCAAGTTATATCAAGTAAAATTGGCCACAGACACAATAGAGTTTAAAACTTTACACAAGTTGATGGCATCATCTCTTTGATAAATTCTTCCACAGAGTGTGTCACAAAAATGTACTCTTGAAAAAATAAAATGTATGGAGAAAAAAGTAATTGGTTTTTATTTACTTTATAAGCTCTGGATATAGACAGAGAACTTAATCTTAGTAATGAAACCAAGTATATTTGAATGGATCAACTGTTTTAAAAACTTTAATAAACATATTTTTGAAATATTCTAAACATAGAAGTCTTCAAAATAAATTTGAAGTATCAATATTAATACAATAAATCTATAAANAAAAGTAATTGGTTTTTATTTACTTTATAAGCTCTGGATATAGACAGAGAACTTAATCTTAGTAATGAAACCAAGTATATTTGAATGGATCAACTGTTTTAAAAACTTTAATAAACATATTTTTGAAATATTCTAAACATAGAAGTCTTCAAAATAAATTTGAAGTATCAATATTAATACAATAAATCTATAAAACTTTAATAAGTACAGTACTTAATAGGAGATTTTAAAAGAAATGAACATATTAGTATTTTAGCAATTTAAAATTTATTTAGTCCATATAAAAATAAAAATAGCACTGAAATGTCATTGTTTTCTATTAATCATTTACATTAATCTAACTAATTTTTTTTGTAATATTAACATGACCCTTCACCTTAGAACTGACAGTTGTTAGCCCTGCATTCTAACATTCTGAGAAGCCTTGTTTGTTAGTCTCTCTGTTGTGTCTGACTCTTTGCAGCCCCATGGACTATAGCCTAAAAGTTTTCTCTGTGATTTCCCAGGTAAGAACTCTGGAGTGGGTTGCCATTCCCTTCTCCAGGGGACCTTCCTGAACCAATGGGTCTCCCGCATTGCAGGCAGATTAATTACTATCTGAGCCACCAGGGTAGCCCTTTCCCTTAGGATGATGGATTTTGTAGTGAATACAAAAAATCAATAATGCATGCTCTTTATGCTTTCCAAACAAAGAAGCATATGTAATACTTAAAACTGAACATCAATTACAAAAATAAAAGCTATACAGAGTTTACCAGTTGAAATTATTTTAAAAATTTAATTTCTTTTCCAGTTACCAGAGATTTTTCACTCTGCTCAAGTACATACCACCCTTACTCACTGTACTGATGGCTGTATTTCAGTCTGTTATTCCTGACGCTTTAATCTTGGTACTCCATCACTGTTTCCAAAAGAAAAACAGGGATTCCCTGGTGGCTTAGACAGTACAGATCTGCCTGCAATGTGGGAGACCCAGGTTTAGTCCCTGGGTCAGAAAGATCCCCTGGAGAAGAAAATGGCAACCCATTCCCATGCTCTTGCCTGGGAAATTCCATGGCTGGAGAAGCCTGGAGGGCTACAGTCCATGGGGCTGTAAAGAGTTAGACATGACTGAGCAACTGACACATATGATTCCTGCCATTTTAATCTTGGTACTCAATCATTATGGATGATTACAGGTATCTATTTTCTTCCATCTTCTCTTCTTTTATTCTATATAAGAATAAAAGATAATTCATTTGTGTTGACCTGATAACATTTTAATTTATTCTATATTATTCTATAATATAAATCTTTAATCAAACAAGTGCAGTGTTTTAATCCAGTTCTGATCCTACCTACACTGGGGCTGATCAACAAGCCTGGGAAAAAAACAGAATTAACTGTTCTCACTTTAATGATCACAAGCTTCAAATGGATTCATCATGGAATGAGATGATCATAAAACTCTTCCCCAGTACATGAACTTTTGCTGTCCTAAAGCATCCTATACCTTCTCTCCAAACTTCTCTCTCAGCTTATAATATTAATCTCTGTCTCACTGAGAAAAATAAATTAAAAGAGAAATTTCAAAATCTGAAACTACCAATTCCCATCTCCCAAGATCCTCAATAATCATTTTTATTAAACTACAACATCCTCATTCATGATACACTTCATAGTCTTACTTTGTCTTTTTTTAAAGCAGTTTCATCACTTTGTTATAAAGAATAATTTACTTATATTGTTTATAGTTTGTCCCCATTGGCTCTATCTCTGAGCGCCTAGAATAGTGTCTAGCTCACAGTGCCCATTAGTATTTGTTGAAGTGCTCATCTGTATAATAACTTCTTTATCTGCACCTTAAGACCTCACTTATGTTCCAATTCTGAAGTCCTGTCATAATCATCCACTGCTGAAAGTGTAAACTTAATTAAATACTCATTAATTTATTATTTATGTACTATTCATTGAAAGAATTATTTATGATTGTCAATAGCTAGTTACAAGTAATTACTGCTTAATAATTAATTGGTAGTGATGGTCTTTATTCATCATTTATTCAATTATTCATAAATAATTTAATAATAGAGCCAAGACTATTTCTAATATGATTTCATTAATCCAAGCCTTACATATACTTCCTACCTATGTACAAGATGCATTATTTATGAGTTTCTCTTTCAGGTTACTTAAAGATGAGTTAAACCTATTTCAGTTGCCTCATTTTGCAATGTTTTCTGATACTTGTGAAATCATGGTTTTTAACATTTTATGNTCATAAATAATTTAATAATAGAGCCAAGATTATTTCTAATATGATTTCATTAATCCAAGCCTTACATATACTTCCTACCTATGTGCAAGATGCATTATTTATGAGTTTCTCTTTCAGGTTACTTAAAGATGAGTTAAACCTATTTCAGTTGCCTCATTTTGCAATGTTTTCTGATACTTGTGAAATCATGGTTTTTAACATTTTATGAGCCACCTACTCCAATTGCCTATTCTATACTTTTAGTTACATAATGTTTTAACAGTTTCTAACTGAGATATTTTTTTAAACATCTAAAACCAAGACTCTTCTAGGTTATTATGAGTTTTGCCTAGTTTTATAGTTACTCGGCCAATTCCTAATGCAATAGATTTACTCCCCTTACACTTATAGAGGCCATCAGAAGCATGAAAGTCACAACTTTCTTTGTACATTCATTTTATTGGTTTATGTAGTGCTTAATGAAATAACATAATTAAAGCTATAAAATAAACTGACATTAAAAAGTTTAAAAACCAAGAGAACTGACTTACTTTCCTATTACCGTTATTACAAATTAAAATTTTAGCAGGTCAACACAAATGAATTATCTTACAGTTCTAGAAGTCAAAAGTCCAAAATAGTCTTACTAGGCTGAAATTGAGGTGTCAGCAGAATTGCATTTATTTCAGATCCTCTAAAAGAGAATGTTGTTGCTGTTCAGTCACTAAGTCATATCCAACTCTTTGTGACCCCATGCACTGTAGCATACTAGGCTTTCCTGTCCTTCACTATCTCCCAGAGTTTGCTCAAACTCATGTTCGTTGAGTCAGTGATGCCATCCAACCATCTCATCCTCTGCCATCTTCTTCTGCCTTCGCTTTAATTCTTCCCAGCATCCAGGTCTTATCTAATAAGTCAGCTCTTTGCATTAGGTTGCCAAAGTATTGGAGCTTCAACTTCAGCATCAGTCCTTCCAATGAACATTCAGGGCTGATATCCTTTAGGATTGACTAGTTTGATTTCCTTGCAGTCCAAGGACTCTAAGAGTCTTCTCCAGCACCACAGTTCAAAAGAATCAGTTCTTCTGCGTTCAGCCTTCTGTATGGTCCAACTCCCACATCAATACACGACTAGTGGAAAAACCATAGCTGTGACCATGTGGACCATTGTTGGCAAAGTGACATCTCTGCTTTATCTAGGTCTGTCACAGCCTTCCTTCTAAGAAGCCAGTGTCTTTTAATTTCAAAAGAGAATATTTCTTTGCAATTTATGGATTCTAAAGGTCACTTATATTCCTTGCTGGTGATTTCTTCCTTGGACAAAGCCAACAGAACAGGGCAGATCTTCTCTCTCTCTCTCTCTCTTTTTTTTTTTTTTTCCTTTTCCTTATCCTTTAGCTCTCTCAATTTGGCCCTCTGAATTCCATTTTTAAAAGATCCCTGTGACAAGACTGCACTCATTTGGATAATCCAGGAAAAATCTTCTTATCTCAAAATCTTTAACATTTCTATGAAGTCCTTTTGCCATGTAATATAATATATTCAAAGGTCCTGGAGATTTGAACATGGACATTTTTAGAGACATTCTTCTTTCTCAGAGAAGTCATACAGTTCATCTCTTCCAAACAAAAGTATATCCAGGTATTATTGCTCAGCAGAGAATAACTTGCAAGTGTCTAGAGGTAGTTGTGCTTTAAGCATCAGTAGAAAAGTTTTAAAGAGGGAAATGAGAGTGTCATTGAGCTTCAAAACCTGTTAAATAGAAGTCTATTAAAATATTCTCCTCTGAATATCTATTCTACTTTATCTTCCATCATGTTTGTCCTATTAATACTATATTATTAATTTTCCATGTTAATAAATAGACCTGCCATTGTATGTTCCCATATTAAAAGTGAAAAAGTTATTTAATCGTTTATGTATTAATAAGACTGTATTTTCCAGTTTTTTTTTTCTTTTGCAATCAAGGGTATAATAAATATCCTTGTACATGTTTCCTTAGTGAAATAGGTATATATTTTTTCTAAGACATAGTCTACAGAATTCTACTTTAAGTGGAATCAACAGATAAGCTAATGCTATCATAGGACCCAGACAAACAGTTCTCCAAATGACTGAGGCAATATACATTTCAACCTCTATTTTAACATGCTTTGTTACACAAACATAGTAAAACTGAATGAAACAATTTTTTTCTCAAGTTAATTATTGACATACATTTTAATTTGTTTAATTAAATGTTAACATCATTTTAATTCCCTGTTCTCTATTAACTAATGAGGAAGGGAAATGTATATATTTAAATTCACTTAAACAAGAATTTATAAGACTTTGAAGTTAAGGTAACACAAAATAGCAATTTATAGCATTGTTGTAGTACTGCCAGAATCTGTTCTGAAACATTAGCATGTGATGTTCACCAGTAGTAGTGGCCAAGGATGAAAAGTTGATTTCAGTCCAGTAACCATGATATGGTGACGGCATGAGCAGTGATCAGGGTAGCAGAGACAGAAGGAGAAGAATACATTCCACAGACTCTGTGTCATCATTTTGGCAGTTTCTCACAACCAGTTACTCCTGTGATTCGATACCACCAGAAACACTCCACCTAACTTGACAACTAATTCCAAATTATTCAACTGATTCTGTGACATAATCAATACATAAACATGTGCATGTGTGTGTGTATATATGTGTGTGTGTGTGTACTAGAGTAGGAAATGGAAATCCACGCCAGTATTCTTGTCTGGAAAATGCCATGGAAAAAGGAGCCTGGCAGGCTACAATCCATGGGGTTGCTAAGAGTCAGACATGATTAAGCAGACACAGTATATATATATAAATACATACATACATACATACATACATATACAATTTAACATCATACACACACAGTTGCTTAGATATAAGAAACCTTTGTAAATTATTTTCCTCACCTGTATTACAGGGCTCATATACTACTAACCTTAAGGGTTGTAGTGAGGATTAAAATAAAATTACATGCAAATCCCTTAAGTCAGTGTTTGTCAATAAGAATTATTAGTATATTGTAACATCAGTTCCACTGTTTTAATTAAAACTCAAACAATTCACACAGGACATGAGAGGAATAATATGTCTAGTGACAGCATAGGACCCAGTATCCACTAAGTTTTTAATAAATAGAGGGCTCTTGACTATTTCATTCCTTTGACACCTATTTATTGAGGGCTTACTATGTGCCTGGTGGCTCAGAGGGTCAAGCGCCGGCCCGCAATGCAGGAGACCTGGGTTCGATCCCTGGGTCAGGAAGATCCCCTGGAGAAGGAAAAGGCAACCCACTCCAGTACTCTTGCCTGGAAAATCCCATAGACTGAGAAGCCTGGTAGGCTACAGTCCATAGGGTCGCAAAGAGTCGGACACGACTGAGCAACTTCACTTCACTTTACTAATTGCCAGAGTCCTTTGAGATTTATGGGATGAATTAGAGAGCCTGTGAGATAAGAGTGCCTGCAAGAGATGTATAGTGAAGTCGTTCAGTCGTGTCCGACTCTTTGTGACCCCATGGACTGGCCTATCAGGCTCCTCCGTCCATGGGATTCTCCAGGCAAGAGTGCTGGAGTGGATTGCCGTTTCCTTCTCCAGGGGATCTTCCTGACCCAAGAATCGAACCCGGGTCTCCCGCATTGCAGGCAGACACTTTTACCGTCTGAGCCATCAGGGAATAATTAATACCAGAAATAAGTCAATTACACATCACTGCAGAAAGTTAACATGCAATTCAAATAGATTAATATGTACATCTTAGCATAGGTTACCTATTACTCCAGGTGTTTCTTGACTTCCTACTTTAGCATTCCAGTCCCCTATAATGAAAAGGACATCTTTTTTGGGTGTTAGTTCTACAAGGTCTTGTAGGTCTTCATAAAACCATTCAGCTTCAGCTTCTTCAGCATTACTGGTTGGGGCATAGACTTGGATAACTGTGATATTGAATGGTTTGCCTTGGAAATGAACAGAGATTATTCTGTCATTTTTGAGATTGCATCCAAGTACTGCATTTCAGACTCTTTTGTTGACCATGATGGCTACTCCATTTCTTCTGAGGGATTCCTGCCCGCAGTAGTAGATATAATGGTCATCTGAGTTAAATTCACCCATTCCAGTCCATTTTAGTTCGCTGATTCCTAGAATGTCGACGTTCACCCTTGCCATCTCTTGTTTGACCACTTCCAATTTGCCTTGATTCATGGACCTGACATTCCAGGTTCCTATGCAATATTGTTCTTTACAGCATCGGATCTTGCTTCTATCACCAGTCACATGCACAACTGGGTATTGTTTTTGCTTTGGCTCCATCCCTTCATTCTTTCTGGAGTTATTTCTCCACTGATCTCCAGTAGCATATTGGGCACCTAACGACCTGGGGAGATTCTCTTTTGATATCCTATCATTTTGCCTTTTCATACTGTTCATGGGGTTCTCAAGGCAAGAATACTGAAGTGGCTTGCCATTCCCTTCTCCAGTGGACCACGTTCTGTCAGACCTCTCCACCATGACCCGCCCGCCTTGGGTTGCCCTGCAGCCATGGCTTGGTTTCATTGAGTTAGACAAGGCCCTGGTCCTAGTGTGATTAGATTGACTAGTTTTCCTAGGAAAGAATATTTCTAAAGCAAACTACCTAGAATTCATAGAGTCCCTGGTGGCTCAGAGGTTAAAGCATCTGCCTCCAATGCAGGAGACCTGGGTTCAACCCCTGGATCCCCTCGAGAAGGAAATGGCAACCCACTCCAGTATTCTTGCCTGGAGAATCCCATGGAGGGAGGAGCATGGTAGGCTACAGTTCACGGGGTCGCAAAGAGTCGGATACGACTGAGCAACTTCACCTTACCACCTCACCTTACCTTAGATTTTTACCACAAGTTGTACAAGGGGAAAGTAGCAAAAGTTATCACTTAATAAATGTACCTATCAGTCATGATTCATAAGGACCCAGGAAGCTACTATTAACAGGTATAGAATTCAAATCTCACTGATTAATATTTTTCATGAGATAAGATCACACACTGCCATTTATTATTAGTATTTGGCTGTATCTCGAGGCATGGCAGATCTTGGTTTCCAGGAGGGATTGAACCCAGCAGTGGAAGCACGGAGTCTTTATCACTGGACCATCATAGAAGTTCCTCGATGAAAAATATTTTAAAACATGACCCCTCTGCATGACTTTTAGCAAGCTATTCCTATGTTCGCCCTACTGTACCCTTTGTGCCAAGTACATGTATGAAAATCTAGTATACTAAATTGATCCTCTTAAGGCCCCAATTTTCAAACATTCTTAACACAAGATTACAAACATGGAGTAAATATTTATTTTTTAATTAATTAATTAATTTTAACTGGAGGCTAACTACTGTACAATATTGTAGTGGTTTTTGCCATACATTGACATGAATCAGCCATGGCGGAGTATATATTTAGAATGTGTGTGTGTGTGTATTTCTCATGTAAAGTATATGTGTGCTAAGTTTATATACAGGAGTCTTTCAAAATCAATCAACCTGACTCTAAATTTTCAGCCATTTATTTGTGTCATTCATGGTCTTTGGAGAGGGTTTATTTTTTTTCCCCTTCATTTCCTCCCAGGAAAGCTCTCCTGTCAGCTCAGTCTCTAGCATCTCAGCCCCAGACATTGAGTTCTCATATGGGGAATTTAATTTCATATTGCTCATATCAGAACATGCTAGCAATGTACTTTGACCAATCCGTGTCCCAGAGCATCTTAAAATTAAAAGAGATCTGTTTCTGATTCTCTAGGCTTTTACTATTAAACTTTCTTCCTTGCATTCCTTTCTCTCATTATCTTACTGTCACAAAATACTTGTCCACCACTTGATATTCCAATCCCCACCGCTACCACCAATGCATGCACATGACCACATTCAAAAACTGAGCTCCAGAATTGCCCATGGACTTGACTGAAGTCACACATACCATTGCTGACTTGGGACTCAAACATCTGAGCCTTCTGAAACTTTACCTGCTTTCTTCATTGAATTATTCACTGAATTAGTTTGACATCAAACTTCTGTTATTTCACAAAAGCAAAATGCATGGCTTGCTCCTTTATCCAATGGGTTGAAATTTTGAAATATTGAATGAGGTTTAGAGCATATTGTGGGACTTCCCGAGTGGCTCAGATGCAAAGAATCTGCTTGTAATGCAGGAGGCTTGGGTTCAATCCCTGGGTTGGGAAGATCCCCTGAAGAAGGGAATGGCTCCACTATTCTGCCTGGAGAATTCCATGGACAGAGGAGCCTAGTGGGCTACAGTCTATGGGGTTGCAAAGAGTCGGACATGACTGAGCTATTAACACTTTCACTTTCTACACAGAGCATATTGTACTTTCTACCTGGAAGGCCTACCAGTATGGTACCCCTTCAGGATGAAGAACTTAAAATCTGACTCCCTCTTCATCCTCCTATATTCTTCACTATGTCCCACTGGAAAGATTTAAGGAGGGATCTTATGATGGAGTCGGAAGACCACTTTTTAAAACTGAGTTATAATTTTCAAAAATATTTTGTTAAGATCTTAAGTTTGATGAGTTCATACTGTATACCTTGTAACTGCTACCCAAATCAAGGTATAGAATATTTTCACCTTCCCAGAAAGTTTTCTCATGGCTGTTTCTAGTCAATCTCCATCACAGACTCCAAAGAGGCCATTGCCTTCTGATGGCGTATATTCTTTAAGGTCTAATCTCTCTTGTATATGCATAGTTTGGGCTGCTTTGGTGGCTCATGTGGTAAAGAAACCACCTGCAATGCAGGAGACCTGGGTTTGATCCCTGGATCAGAAAGATCCCCTGGAGAATTTCTTTTGTGTATGTATAATTTTTGAGATTTATCCAGAGTGTTGTATGTATCAGTAGTTTATTCATTTGGCTGCTAAAGAATATTCTATTGCAGTAAAATGCCAGGGTGTTTGTGTGTATGCTCAGTCACTGCAGTCATGTCTAACTTTTTGCAACCCTATGCACTGTAGCCCACTAGGCTCCTCTGTCCATGGGATTTTCACAGGCAAGAATACTGAGTGGGTTACCACGCCCTCATCTAGGGGATCTTCCCGACTCGGGGAGTCTGCATTGCAAGTGAATTCTTTACCGCTGAGCCACCGGGGAAACCCCATGCTAGGATGTATATCAGTGACTATATTCAATTTAATGTGTTAGTCACTCATTCGTGTCCAGCTCCCTGTGACCCCATGGACTGCAGCCCGCCAGGCTCCTCTGTCCATGGAATTCTCCAGGCAAGAATACTGGAGATTAGTGACTAAACAACAACAAATGCTTAACTTAATTAAAAAAAATTTACCAGAGTTTTGAAAGTGATTTCTACAAGCAATGTATGAGCATTCTGGTTACTTAATTCCCTTTACAACAGTTGACATTATCAAGGCTTTTTATGGTAAATATTCCTAAATATTTTCATTAAAAAAAAAATTGGCTTTACTTAGTGCTTTCCTGAGGATTAATTGAGTATATTCTCATAAACTTATTGTCCATTCATATTTTTTTTAGTGATTTATCAGTTTAAATCTTTTGTCCATTTTAAAAGTGAAACTGTTTGTATTTTTGTTATTAATTTGTCAAATTTCTTTATATATTCTGGATAACATTTCCTTGTCCAATATTACATATTGCCAGATTTCTTCTTGTCTATGACTTGCCAATTTATCTTCATGATGCTTTTCATTTCGATGAAGCATATCCTTCTCATTTTGATGAAGTCCTATCAATCATATTCTTCTTTTATGATAAATGGTTTTTGTGTTCTGTATAGGAAATGTTTGCCTTACTCAAATTTGTGAAGGTATTTCTATATATTTTCTTCCAAAACGTTTATTCTAATTTTTACAGGTAAATCTCTATACCATCTCAAATTACTTTTTGTGTGTCAGGAGTGAGTCTGAGGTCAGGAATTATTTTATGTGGACAATTATTTTTCTAGCATCATTTGTGGAAAAGACTATCCCTAATCCATTTATTTAACTTGGCACCTGTATTTCTTCTCTTAAGCACTGGACGGGGTATTGCCTGCTGCCTGCCATGTTTCATGCATTTTCTAGGCTTAGAAGTGTTTCTTGATTTTTTTCCATATGGTGAGGATCACTGCCTCTTTTGAGGTGCCATGGAGATCTGGGTTCAATCTCTGGATCAGGAAGATTCTCTGGAGAAGGAAATGACAACCTACTTCAGCACTCTTGCCTGGGAAATTCTATAGACAGAGGAGTCTAGCGGACTACAGCCCATGGGATAGCAAAAAGTCAGACACAACTGAGCACGCACAGCCTGGGGACACAATACTGAGAAGAATGAAATGTATCCTTGGAACTCATGATGTGTAGTTAAGGCCCTAATTCACATGACTTCAGGGAAGGCACTTTAACCATTAGGCAGGTATTTTAGAAAGTCATATACCTAGGTCTGTTCTCAAGAGCTTCTCCCTTCTACCACCCTCTCCCCAGGTTATGTCATTTACTCCCATCTGTCCCACTTAGAGACACTTGAGAAGCTTACAAAATTGCAGTATTTTCCCTCTGAAATGCTTTTAAGTAGCATTTTAAGGACACTATTTCCCAACATAACTCTCACTTATGGCGCCCTACAGCACGGCTTGTACAAATCACTTCCTCACTTGTTGGCTTTCATGCATGCTAAATGCTTTTCTAAATTGACCTGATACCTATTAAACCTGAAGTGGACTTTTTGAGAGCTGAAGAACATTTAATCAATGGGGCATTAGATTGAATAAATCATAGCTGAGATGAATTCCTTAAATTGATACGATCTTTAATGAGCATTGCACTTGATTTAATAATCTATTTATTAAATACATTTAAAAAATTGGTAAATTGAACACTTGCCTCAGAGCAAGCAATTAGGGCTATTTTCATTCCATATTTATTTTCTTGAGTTGAGACAATATTTGTTAAGTCTTAAGCACACTGAATACATTTTTGAATCATTTTTTTCTTTCAATAGCAGTCTAAATGCTAAATCTTCATGTTGCTTACACCTACTCTCTGTTCAATTACAGAGGGTGCTAACAATTAGAAAGGAAGATTTACTAATTCCACAATTACTAGTATTGAAATCTCTGGGCATTTTATAAAATCTGCTTGATATTTAACAAATCTAGGTGAAGATTGGTTAAATCTCTTTAACCTCTATTAAATGCAATGAGAAATGTGTTAAAGGGACCCTGTCATATCAAAGCAAACCTTAAAAAAATAGCATAATTTTTTCCCCCAAATCTCATTAAACTGACATATATGGTTTTTTGATTTCCTTTATTTCCTTTTAAATTACTGCTAGTTATTACTTACATATTTATATGTAAAAGTAGCTTTCTTCCTCTTAAATCTCATCTCGCTCTGGGCTGCTTGAGTTTCTGAAGGCCTTATACAAACCCTGGGAAATTGCAGTGCATTCTCCCAGTTGGGCTTCAGACAAATCTGAATGTTCCCAATCTGAGTTTCTGCCCTTTGTTTCCAAATCCTGATGAAAATGAACAATTCACCCCATTCTGATGTATAAATCTCTTATTCTGGTACATCAAGATAAAGGTCATAGACTGCATTAATAATGGTTCCTTACTTGTGTTACTAATAACATCTTACATTGTTAACCCTGAAACTATTTTAAAAATCTAATTTACTTTTCTCTATGGATGCCAGGCCAGATACTCATCTTATATGACTCAAAGGGATAATTCATCTTCACTCAATTCTGGGAGAAAAAGTCAGCCTGAGATGGCAGTTTATTTTCCATGTTTGCCTGAATTATAAAACCATGCTAGCCCATTCTAATCAGTCAATGAATATTTATTAAGCTCCTACTAAGTGTTTATTTTATTGTCCTTGTACAAAAAACTCTGTTTTCAAAGCACATCTGATTAGGAAAATCCATTCAATTCAACAAATATTTCTTGAGTACCTTTCGAGCCTGCCATAATACCAACTAAGTGATATAAAGATAAGGAGGATGTGAGTACTTCTCCCTGAAACACTGTTATCTACTTATGTGGAGCAGAAAGGTGAAAAAGAGACATGAAAAAAAAATGTTGAGGATTTTATTTTCATGAAAATGTGGAACACATGGCTTTGAGTAATGAAAAACATAGGGGGAGATATGCTGAGGTCAGATTGTATCTTATTTATTTGTTTTCTAGCTTTGCTGAGGTATAATTGAAAAATAAAATGTCACATATTATTCTACACATAACATTCTTTTACATTATAAAAGAATCACCTCGTGGGTTTAATGTCAACTAACATATTCATCACTTCACATATTTTTTCGTGTGTATGAGAACATTTAAGTCCTTTTCTCTTAGTGAATTTCAATCATTCAATACAATGTTATTAATTATAGTTTCCACATTATAGATTAGATCCTGAGAACTTTATAATTTTACAATTCAAGGTTTTACGAAACATTACCAAGGTTGTACCCTTTTACCAACCAGCCTCTCCCTATTTTCTCTGATCCCCAGCCCCAGCAACTGCTTTTCAACTCTATGCCTATGAATTTGACCTTTTCTTTCTCTATTTTTTTAGAATTCCACATGTAAATAAGTCATGGCAAGAGATATTTATGTTTTTCTTTCTAGCTTATTTCAAGATGCATCATGCCCTCCAGGTTCATCTCAGTTCAGCTCAGTTCAGTTGCTCAGTCATATGCAACTCTTTGCAACCCATGAACCGAGGCACATCAGGCCTCCCTGACCATCACCAACTCCTGAAGTCCACCCAAACCCATGTTCATTAGTCGGTGATGCCATGCAACCATCTTATCCTTTGTCATCCCCTTCTCCTCCTGACCTCAATATTTCCTAGCATCAGGGTCTTTTCCAATGAGTCAACTCTTTGCATCAGGTGGCCGAAGTATTGGAGTTTCAGCTTCAGCATTAGTCCTCCCAGTGAACACCCAGGACTGATCTCCTTTAGGAGGGACTGGTTGGATCTCCTTGCAGTCCAAGGGACTCTCAAGAGTCTTCTCCAACACCATAGTTCAAAAGCATCAATTCTTCGGCACTCACCTTTCTTTATAGTCCAACTCTCACATCCATACATGACCACTGGAAAAGCCATAGCCTTGACTAGAAGGATCTTTGTTGACAAAGTAATATCTCTGCTTTTTAATATGCTAAGTTGGTCATAAATTTTCTTCCAAGGAGTAAGTAAGTGTCTTTTAATTTCATGGCTACTATCACTATCTGCAGAGATTTTCATCTATGTTGTCCCAAATAAAAAAATTCCTCCTCTTGATAGCTGAATAATATTCCATTGTGTGTATATATCACATTTTTTATTTATCAACCACTGATGGACACTGAGGTTGTCTCCCTATCTTGATATTGTGAATAATGCTGCTGCAAACATGGGCTTACAGATATGTCATCAAGGTGATTCCATTTGCTACGGATGTATACTCAAAAGTAGGATTACTGTTGGTTTTATTTTTAATTTCTTGAAGAGCCACCATACTATTTTCCACATTACATTCCCACCAACAGTGTGCAAGTCTTCCCTTTTCTCTGCATCCTCATCAGTGTTTTGTTATTTCTTGTCATTTGATAGGAGCCATCCTAATAGATTTGAGATGAGAAGCCATTGTTGCTTTGATTTGCATTTCCCTGGTGAACAGAAATGCTGAGCAATTTACAAATACTTGTTGTTCATTTGTTTATCTTTGGAAAAATGTTTAAGTCTTCTGCCAATTTTTAATTGAGTTATTTCTTTTTTCTATTGAATTGTGTGAGGTCTCGTATGTTTCAATATTCTTTTTCAATATTCAATTCTTTGGCATTCAGCCTTCTTCACAGTCCAACTCTCACATCCATACATGACCACAGGAAAAACCATAGCCTTGACTAGACGGACCTTAGTCGGCAAAGTAATGTCTCTGCTTTTGAATATACTATCTAGATTGGTCATAACTTTTCTTCCAAGGAGTAAGCATCTTTTAATTTCATGGGTGCAGTCACCATCTGCAGTGATTTTGGAGCCCAAAAAAATAAAGTCTGACACTGTTTCCCCATCTATTTCCCATGAAGTGATGGGACCCAATGCCATGATCTTAGTTTTCTGAATGTTGAGCTTTAAGCCAACTTTTTCACTCTCCTCCTTCACTTTCATCAAGAGGCTTTTTAGCTCCTCCTCACTTTCTGCCATAAGGGTGGTGTCATCTGCATAGCTGAGGTTATTAATATTTCTCCCAGCAATCTTGATTCCAGCATAGTAGTTAAATAAGCAGGGAGACAATATACAGCCTTGACGTACTCCTTTTCCTATTTGGAACCAGTCTGTTGTTCCATGTCCAGTTCTAACTGTTGCTTCCTGACCTGCATACAGATTTCTCAAGAGGCNTGATTCCAGCTTGTGTTTCTTCCATTCCAGCGTTTCTCATGATGTACTCTGCATATAAGTTAAATAAGCAGGGAGACAATATACAGCCTTGACGTACTCCTTTTCCTATTTGGAACCAGTCTGTTGTTCCATGTGCAGTTCTAACTGTTGCTTCCTGACCTGCATACAGATTTCTCAAGAGGCAGGTCAGGTGGTCTGGTATTCCCATCTCTTTAAGAATTCTCCACAGTTTATTGTGATCCACACAGTCAAAGGCTTTGGCATAGTCAATAAAGCAGAAATAGATGTTTTTCTGGAACTCTCTTGCTTTTTCCATGATCCAGTGGATGTTGGCAATTTGATCTCTGGTTCCTCTGCCTGTTCTGAAACCAGCTTGAACATCAGGGAGTTCACGGTTCACATATTGCTGAAGCCTGGCTTGGAGAATTTTGAGCATTACTTTACTAGCGTGTGAGATGAGTGCAATTGTGCGGTAGTTTGAGCATTCTTTGGCATTGCCTTTATTTGGGATTGGAATGAAAACTGACCTTTTCCAGTCCTGCGGCCACTGCTGAGTTTTCCAAATTTGCTGGCATATTGAGTGCAGCACTTTCACAGCATCATCTTCCAGGGCTACTTACTGTAACCCATAATATTTAGAAGTTTCTTCACACACATTTGTACTTAAGTAATGTAGTTGCATAGATTTTGCTATAATCCACCCTTTTCACTTAACAATATATCATACATTTTTAATGCCAATATTGTTTTAACTTCTATAGACTGAATGACTTGTCCCCCACAACTCATATGCTGAAATCCTAACCCCAGTGTGATGCATTAAAAGGTGGGGCTTTGGGGATGTGATTAGGTCACAAGCAATTCTCATGAATGGGATTGCTGCTGCTGCTGCTGCTAAGTCACTTCAGTCGTGTCCAACTCTTTGTGACCCCATAGACGGCAGCTCACCAGGCTCCGCTGTCCCTGGGATTCTCCAGGCAAGAACACTGGAATGGGTTGCCATTTCCTTCTCCAATGCGTGAAAGTTAAAAGTGAAAGTGAAGCCACTCAGTCGTGCCCGACTCTTCACGATCCCATGGACTGCAGCCTACCAGGCTCCTCCATCCATGAGATTTTCCAGGCAAGAGTACTGGAGTGGGGTGCCATTGCCTTCTCCGATGAATGGGATTAGTGCCATTATAAAAGGGACCCCAGAGAGTGCCTTCACCGCTTCCATCATTGACCTTGGCGGCATCTAGAACTGTGAGAAATAAATTTCTGATGTTTATAAACCATTCAATCTATAGTATTTTGTTATAGCAGCCTGAACAGATTAAGACAGTAATCATAATTTTTGATGGCTGTTTATAATTTCATCTCATAAATGTGCCACAGTTTATATAAGCAATTTCCCCTTATTAAATGTTTAAGTTGCCATTAATTAATTTATATATTTAGCTCTTAAAACTCCCTAGTTTTAATTCAATCATCCATACTAGAAACACTACTATATAGAACAAGATGAGGATAATTAATTTTGTGGCTATCCAGTAACCATGGTACTAATTATTCATTTCCCATTCCATTTAGATTTGTGCTGCTGCTGGTATCTGACATTAAATTCTCATATCATTAATTTCTGTTTTATTCTGTTCTGTTAATCTATATATCCTTGGGCTAATGCTCTATGTTAATTATCATACCTATAAGGCAACCTAACTACAAATAATATGTTAAAATACTTATGCCTTTCTTTTTTCACTTGGGTCAGTCTATTTTTACCCGTGTGTCTTATAACCATGATATCCTTTTTAGAGCTGAGTCTGTTATTCAAAAACAATACTACTGATAGTGATACCTTGCTTTGAAACAGTATTTATTTCTCAGCTCCTTCAAATGTACTATTTCAGCTGAGTTCTAAATAGAACAATTACGACATTCATTATTCAGATTAGTCACATTCAACTACTCTGTCTGCAAAAAATTTGAAACCAGAGGATTGTTAAAAAGAGGTTACAGTCAGGCTCTCTGAAAATTTTCTGAAATGCTCCTCAGGAGACAGCTGTCATCTCCTTTGGCTGCAGCCTGTAGTGTTTGCTGCAGATCACTGATGGCGTTCTGCAGTCAGATCAGAGCCTGTTAGCCTCTTGCTAACTTTGGTTGCAGCTGTCTGCAGTCACGCTGAGCATGTGAGGTCCAGCAGCACAGACCATCAAAAAGCTGTTCTCCGCCTGCTTTAAAAATGAATCCCTATCTACTTGGGGACTCGAATCTGATCTTAGGTTGATGAAGCATTAATAGATCTGCTTAGAAAAGAAGTGAAAAGCTGTTGTTTGAATAATAAAACACGAGAGAGACGTTTTAAAAGATTTTCAGTCTGTACTGCTGACATCAGGATGATATACCATACTCAGAGTTCAATGGACTTCTCAGAATAGCATCTGTTATGTGCAAAGAGATATGGAAAGAATATATTCCATACTTTTAAGTGCTTTAACTACCAATAAGATATGGTTCAAGTGTGATAAGGCAAGAAATTCAAGCAATTTCTAAGATCATGTATTTTTTAGAAAAGCTTAAGTGCCAACTAGATTAGCTTGGAAATGTTCCATAACTATACATCTATAAAAATGTGTTTTAAAATGTTGTAAAGTTACAGCAACTCTAATCAGTAGCAAGAAAGTAAAATGGAAGACTTAAGAAGTGTTGTGTAGCTAACTTTAAGAAATTCCACAGAAATTAACTTTTACATTGAGGCAGTCCCAAACAGAAAAATGGATTATGTGGGGATAACAATCAGGTTGGAAAGGAGTCATCGAGGGCATTCTTTGAGCCATGAAATAGTTGTAGCTTAAGTCAAGCTGCTCAATATACTTACTGTCAATATATTTATGCATATTGTATAGGAGAAGGCAATGGCAACCCACTCCAGTACTCTTGCCTGGAAAATCTCATGGACGGAGGAGTCTGGTAGGCTGCAGTGCATGGGGTCGCACAGAGTCGGATATGACTGAAGCGACTTAGCAGTAGCAGTCCTGTGCTTATATTATAAAGTCACAGGAATTTTATGAAAAAAAAAAAAAAAGCAAAAACAAGCAGTAGAAAGGTTGCTCTAAGTCAGTTTTCCAAGTTGGTTCCATCAGAACAAATTGCCACAGGATATGAGCACATGTGGCATGAAAAAGGTGTTTCATGATAATGTGTCTAGAGAAATGCTAAGGTGAAAGAAAGTGAAGCTGCTCAGTTATGTCCGACTCTTTGCGACTCCATGGACTGTAATCTACCAGCCTCCTCTGTCCGTGGGATTTTCCAGGCAAGAGTACTGAAGTGGGACAGTACTCCTTCTCCAGGGGATCTTCCCGACCCAGGGATCAAACCTAAGGCTCCTGCATTGCAGGCAGATGCTTTACTGTCTGAGCCGCCAGGGAAGCCCTCAGTTCAGTTCAGTCGCTCAGTCGTGTCCGACTCTTTGCGACCCCATGAATCGCAGCACGCCAGGCCTCCCTGTCCATCACCATCTCCCGGAGTTCACTCAGACTCACGTCCATCGAGTCCGTGATGCCATCCAGCCATCTCATCCTCTGTCGTCCCCTTCTCCTCCTGCCCTCAATCCCTCCCAGCATCAGAGTCTTTTTCAATGAGTCAACTCTTCGCATGAGGTGGCCAAAGTACTGGAGTTTCAGCTTTAGCATCATTCCTTCCAAAGAAATCCCAGGGTTGATCTCCTTCAGAATGGACTGGTTGGATCTCCTTGCAGTCCAAGGGACT
>SJYX01010425.1:49792-67253 GCA_006410675.1 Oreotragus oreotragus | reverse complement strand
GGGAGTTGGTGATGGACAGGGAGGCCTGGCGTGCTGCGATTCATGGGGTCGCAAAGAGTTGGACACGACTGAGGAACTGAACTGAACTGAACGAAACTGAGTTTGAAATGACAGGAGAACCTTCAAGTGAAAACAGTCTAAAAAACAGCTGGCCATGTATGTGTGGTGTTTTTAAAAGATATGAAGGTATACATATCAATTTGAAAGTCATTTTCATAGAAGCAATAGATGTTATAATAACAGTAAAAAGATGAAATATATAAGGATAAACTTTAAGATACCTGTGTACCATTTACATGAAAAACACTGCTGAAAGACACAAAAGAAGACTTTAAATCAAAAACACTCTGTGTTCTTGATGGAAAAAATCAGCATGATAAAAATGTTAAATCTTCCTAAATTAATCTGTAAATTAAACCTGATCCCAATCTGTATAACAATAAGAATGTTTAAATTTTAGAACTAGACAAGCTGATTCTAAAGTTTATGTATAAAAATACATAAGCAAAAATAAGGAGGAAAATTTCAGAAAACAAGGAAAATGAGAGCAGATTCCCTATTATATAGAAGTACTCTCTGTTTAAAGTTCAATAATTAAACTAGGTTGGAGCATGTTCATCAGTAAAACACAATAGAATGTCCAGAAATAGACCAAAAAATGCAAGGAAGTGATTTTAAAAAAACAGCATTTCAAATNCAGAAAACAAGGAAAATGAGAGCAGATTCCCTATTATATAGAAGTACTCTCTGTTTAAAGTTCAATAATTAAACTAGGTTGGAGCATGTACATCAGTAAAACACAATAGAATGTCCAGAAATAGACCAAAAAAATGCAAGGAAGTGATTAAAAAAGAAAACACAGCATTTCAAATTAAGGAGGAAAGTAAAATTATTCAACAAACGGTTTTGCAGTGACTGGATAGCAGTTGGAAAAAAATAAAACTTGGATTCCTACCTTACACTTTGCATGTAAATGAGTTCCAAATAGATCAAAGATCTAGACATAAAAATAAACTCATAAAAGTACAAATGTAAAACTTGGCAAGTTTTGCTTTAAATATCAGCATGGGAAGGGTTTTGCAAGTATAACATAAAACACAGAAGCCATAAAGCAATGATTGGTGAATTTGTTTCCATAATAATCAGAAATTTTATAGCAAACAAAACACAATATTACTAACACAAACTAAAATTTGAGAATATATACAACACGTATTAGAAGCAAATTCCTATAATTCATAGGAAAAAAGGCCAACTATTCATACAAAATAGGAGTAAGGGGGGGAAAGGAATGAAAAAGTTTATTAAGAAGGAAATACAAATTGCTCTTAAATGTATAGAAAATATACCAATCCTCACCCAATTATATATTACATTAGAAGCTATATTTCACTTATCAGACTGGTAAAAAAAAAAAAAAATTAAAATAGAATTACCAAGCATTGCTGGAGGGGTTGTAATTGGAATAACTTCAATAAAAGGCAATTTCACAGGAGTCAGTCAAAATAACAAAAGCACATATTCTTACTCTTCATAGGCAAAGCAAGGGAATTCCAGAAAATCCTCTACTTTGGCTTCATTAAATACACTAAAGCCTTTGACTGTATGGATCACAATAAACTGAAGAGACACCCCGCAACCGAGGTCAGGGGTGGCTAGGAGAAGCCACCTCGCGCCTTAGGCCAGGGGCGGCAGCTGGGAGGAGGCACCCACACCCGGGGCCACGGCCAGCGGCCCGGAGGAGCAACCCGGGGAGCGGAGGCTGTGCAGGCACAGGAGGGCCTAGTGGCGCTATCCCACGTTGAAGGTCAGGAACGCAGCGGTAAGGAGATACCCCTCGTCCAAGGTAAGGAGCAGCGGCTATGCTTTGCTGGAGCAGCTGTGAAGAGATGCCCCATGCCCAAGGTAGGAGAAACCCAAGTAAGATGGTAGGTGTTGCAAGAGGGCATCAGAGGACAGACACACTGAAACCATACTCACAGAAAACTTGTCAATCTAATCACACTAGGACCACAGCCTTGTCCAACTCAATGAAACCAAGCCATGCCTGTGGGGCAACCCAAGACGAGCGGGTCATGGTGGAGAGGTCTGACAGAACATGGTCCACTGGAGAAGGGAATGGCAAGCCACTTCAGTATTCTTGCCTTGAGAACCCCATGAACAGTATGAAAAGGCAAAATGATAGGATACTGAAAGAGGAACTCCCCAGGTTGTTAGGTGCCCAATATACTACCGGAGATCGATGGAGAAATAACTCCAGAAAGAATGAAGGGATGGAGACAAAGCAAAAACAATACCCAGTTGTGCATGTGACTGGTGGTAGAAGCAAGATCCGATGCTGTAAAGAGCAATATTGCATAGGAACCTGGAATGTCAGGTCCATGAATCAAGGCAAATTGAAAGTGGTCAAACAAGAGATGGCAAGGGTGAATGTCGACATTCTAGGAATCAGCGAACTAAAATGGACTGGAATGGGTGAATTTAACTCAGATGACCATTATATCTACTACTGCGGGCAGGAATCCCTCAGAAGAAATGGAGTAGCCATCATGGTCAACATCATGTGACTGGTGGTAGAAGCAAGATCCGATGCTGTAAAGAGCAATATTGCATAGGAACCTGGAATGTCAGGTCCATGAATCAAGGCAAATTGAAAGTGGTCAAACAAGAGATGGCAAGGGTGAATGTTGACATTCTAGGAATCAGCGAACTAAAATGCACTGGAATGGGTGAATTTAACTCAGATGACCATTATATCTACTACTGCGGGCAGGAATCCCTCAGAAGAAATGAAGAAATGGAAAATTCAAAAAGAGACAGAAATACCAAACCACTTTACCTGTCTCCTGAGAAATCAGTATGCAGATCATGAAGCAACTGTTAGAACTGGACATGGAACAACGGACTGGTTCGAAATTGGGAAAATCAAAGGTACATATTGTCACCCTGTTTATTTAACTTATATGCAGAGTACATCATGCAAAATGCCAGGCTGGATGAATCCCAAGCTGGAATCTAGATTGCTGGGAGAAATATCAATAACCTCAGAGATGCAGATGATACCATTGTAATGGCAGAAAGCAAAGAGAAACTAAAGAGCCTCTTGATGAGGATAAATGAAGAGAGTGAAAAAGCTGGTTCAAAACTCAACACTCAAAAAACTAAGATCATGGCATCTGGTCCCATCACTTCATGACAAATAGAAGGGGGGAAAGTGGAAACAGTAACAGATTCTATTTTCTTGGGCTCCAAAATCATTGCAGATGGTGACTGCAGCCATGAAATTAAAAGACGTCTGCTCCTTGGAAGGAAAGCTATGACAAACCTAGACAGCATATTAAAAAGCAAAGACATTACTTTGCCAACAAAGGTCTGTCTACTCAAAGTTTTGGTTTTTCTAATAGTCATGTACAGATGTAAGAGCTGGACCATAAAGAAGGCTGAGCACTGAAGAATCAATGTTTTTGTATTGTGGTGCTGGAGAAGACCCTTGAGAGTCCCTTGGACTGCAAGGAGAGCAAACCAGTCAGACCTAAAGGAAATCATCCCTGGATATTCATTGAAAGGACTTATGCTAAAACTTCAGCTCCAATACTTTGGCCACCTGATGGGGAAGGGGTTACTCACTGGGAAAGACCTTGATGCTGGGAAAGATTGAAGGCAGGCGGAGAACGCGTTGACAGAGCGTACGATGGTTGGATGGCATCACTGATACAATGCACATGAATTTGAGCAAATTCAGGGAGACAGTGAAAGCCAGAAAAGTTTGATGTGCTGCAGTCTGTGGGGTCCCGAAGAGTTAGACACGACTGAGCGACTGAACAGCAACACTCTTAGCAATTCTAGTCCTAAGTACCTATTCTGTAAGTACAAAATGATGTTTATAAAAGATTGTAGTATACTTGAAGCAGACTAAATGTTTAGCATTAGAAGACTAGTTTAAAAAGTATATATTTAAATAATGAAATTCAGTGTGTCTCATGTGTACCGGTAAAAGATCTCCAAAATCTATTGAATGCAAAAAGTAATGTGTAGAACAGGGTACACAGCATACTAACATGTAGGGGGAAATTATATGTATTATATATATAGTATAATTATATATATTATAATTACAGGCTTTCCTGTGGCTCAGCAGTAAAATATATGCCTGCAAGGCAGGAGATACAGGAGACACAGGTTTGATCCCTGGGTCAGGAACATTCCCTGGAGGAGGAAATAGAAACCCGCTCCAGTATTCTTGCCTGGAGCATCCCATGAAGAGAGGAGCCTGGCGGGCTATATAGTCCATATGGTGACAACACACACAGCCTACTCTTAGAAGCTTCTGCAAGAGACTATAATCGTGGTTGCCTCCTAGGAGATAAAGTGGATGAGTATGGGTCAAGGAGAAAAACAGATTTTTTTTTCACTTAAAATTACTTTGTACTTTTGAATTTGATACTATGTACATTACTCAGGAAAAAAAAAATTTAGATTAAGAGGGTCAATATTTAAAACCAGTGAAAGATTTGAAATAGGTTAGATCTCTGAGTGTAACAACATTAACATAAGAAAGCGAAAGGCCATGACAAATAACTATTTGAAGGAGCGAGACATATCAGCTAGACACTATAGCAAAATGGACTAAGAAATAGAAAACAATAAAACAGTGTCACAGATAATGAAAGAAAAGTGTTTGAAAAGGAAAAGCTCTATATATTTAGCAATAAAATAGCTATAATACTGTGTATATTAATATATGCAAAAAAGGATGGCGTATTAGAAAGGGTCAGTATACTTAACATAAATCAAGAAAAAACAACATTCTAATGGAACAATGATCAAAGAACATGAATGGATAATTCCCAAACAAGAAAATACAAATTTCCAGTAAATGTATTAACTTGTAATTCTGGAAATACAAATTAAACATAGAGGAAATGTTTCACTATACACTTAGAAAATTTTTCTTAAATTTAATGCAATTCTCAGTGCTAATGGAAACATCAACTGTGACAGTTATTTGGAAAGCAGGTGGTCAATATGTACCAAGCAACTTTGTAATTGTTAACAAATTTGATACTGAAATTTCTACGTCCAGGAATTTCTACCAAGGAAATAATCAGAGTGATATAACGCTAATGTTATTTTACAACATTATATCTGATGGCAAAATGGAAGTTAATCTCAACATTCATCAGTGGGTCAGTGTTCTCAATGTCTCCTTCCTCCGGTTTTAGATAGAGCCTTCCAGTTAAGCCTGCTTCTTCCTGCTAGGGTGTTATTTCTAAATTATACACATAGTAAAAAGAAGGAGGCGAATCCCTTCAGCACTTTGTTGAATGCTGATAATAGTCCAGACTCCTTGGAAAGTTTAAAGTCTTCTGTGATTTTGTATTGCTTTTCATTTTGGCCTTAATGGTCAACTTATGTCTTCTGTCCCATGCAAACTGACCTGTTTTTAGTACCCTCGACTCACTTGGATGTTTAATGCTCATGTGTTTACTCTGCCTTGAATGATGCCTGAGTCTGCACACATTCACTGAATCAACACACACTGTCTTTCAAAAACTCAAGGGTAAACTGTTTCCTGATTCTCTTTCTCCTACCTCCAACCCCTCCGCCACCCCCACCAGATAGAAGTGATCACTCCTTCATCAGTGCTTTATTTCATTTTGTTGTGCACATGTCTCCTTTGATAAGTAAACTGTAAACCACTTGACGTCAGAGAATTCTCTTTTTATTTTCAGGACCTAGTTTAGAGACTAGCAAAATTTTAATAAATATTTGTAGATTTTTAAAAAAGAAGGGAATGAGTTATCAAATACTGCTGCTGCTGCTAAGTCGCTTCAGTCGTGTGACTCTATGCGATCCCATAGACGGCAGCCCACCAGGCTCCCCCGTCCCTGGGATTCTCCAGGCAAGAACACTGAAGTGGGTTGCCATTTCCTTCTGTATCAAATACTACATTGAGGGAAAAGAGGAAGAAAATTTGTTGAATTTGATAAGCAGTTATTGTTAACTTTGAAAGAACTGTTTCAGTTGATTAGCTGGGAGGCAGCAAGTAGTGAATGAATAGAGAAGAAATAATCATTTCAAGTCTAGATGATTTCATTTCTTCCCAAGAAATTTATTATTGAACGGAAGGGGATTATCAAATACTACATTGAGGGAAAAGAGGAAGATAATTTGTTGAATTTGATAAGCAGTTATTGTTAACTTTGAAAGAACTGTTTCAGTTGATTAGCTGGGAGGCAGCAAGTAGTGAATGAATAGAGAAGAAATAATCATTTCAAGTCTAGATGATTTCATTTCTTCCCAAGAAATTTATTATTGAACGGAAGGGGAAAGAAATATAATAACTTAAAAGAATTATTTGAATTTTGTTTTTTATAAATAAATAGCAACTTAAGCATGTTTGTAGGCAAAGAAGAAGAAACTACACCAAAATGAAAATTCTGTCACACAGTAAGATTAGTCTGATATTAAAATATGAGTATAATGAGTGACTCCATAGTTTATGCATTACATTTATTATTGGTAACTAGGATGAGGACGGAGAAGTCAATGGCATCCCACTCCAGTACTCCTGCATGGAAAATCCCATGGACAGAGGAGCCTGGTAGGCTGCAGTCCACGGAGTTGCTGAGGGTCAGACACGACTGAGCGACTTCACTTTCACTTTTCACCTTCATGCATTGGAGAAGGAAATGGCAACCCACTCCAGTGTTCTTGCCTGGAGAATCCCAGGGATGGGGGAGCCTGGTGGGCTGCCGTCTATGGGGTCGCACAGAGTGAGACACGACTGAAGTGACTTAACAGCAGCAGCAGCAGCAGGATGAGGAACTTTTGTTGGCTCTGTCATTTTCCCAACCCTTTTCCCAGCCTCCCCCAAAGGAAGAGATACTAATCAGATCAGTCTAACATTTGATGGTACCAGTCAGGTTCAGAGTCAGTGATTATGAACTCTGTGGGTTTTATGCATCTTCTTGCCTACTTGGTGCTAGGTATGTGGAACAAACAAGCTTTCTCTTCCTTTCTTCCTAGCAATCTCATATGACTATTTCTATATCTGTTAACCTTTTATATTTTCCATCTGCTCATCTTCTGTAAAATTTCTTCAGATCTGTCCTTTAAATTTACCAATATTTTTATTCCACTGTGCATAATATGTGTTTTAACTAATCAATTGAGACTTTTTAAACAGTTGTTATTTTTTAAAACTTTTATTGGAATATAGCTGAGCTATAATGTTGTCTTAGTTTCTGCTGTAGAGCAAAGTGACTCAGTTGTATGTAGACGTGTACTATTTTGTATATTCTTTTCCCACATAGGTTATTACAGAGCACTGAGTAGAGTTCTATTTCTATTTTGTAAAGTTTTGTCTGTTTTTTTTTTTTTCCCCAAAAAATGTTTCTGGTTTTAGACGTGAAGCCTCTTATTACTTCCTCACCTTATTTATCATTGCTTAATTTTTCAGCATGTTATAGTAAATTTTTTGTTTGTTTGGTAACATGAATATTTGAAACTTTTGGGAGACTAAATCAGATGTTTGCTGCTTCTGATTCTCTCATGCATTTTTTGCTTATATATTTCTTATACTGATTGATTTAGTTGATATTAATTTGTGGGATTCTCAAAGTTTTAAACAAAAGATGTGTTTCTCCAAATCTCCTCTTCTGTGTGAAACCACACGTACCACTGACCTGGGACCGCTGGGACTTCTTTTCAAGTCTCCAGCTTCAGGAGAGAGCTGATCTCCTTTAGGGCCCTGTCTTGTCCCTAGGTTGCTTCTCTGGGTGCTGGCAACCAGCACCAGGTCAGTCTGCCTTGTGGCTTAACACTGCTGTGTTTTCTTTCCCCCATGTCCAATGAACCCAGAAGTACATGACATTCCCCCTCCTGTTTTCTTGTAGACTCCTTCCAATCAAGCTTTCTTCCACCATTGTATCAAACCTCCTCTTCCTTGGGTTCCCAATAGCCTGGTTGTTGCTAATTACACCTACCATTTCTCAGCCTCATCTTTGTTGCTATGACAATTTTATGTGTCGCCTGCTCTGGGTCATAGTACCCAGATATTTGGTCAGACATTTATTTAGATGTTTTGGTGAAAGTGTATTGGGAAAAGATTTACACTTAAATTGGTGGACTTTGAGTAAAGCAGATTGCCCTTCATAATGTGGGTGGGCTTCATCCATTCACCTGAACCCCTGACCAGAACAAGAGACGGACATTTCCCCCAACAAGAAGGATTCCATAGCGGAAGGCCCTGGGACTTGAACCACAGCATCAGTGCTGCGTGGGTCTCTAAATTACCAGTTCCCTCTGCAAATTTTGGACATGCCAAGCTCTGTAATTGTTTAAGCCAATTTTTTAAAAAACAAACACAGTACATACATCTATCCTACTATGGATTCTTGTTCTCTGCAAACCCCAACTAATACACTCACCCTATTAGTAGTATTACATTGAGTTGGTCATTCTCCTCTTTTAAAAATATTTCTTTACTTGATTTCCATAATAATGCATGCTCCTGATATATATATATATTTACAGCCTCGTGGTGGTTGTTTCCTTTGTTGATTCTGGGTCATCTTCCCAGTGTCTAAATGTTGGATGCTCCAGAATGGACAGCGGAGGCTTTAGATCTCTTCTCTACACTTGTTTTCATTAATCTCACCAAGTCTCATAGTTGTGACATTACCTTTACACTGATATACCAACATATTCCAAATTATGTTTCTAGTCCAGACCTCTTAACTCATATTTCCAGCTGCTTTACTCTAAATTTATGCTTATGATCTGATATGTATCTCAAAGTTAACATTTTCAAAACCAAATTATTAAGCACTCCTCCCTTTCCACCCCCCTCAAGCCAAAGTGCTCCTCCCTACAATTTCCACATAGTAAATATAGAATATTANAACTGAGCGACTGAACACCAGCAAGGGGTCCTGACTTTGACAGTCAAAGTGAATAGAACGCACAACTCTCAACACTTGACTCTTTACAACTTTGAACATCTTTGCACACCAAGCTGAAAACACAGTCCTGAGCACCTACAAATGATCCTTGCAGAAAGTGTAAATGGCACCATTCCTACCAATGGCCCTCTGCCTTAGGCTTTTCAAAGCCCTAGACACTTATAATTCAAATCACGTTTGTAAACATAAAACATTCCTAGGAACAACTGTAAGAATATTTAATACTTTCATGAAGAATGTGTAGTTCCTGTTTAGAAATATCATGAAAACCATCAGTAGAGTAAATTTACATTCTGGGCTCAGAGACAAAGTTTTTAGATATAATCTCTCATTCTTTGGTGATTAAAAGAAACAGGTGCTCAACAAAAAAATTGTCCTTTTCTTCTAATGCAACAATGCAATTCATGAACTGATTCTATGGCATTAGGCCTATATTTAAGCTTGGTTTTGTTCTAATTTTTTTGTATTTGAGAACTATTGAGAGACTTATGATAAATACAGTAATTCTTTGTTATCAGTCATATTTTAGGAGTACTATGTTAGCCAAATACTCTGGCTCAAAGAGAGTTGACTATTTGCAAAGAATAATAATAATTATTATAATATATATATGTATGTACTAGGCCTTGACAAACTTGTCCTAATATTGTGGAAATGTTGCAGGAAGGGGGACCCCTTCCAGGGCCCGAAACTGGGCTCTTATCTAACACTCAAAAATGAATTGTCCAAGGAGACACACGTGCTGACAAAGCAAGAGATTTTATTGGGAAAGGGCACCCGGGTGGAGAGCAGTAGGGTAAGGGAAACCATGAGATCTGCTCTGCCGCGTGGCTCACAGTCTCAGGTTTTATGGTGATGGGATTAGTTTCCGGTTGTCTTTAGCCAATCATTCTGACTCAGAGCCCTTTCTGGTGATGCCCGCCTTGTTCAGCCAAGATGGATGCCAACGAGAAGGATTCTGGGAAGTGGTCGGATATGTGGTGTCTCCTTTTGAGCTTTCCTGAACTCTTCCGGTTGGTGGTGGCTTACCTTACCAGGACCTCCTGGTCGTAAAACAACTCATTCAAATGGTTACTATGGTGCCTGGCCAGGGTGGGCGGTTTCATTCAGTGTGCCTCCCTGACAAAAAGATATTTTACTGAGGAAACTAACATCTTGTCTGTGGTCACAAGGAGCAGCTCATAGATTTGCTGTGCCAGGTACTTTGCTGAGCATTTTGTTGACATTATGAACTTTAATCTTCATAATAAATCTAAGCAAGAACTTACTCTTATTTTACAAATGAAGAAACATGAATTTAGGAATAATTCTTATCCAAAGCTGTTAATAAAAGTTGTAGAAAGAATCTCACCAGAGTCTACCTGGTTCTAAAGCATATCCTTTTTCTCTTTTATGCGACATCTTGCAATTCTTCTTTTTTGAGAAAGGATGTAAGATTGTCAACATGTCAACTTCAGCAAAGTTGTCAATGTGAAAATGAATGGTTATACAATGTCCAAGAAAAGCTAATTGACTATACTCTCTTTTATCAAAAAAGTATTATCATCATTATTATCACTGATAACAAACATTTGCTATTCCCGGCAAAAGTCATGCAACTTCTTTTAATAATATTGAACTGTGAAAATTCCTCAAACATGGTAAGTCAATAGCCATTTTGGATTTAAAAAACGAGCTCAATAAAAAGAGCAGCAAAAGGAAACAATTCTTAAAGCTTTCATTAAAAATGTAATTTATGAAAAAGGTTACTGAATGAACTTCGGGATGAAGTAACAAATGTTAAATTAGGCTTTTTAAATCTCAAAGGAAGTTGCAGAGTAACCACATACCATACTGCTATAGTTCAAATTTTCTTCTCTTATGTAGCACTTGTTTTAAGAATAGTCCATTATTCATCCTTAATGGGCATCCAAAATTAAACAAATTGATTTTAAAAGAGGGTTTTAATAAAATACATCCGTTCCTGATACATTTCTGTCTCCAACAGTGTCCTTACAGAGTCCAAGAGCTTAAGAGTAATTTGGGATTGTTTACAATCATCTATGTGATGGGGTCAGCACAGGGCCAAATAGCTTTTCCTGAATTCGAGTGTAAAAGGCAAATTTACTCTGTGTGACTAAACTCTACTTTATTTACTGCTAGATGACACACAGCTAGAGCAAGCAGAGGGTCTTTTTCCAAGGCAGACCTTTTTCCAAGGAAGCCACACAGATGGCCAACCTGCACATGAAAAGATGCTCAACATCGTTAATCATCTGGGAAATGCAAATCAAAAACCACAGTGAGATATGACCTCACATTCGTCAGAATGGCTATTATTAAAAAGACTAGAAATAACAAGTGTTGGTGAGGCTGCAAAGGAAGAGAACACTTGTGCACTGTTGGTGGAATTATAAATTGGTATGACCACTGCAGAAACAGTATAGAGGTGCCTCAAAAAATAAAAGTAGAATCACTGTATTAATACAGTCCAGCAATTTCACTTCTTGGTATTTACCTGAAGAAAACAAAACCACCAACTTAGATTCATGCACCCCTATGTTCATTGCAGTATTATTTACGATAATCAAGATGTGGAAGCAACTTAAGTGTCTATCTACAGAAGAATGGATAAAGATGTGATACACACACACAATGGAATATTAGCCATAAAAAGAATGAAAGCTTTCCATCTGAGACAACATGGATCGATCTATATGGTATTATGCTAAGAGAAATAAGTCAGACAGAGAAAGACAAACACCGTATGATCTGACTTACATGCTGAATCTAACAAATAATATAAACAAAAGAAAATGAAAACAAACTTAAAGATATAGAGAACAAACCTGTGGTTGCCGGAGGTTGTGGGACTAGGTGAAATATGTGAAGTGAATTAAGAGGTACAAACTTCCAATCAGAAAATATATGTTATGAGATATTATACATCGTAAGAAATAGCATCAATGCTATTGTAATAAACTTATGTGGGAACAGATGGTTATTAGATTTATCATGGTGATCATTTTGTGCGTCTGCCTCCACTGCAGGAGACCTGGGTTCGATCCCTGGGTCGGGAAGATCCCCTGGAGAAGGAAATGGCAACCCACTCCAGTATACTTGCCTGGAGAATACCATGGACTGAGGAGCCTGGTGGGTTGCAGTCCATGGGGTCACAAAGAGTCGGACACCACTGAGTGACTTTACTTACTTACTTAAATATTGAATCACTATATATTGTATACCTGAAGCTAACATAATGTTGTAGGTCAACTATATTTCAATTTTTAAATAAATGGTTTAAAAAATCCAACAAGGTAAATCAGGGATGAGTGAGTCTTCTATTAAAGGTCCTTTTCCCCTTTATAATATGAAATAAAATCCACTTAAACAGGTATTTCTAGAAAAACTCTTGGATTTTACTTATTCATAATTGATTTGGGTAGTAGTAGATGTTATTGAGATGATGTTTCAGCCTGTAGAACAAGGAATATATAGGGATCCAACCTCAGATGAGTCCCCATTAATTACTAAATTCAAACCCAAATCTCAGAATTTATTACTGAAGCGTGACAGGGAACCTCTCTGAGAGACAATGAAATCAGACCTCCAGAGAGCAATAGAAAATAGCTTTCATCACTTAGCCAAGAGAGACGTTAGCAAGTCTTTACCAAACCCATTTTACTTTCTTTCCTCTTGGGCCCCTTAGCAGTTAAGCTGGGGCCATGTGAGTTCTGGCCGATGGAAATGAAGAGGTAGTAATGGCTAACCTAAACTCTCTGCTACAGATCTTCTTAACAAAGGCAAATCTCAGTCAAGGAGATCTAGCCTCTGGACAGAGGCAGACCATGTTGGATTAATAGGAGTGTATGGAAAAGGTAGCTAAGTTTCATGGCAGTTTACCTTCCTTCTTCCCATCAACATTGGACTCTTCTCAAAAATTCATTTAAGAGTTGCCATTCCCAGACTTCCCTGGTGGTCCAATGGTTAAGAATGTGCTTATCAATGCAGGGGACATGGGTTCCCCTGGTCCCATGGCTTCCCCATCCCTGGTGCGGGAAGATTCCATGTGGTGCAGAGCAATTAAGCCCGCTAACCCCAACTAGTAAGCCTGCGTGCCCTAGAACCCCACGCTCTGCAACAACAGAAGCCGCCACAGTGAGAAGCCCAAGCACTGTAACCAGAGAGTGGCTCCCACTCCGTGTAACTAAGAAAGCCCGCTCACAGCAAGGAGGACCCGGCACAGCCAAAAATAAACAAGTAAATAGGAAGAGGTGCCAGCTCTCTTCGCTTTGCTTCTGCTTCTCCGCTGAGGAGAGCAAAGCTGAATACAGTGTTGGTGAAGGGGAGAAAAGGACTAAGATGGAATCAGAGAAAAGGAACCCCACTTGAAATTGCTGGACTCTTTTGACAGTTCCACCCCTGGAAAAGTAGACCCGTCCACATGCTGAAGTCAGATCTCTGGGATCCGCCCTCCCCCAACCACCTTGGGTGGAAGCAAGCTGTGTCGAAGGGCAGCAGAGAAGAAAACTCATGCTCGCTCTTCTGGGGACCACCTGGCCATCACTGGGACACGCGCTGGTGACAGTCCCCTTCTGTGCACCAACGAATACGAATAGGCTGAACCAGATTTCACCTCCCTAAGAAGAAAACTCTAAAGCCCTTTAAAAGCACCATTCATATACAATTGCAAATATGTTTATTGTGGATCACTTTTAGCTGTTCATTAAACCAAATCCCCTGGGGCCATTTTATGCCTATGCTTTGGAAATTAGTCCTTGTTACTTTATGTAATTGAAAACAATAAAGCTAAGTGCCTGTTATACTCTTCTGTAATTTGAAACAGGGATGCCCAGCCTCCTATCTCCAGGCCCCTTGATGGCCTCGGAGGTAATGAGGGGAATCTGTGCATTATTTTCATGATAGCAGAAAACCTTTCAGAAATGGGAAATTTAACTTAAAACTGCATGAGCTATCTGTTTTGTCGAGTTTCTTTTGACTGAGACTATATCAGCCTAGGACAGTAATTTATTGTCTCAGAGAATAATTGATTGATAATTGATTATCTCAGGCTATTTGGAAACCCTGAAGTACAGCCATTTAATGTTTTTGATTAAAATAAATGGGTTAATCACCAATAAGGCTTTCATAGAGAACAAATTTTAAGAAATAAGCTCTCTGTAGAAAAAATTATCAGTTTAAGCATCTATCCACCAAATGGAAATATTATAATAATCCAAATATCCATGAATAAATTAAATATGGTATAGCTCTACAACGGAATACTATTCAGCCATAAAAAGAATGAAATACTGATATGAACATGATATGATACAACATACTGATATGATACAACATGAATGAACCTCAAAAAACCATTATGTTTAGTGAAAGGAGCTACTCACAAAAGACCATATATTGTATGATTCCATTTAGCTCGAAATGTGCTTTAGACGCAAATCTTTCAAGACAGAAAGTAGATTCATGGTTACCTGGGCTGGAGTGGAGGGGAATGAGAAGTGTCTGTTAGTAGATATGAGATTTCTTTTTGAAGTGAAGAAAAATTTTGCTGATGGTTGCACAACTTTGTATAGGATATATTAAATCATTTAATAATACACTTAAATGGGTGAATTTTATGGTGTATAAATTGTATCTCACAAAAGCTATTAACATTTGTCAGAATCATAAATTAAACTCCATAACTTCCCTTTTGACTTTACACCAAATTTGTCTGAATTAATGGAATCTCACAGCCTGAGTGTAAAGCTGGGTTCTTGAGAAAGAATGACAAAAGCAAGCAATAACTGTATGTCTTGCCTTGGGGAAAAAAGTGCTGGAACCTCGGCCCTGTCTCCCCACACTCGCAGAACCTCTCCTGCACCCTCTTTCTTACTCTTGGCAAGAAGCTGTGAGACAAGCCTGTGGTTCAGGAACTGCTTGTCCTCACCCAAACAGCGCTCCACCCCCATAAAGGACCCAGGGCTACGTAAATCTCTTCCACGCAGCGAACAAGGCCCAGGGCCCTTCAACCACAGTGAGACCAATCCTCCTCTTGAAAACTTCTGGTTTTCTCCCTGAAGCCAGTTTTATCTGGCACTAGATTTGCACCTGTGAAACTTTTTCGTTTTCACCTTATGAGGCATTTAACAAATTTCTACCAAAGTCATCAAGATACACGACAGCACTCTCCTAATGATGTCATAAGTCGATTGTGAAAATTTCAGAAAATATATGAAACTATAAAGAAAAAAAAATACAGCCATTACCTAATAATAACCTTAAAAAAACATTTTAGCAGGTTTCTCTCTAAAATTATATATATCATTTTCTTTACCTAGTGGAGAGCACACTGTAAATTCATTTTTGTGGATTATAGGAATCATATAATTAGTCACCTTGTGGGCAGTAACTGCTGAAAAGCCTGGCATCAAAAGTACAAAACCTTACAACATTCATGCTGTGGACAAAACTCACTCCCAGCTTAATTTTATGCTTTTCTATTCAGATTTCTTCTGTCCTAATTTCCATCTTCTCTTATTTCTATATTTAATCTTGTTTTATTATATGTATTTTTATAAAACATTCTAAAGGCTTTCCAAAATAAATAGTTTTTCCATCATAACTATTTCAAGTGTCCTTTTTCAGTAGTGTTAAATATATTCACATTGTAATCTTGCAAAACTGAAACTCTAGACCCGTTGAATAACGCCCATTCCCTGCTCTCTCTGTCCTCTGGTGATCACCATTCTACTTTCTGTGTCTATGAATTTGATTACCCTAGATACCTCATACACTTCCCTGGTGGTTCAGCAGTTAAAAATCTGCCTGCAATGCAGGAGACCAGGGTTTGATCCCTCGGTCGGGAAGATTCCCTGGAAGAGGGTGTGGCAACCCACTCCAGTGTTCTTGGCTGGGAAGTCTCATGGACAGAAGAGCCTGGAAGGCTACAGTCCATAGGATCACAAAGAGCTGGACACAACTTAGCACGCGTGCATGCAGATATCTCTTATAAATAGAATGATACTATATTTGTCTTTTTTGTGACTGATGCTATCGTAAATAGAATTGCTTTCATAATTCCTTTTCAGATTGGTCATTGTTCATGTATAGAAATGCAACTGATTTTTGTGTCGATTTTTATATCCAAAAACTTTGCTGAATTTGTTCATTGGTCCTCACTTGTTTTGTATCTGGACTCTTTAGGTTTTTCTACACAAAAGATCATGTCATTTGCAAACAGAAATAATTTTATATCTTCTTTTCTGATTTAGATGCAATAAACATCTTTTAAAATAATAGTTGTTTTCCTGTTTGAGATATAGTTGATCTATCATATTGTATTTGTTTTAGATGTACAATGTAATGATTTGAAACATGTATATACTGTGAAATAATTGCCACAACACAAATTTGGTTAACATCCATCACCTCTCATAAGTGCACATTTTTTTCTTGTAATGAGAACTTTTAAGATCAACTGTCTTAACGGTTTTCAGGAATATAATACAGTATTGTTAACTATAGTTATAGACACCATGCTGTAGATTACATCCCTAGAACTTATTTATATAACTAACAGATTATACTTTGTAACCACCTTCACCCATCTTCCCAACTCCCACCTCATGCTTCTGACAGTCACCTATTTGTTCTCTGTGTCTATTAGGTTGATACAAAAGTAATTGCTGTTTTATATCATGAATTTTAAATCATTATATATAAGCTCAAAAATATCTTTATTAATCAAAATAGGAACCATTACAATCAACACAGTTTTGCCAAAAAGAAATAAGTTTGCTTATTCTTGTAGCATAGAAATGCGTTTTTTTGGAATCAGTGAAATCTTGGAAAGCATTTTCTGCCTCCTGCTGGGTGTGGAAGTGTTTTCCCTGCAAAAAGTTGTTGAAATCCTTGAAGAAGTGGTAACTGGTTGGCAAGAGGTCAGGTGAATATGGTGGATGAGGCAAAACTTTGTAGTCTAATTCGTTCAACTTTAAAAAAGAGTATATTTATTTTAATTGATTGAAGATTGCTTTACAAAGTTGATTTTATTTTTGGCATACATCAACATGAAAAAAGTTGTTGAAATCCTTGAAGAAGTGGTAACTGGTTGGCAAGAGGTCAGGTGAATATGGTGGATGAGGCAAAACTTTGTAGTCTAATTCGTTCAACTTTAAAAAAAAGTATATTTATTTTAATTGATTGATGATTGCTTTGCAAAGTTGGCTTTATTTTTGGCCTACGTCAACATGAAAAGCCATGTGTGTGTTACTCACTCAGTCGTGTCCCACTCTTTGTGACCCTGTGGACTATAGCCAGCCAGGCTCCTCTGTCTGTGGAACTCTCCAGGCAAGAACACTGGGGTAGGCTACCATTTCCTTCTGCAGAGGATCTTCCCGGCCCCGGGACTGAACCCGGTCTTCCGCACTGCAGGCGCTTTTTCACCATCTGAGCCGCCAGGCAAGTGACATAGGTGTGCATGTGTCCCCACCCCCTTGGGCCTCCCTCCCACC
>SJYX01010425.1:35454-49699 GCA_006410675.1 Oreotragus oreotragus | reverse complement strand
ACCCCATGGATTGCAGCCTTCCAGGCCCCATCCTGTCACTTATACACATCTCACCCCCTTGGGCCTCCCTCCCACCTCCCGCCTCCCACCCCTCTAGGCTGGTACAGAGCCCCAGTGTCAGTTCCCTGAGTCATATAACCAATGTCCACTGGCTCTCTCCTTTACATATGGTGGTGTATATGCTTCCCTGCTACTGTCTTCGTTCAACTTTTGAAGAGTTGGTTGTGTGACATGTGGTAGGACATTGTCATGGAGAATTGGGCCCTTTCTGTTGACCATAGCAAGCTGTACGTGGTGCAGTTTTCAGTGCATCGCATTGATTTGTTGAGCATACTTTTCAGAGGTAATGGCTTCACCAGGATTCAGAAAGCAGTTATGGATCAGACGGGCAGCAGACCACCAAACAGTGACCATAACCTTTTTGGGGGGCAAGTTGGGCTTTGGGAGGTGCTTTGGAACTTCTCCTGGGTCCAACCACTGAGCTGGTTGTCATCGGTTATCATATAAAATCCACTTTTCGTTGCTCGTCACAGTCCAATCAAGAAATTGTTCATTGTTGTTGCTAGAATAAGAGACACTTCAAACGATGATTTTTTTTTTTTTTTAATTTGCAGTTGCTCAGGGGGCACCCACTTACCAAGCTTTTTCACCTTTCCAATATGCTTCAAATGCTGAGTGAGCATAGAATGGTCGATGTTGAGTTCCTCAGCAAATTCCCATGTAGTTGTAAGAGGATCAGCTTTGAAGATTGCTCTTAATTTGCTGTTGTCAACTTCCTATGGCAGGTCACTAACACTCCTCATCTTCAAGGCTCTCCTCTCCTTTGTAGAACTTCTTGAACCACCACTGCACTGTACACTCATTAGCAGTTCCTAGGCCAAATGCATTGTCAATGTTGCATGTTGTCTCTGCTGCTTTATGACCCATTTTGAGCTCAAGTAAAAAAACTGCTCAAATTTGCTTTTTGTCTGCCATCATTTTCACAGTCTAAAATAAATATTAATGTAAAATAAGCAGCAAGTAATAAGTCATTAGCAAAAAACATGAAGTGATAAATGTGCATTAAAATGATGTATAACATAACATTTATTGAGAACATAGTCCAATATCAAATGACAAATTTCAACAATGCAAGAACCACAATTACATTTGCACTAACATAATATGAGTTTTTTTCAGATTCCACATATAAGTAAGATCATACGATATTCATCTTTGTCTATCTAACTTATTTCTTTAGCATAACACTGTCTAGATCCATCAATGTTGTTGAAAATTACACAATTTCCCTCTTTTATGACTGTATAATGTTCCATTATTTATATATATCACATTTTATTTATCCATTTATCCATAGATGAACACTTATTTTGTTTCTATATCTTGGCTATTGTAAATAATACTGCAATGAACCTGCAGATATTTTTTCAAGATAGTGATTTCTTTTCCTTCAGATGTATACCTAGAAGTGGAATTGCCAGTCACGGGGTGGTTCTGTTTTTAAGTTTAGGGGGAAAATTCATGCTGTTTTCCACAGTTGCTATACCAATATGACTTTTCACCGACACAGTGTTTTCACCAACACAGTTGTTTTCACAGTGCCCAGTGTTACCTTTCCTCCACATCCTCACCAGGTAAAGGTCTTTATCTTTTTGATAAAGCCTTTCTAACAGGTGTGAGATGCTGTCTCATTGTGGTTTTGATTTGCATTTCCCTGAAGATTATTATTATAAAAAGTCTCTTGATGAAAGTGAAAGAGGAGAGTGAAAAAGTTGGCTTAAAGCTCAACATTCAGAAAACAAAGATCATGGCATCTGGTCCCATCACTTCATGGGAAATAGATGGGGAAACAGTGTCAGACTTTATTTTGGGGGGCTCCAAAATCACTGCAGATGGTGACTGCAGCCATGAAATTAAAATACGCTTACTCCTTGGAAGAAAAGTTATGATCAACCTGGATAGCATATTCAAAAGCAGAGACATTACTTTGCCGACTAAAGTCCATCTAGTCAAGGCTATGGTTTTTCCTGTGGTCATGTATGGATGTGAGAGTTGGACTGTAAAGAAAGCTGAGCACAGAAGAATTGATGCTTTTGAACTGTGGTGNTTACTCCTTGGAAAGAAAGTTATGACCAAGCTAGATAGCATATTCAAAAGCAGAGACATTACTTTGCCGACTAAGGTCGGTCTAGTCAAGGCTATGGTTTTTCCTGTGGTCATGTATGGATGTGAGAGTTGGACTGTGAAGAAGGCTGAGCGCCGAAGAATCGATGCTTTTGAACTGTGGTGTTGGAGAAGACTCTTGAGAGTCCCTGGGACTGCAAGGAGATCCAACCAGTCCATTCTAAAGGAGATCAGTCCTGGGATTTCTTTGGAAGGAATGATGCTAAAGCTGAAACTCCAATACTTTGGTCACCTATGTGAAGAGTTGACTCATTGGAAAAAACTCTGATGCTGGGAGGGGCTGGGAGCAGGAGGAAAAGGGGACGACAGAAGATGAGATGGCTGGATGGCATCACTGACTCAGTGGACGTAAATCTGAGTGAACTCTGGGAGTTGGTGATGCTGCGTGCTGCGATTCATGGGGTCGCAAGGAGTCAGACACGACTGAGCGACTGAACTGAACTGAGGGTTGCAAAAAATCAGACACAACTGAGCATGAGCCACTGAATTTGTTGTTTCTTCTTCTGCTTTTTTCTCCTGTTTCCAGCCTAGACACTGCCCACTCTTTCTTCTGGACTTAGTTTAGGTGTCAAAGCCTCCTAAAGTATTACTAGACACCTTGGCAGAGGCTCTTTTCTGGATTCGTATAATGTTTGTGTTGAATGGCTCAGATGGTAAAGTGTCTGTCTACAATGCGGGAGACCCGGGTTCAATCCCTGGGTCAGGAAGATCCCCTGGAGAAGGCAGTGGCAATCCACTCCAGTACTATTGCCTGGAAAATCCCATGGACAGAGGAGCTTGGTAGGCTACAGTCACCTGGCGTGCTGTGATTCATGAGGTCACAAAGAGTCAGACATGACTGAGCGACTGAACTGAACTGAAGATTACTGCTTTCCCCTTTCACATACCTATAGGTCATTTTGTATGTCTTCTTTGTAAAATGTCTATTCAGTTCTTCTGCCCAGCAAATATTAAAAATATTTTGTAACCATTTGTAATTACCACATATGAGTCTATCATCCAGAACTGCCATAATTGACATGGACATTTCTCATTCCTCTTTTGTTGGATATCTAGATTGTTTTGAATTTATATTATAAAAACAATATTTCAATGCATATTTTTATGTATAGTCTCTTTGGTCATATTTAATATTATTTCCTATGAAAGACTTTAGACATGGCACCACTGAGTTAAAGATATGAATGTTAAGACTTTTGACACATCTTTTCTCATTTCTAAAAAATTATAACTTAAAAATATTTTTCCTGATCTATAATTTCATCATTTTTAGTGAAGTATAGTTGGTTTACAATGTTGTGTTATAAGTTAAAAAATAATCAAATAACATTTGAGATATCTATCTTCTGAAAATTTACATTACATATCATGTTTTAAAATGGTATGAAATACTATCATATATGTGGCTTAAAATATACTAATACATGAATTACATTTTTTATAATGTTGAGGTCTTTTATAGTTTATTTTTAATTGGAAGATAATTGCTTTACAATATTGTGTTAGTTTCTACCATACACCAACATGAATCAGTCATAGGTATGCATGTGTCCCCTCTCTCTTGAACCTGCTCCCCACCTCCCTCCACATCCCACCCTTCTAGGTTGTCACAGAGCACTGAATTTGAGCTCATTTCATCTGATGTTGGACAGGTAGTGTACTTCCATACCCTAACTATTATAAACAGTGTTATAACGAACATAGGGATTCATGCGTCTGTTTCAATTTTGGTTTCCTCAGGGTATATGCCCGGTAATGGGATTGTTGGATCATATAGTAGTTTTATTCCTAGTTTTTCAAGGAATCTCCACACTGTTCTATAGTGACTATATCAATTTACAGTCCCACCAACTGTGCAAGAATGTTCCCTTTTCTCCACACCCTCTCCAACACTTACTGTTTGTAGAATTTTTGTTGATGGCCACTCTGAAAAATGTGAGATGATATTTCATTATATTTTAAATTTGTATTTCTCTAAGAATGGTCATTGTTGAGTATCTTTTCATGTGTTTATTAGCCATTCATATGTCTTCTTTGGAGAAATGTCTGTTTAGGTGTTCTGCCCACTTTTTGGTTATGCAACTTGTGAAATGCTTTGCTCTAGTGCTGTGAAAAATACCATTAGTAGTTTGATAGGGATTGCATTGAATCTGTAGATTGCTTTGGGTAGTATAGTCATTTTCACAATATTGATTCTTCCCATCCAAGAACATGGTATATCTCTCCATCTGTTTGTGTGGCCTTTGACTTCTTTTATCAATGTCTTATAGTTTTCTGCATACAGGTCTTTTGCCTCTTTAGGTAGGTTTATATCTAGGTATTTTCTTCTTTTTGTTGCAATGGTGAATGAGACTTAATTTTTAATCACCTTAATTTTTATTTCTGATTTTTCATTGTTACTGTATAGGAATGCAAGTGATTTTTGCATATTATTTTATATCCTATGACTTTACTATATTCATTGATTCAGTTCAGTTCAGTCACTCACTGTGTATAATATCATGTCATCTGCAAACAATGAGAGTTTTACTTTTTTTCCAATCTGGATTCCCTTTATTTCTTTTTCTTCTCTGATTGTTGTGGCTAAGACTTCCAAAACTATGTTGAATAATATTGCTGAGAGTGGGCACTCTTGTCTTATTCCTGATCTTAGATGACATGCTTTCAGTTTTCCATCACTGAGAATGTTTGCTATGGGTTTGTCATATAAATCCTTTATTATGTGGAGGTATGATCCTTCCTCAGGATTGATTGAGATTATCATATGGTTTTTATCTTTCAGTTTGTTAGTATGGTGTATCACATTGATTGATTTATGCATATTGAAGAATCCTTGTATCCCTGAGATAAAGCCCACTTGATCACAATGTATGATGTTTTTAATGTGTTATTGGACTCTGTTTTCTAGAATTTTGTTGAGTATTTTTGCATCTATGTTCATCAGTGTTGTTGGTCTAGTCTTTCTTTCTTTTTTTTTTTTTTTTGTGTGTGGCATCTTTGTCTAGCTTTGGTATCACGATGATAGTGCCCTCATAGAATGTGTTCATAAGTCTTCCTTCCTCTGCAATTTCATGAAAGCGTTCGCGCAGTTAGCTCTTCTCTAAACTTTTGGTTAAGTTCATCTGTGGAGCCATCTAGCCCTGGGCTTTTGTTTGTTTAATGCTGAGCTCTTTTTGTTGACTTTTACATTTCTTTCCAAATCCTGCCCCTCCTTGTTGGGGTACCAGACAGCCACTGCTGCAGGTTGGGTTCCAAGGGGTCAGGTTGGGGTGGAGTAGCTTCCTCCACTTGTACCAGGTAGGAAGCAACCATGGAGTTGGTTTTAAACAAAGGTCTAGGGGCAAAAGCTGCCGTCTATGGGGTCACACAGAGTCGGACACGACTGAAGTGACTTAGCAGCAGCAGCAGCCCTTTTAGTCTGGGGTTTAGAGAAGCACACATCCTGCAGTGACCATTCTTTTTTGTCAGTCTGGCTCCCCATTCTCCCCTTTTACTGGTCATGCCTCATCTTTTTTTGGAGACTTCCTCCCATGATGGGAGCTGCCTGTGATGATACCCAGCCCTCCACCCTCTAGGAGGTTGTTCTATTGTTCAGTGTTTGACCATTCATATGACCCCAAATTTTCACCCCCCTGATATTATTCTACATGAACAATCCATCAGATGAAGGATACCCACTCAGTGCAAACAGTAGCTCTTCTCCTTGTAACCTAAAACAAACTAGCTTGAAGCTATACAGACTGAAGACAGGCCAGAAAGAAACTGGATTGGGAGAAGGGGCTCTGAGAAAGATGCTGACTTTGACTTGGCTTCTGCTTCTGGCTCAGCAGTCCTCAGAAATGCTGTTCTATCTGTGCCCTTAAGCTATATCCAGAAAATCCATCCTGCCTCCACCCCAATCCACTTCAGATTGGCTCTGATACTTGCAACCAAAGAGTTCTGACACCTATCGGAGCATATACTGTACTGACATTTAATGGTACTGATTGGAAGAAAATTTATTGGATGGAACTATAAAAATTTCATAGCCAGTTTACTGTACTCTAATATGGAATGTATTGTATATTGCCAGAAGCATTTAAAACAATTTGCCTTTAACTTGACCTCCTTTGTTAATCTCCATTACAAAGTTTATTATTAATTAGGATTGACAGTAAATTGATTGCTAAAATTAGGGACTTTTCCTTAGTCTGAAATTTTATTTCATTTTCTTATTACTCAGAATACTTTTAAAGCACTATTGATATTCAAGAAATAAACTTGTATCATGCCTAAATTATGCACCACATCTATTTACACACATACAGATGGTACTGCAAATCTTCATACACTTTTAGCTTATAGCAGCTGGTAGTCCAGAGGCCTGGACTCAAGATGTTTCGTTAGCTAAGTCTAGTATTAGGTGAGGTGAGGTCGCTCAGTCGTGTCTGACTCTTTGCGACCCGGTGGACTGTAGCCTACCAGGCTCCTCCGTCCATGGGATTTTCCAGGCGAGAATACTGGAGTGGGTTGCCATTTCCTTCTCCAGGGGATCTTCCTGACCCAGGGATTGAACCCAGGTCTCCCGCATTGGAGGCAGACGCTTTAACCTCTGAGCCACCAGGGAAGCCCCCTAGTATTAGGTATGTTGTTTAATTTGTCCAGGTCACAGAAAAATGAGGATGCCAGGACAGATGGGGCGGGGGTGGGGTGGGGTTGTCTTCCAGCTTTAAAATCCTAAGATCTCACTAGAAGAAGAAGCAGTCGTATTAGAAAGAAAAAACCTACCAATTTCATAAAAAATAAAACATTATTTTTTACTCTTTCCTTTGGCCTGTTTACTAAAAACATTGTATGAAAGTGTCTTTGGGGGAAAAGGTCCTACCTGATACAAATGAATGCAAACTCTGCTGGCCTTGGAAAAAGTTCTGTTGTCTAAAGGACTTGAAATACATTGGCCTAGATGATGGATTAATAGGTGGCACAACAAAGCAACAAACCAAAACAAACAAACAACAACAAAAAACAACTCCACTCTTTAAAGTGTTATTTTTAAAATTTCAGAAACATGAAAGTACATTTTTCAAAAACCGTATCTTTTTTAACGTCCTCAATAAAAGACAAAAGTCTTGAGCTTGGAATTAAACTGTCAAAAACTGATGAAATAAGTACTCATAGTGATTTTAAAAGAAAATTATTAAAGATCTTTCCTAAAAATTCACGAATGTATTAAATGTACATTATTTAAAATAAATGTTATGTTCCTTTAGATTTAAAAATATAATACCTTGATAATTTTTCTAATATTGATTTTGAAATGCTAAATACTCCCAAAGAGTTGCTCAGTGTTGCAGCTTTGGCACCATATCACAGCTTTGTGACTGTGGTTTGTTAGGCAATTCTACTTGCAAGATATGGAAACTTAAACATATGTCCTCAGGGAACAGGGTTTGGTTCTTGTCTGTTGGGTTTGTGAAGAATACATACGTTAATCAGAAAACCTGAAATCTCAGCCATGATATCAGCTTTTCTTCCCAGGAATAACAGGAAGGTTCAACAACAAAGCCTCTCAAGAGGAGAGGGGTGCAGATTGAGTTGAGCTTTATGGAACTCAGAATTTGAAGGAGATTCAGAACTCAGTGTATCAGTAGGAATTTTGTGGATTTTAAGAGCCAGAGTTCTCTTCCTGCTGGAACATCCCAATCACCTGAGGACTGATTTAAAAATACAGATTTAGAGGCCCCCTCTGCCAAGATCTGGTCTAATACACCTGGGAAAGTGCTGGGAATGTTTTGTTTTTAAAAAGACCCCAGCTAGAAATAGCTGAGAAAGGAAGAGAAGTAAAGGAGAAAAGGAAAGATATATCCAATTGAATGCATCATTCCAGACAATAGCAAGGAGAGGTAAGAAGGCCTTCCTAAGTGAACAGTGCAAAGAAATAGAGGAAAACAATAGAACAGGAAAAACTAGAGATCTCCTTAAGAAAACTGACAATATCAAGGGAATGTTTCATGCAAGGATGGGCCTAATAAAGGACAGAAATGGAAAGGACCTAATAAAAGCGGAAGATATTAACATGAGGTAGCAAGAATACACAGAAGAACTGTACAAGAAAGGTCTTAATGACCTGGACAACCACAGTGGTGTGTTCACTCACTTAGAACCAGACATCCTGGAGTGTGAAGTCAGGCGGGCCTTAGGAAGCATTACTAACTCAGTGTTGGCCACAGGACTGGAAAAACGTCAGTTTTCATTCCAGTCCCAAAGAAAGGCATCTCCAAAGAATGTTCAAACTACTATACAGTTGCATTCATCTCACATGCTAGCAAGGTAGTACTCAAAATCCTTCAAGTTAGGCTTCAACAGAATGTGAACCAAGAACTTCCAGATGTACAAGCTGGATTTAGAAATGTCAGAGGAACCAGAGATCAAATTGCCAACACAGAAAAAGCAAAGGAATTGCAGAAAAACATCTGCTTCATTGACTACACTAAAGCCTTTGACTGTGGGGATCACAACAAACTGTGGAAACTTCTTAGAGATGGGAATACCAGACCACTTTACCTGTCTCCTCAGAAAATTGTATGTGGATCAAGAAGGAACAGTTAGAATTGGACATGGAACAATGGACTGATTCAAAATTGGGAAAGGAGTACGTCAAGACTGCATATTGTCACCCTACTTATTAACTTCTAGGCAGAGTACATTATGTGAAATGCCAGGCTAGATGAAGCTGGAATCAAGATTGCCGGGAGAAATAGCAACAATCTCAAAATGCAGATGATACCACTGTAATGGCAGAAAGTGAAGAGGAACTAAAGAGCTTCTTGATGAAGGTGAAAGAGGAGAGTGAAAAAGCTGGCTTAAAACTCAACACTCAAAAAACTAAGATCATGGCATCCAGTCCCATCACTTCATGGCAAATAGATGGAGAGAAAGTGGAAACCATGACAGATTGTATTTTCTTGGGGTCCAGGTCACTGCCATGAAATTAAGACTCTTGCTTCTTGGAAGGAAAGCTATGGCAAACCTAGATAGTGCATTAAAAAGCAGAGACATCACTTTGCCCACAAAGGTCCATATAGTCAAAGCTATGGTTTTTCCAGTAGTCACGAACGTGAGTTGGACCATAAAGAATGCTGACTGACAAAGAATTAATGCTTTTGCTTGTGGTGCTGAGAAGACTCTTGAAGAGTCTCTTGGACAGCAGTCTATCCTAAAGGAAATCAACCCTGATATTCATTGTAAGGTCTGATACTGAAGCTCCAATACTTTGACCACTTGATACAAAGAGCAGACTCAATGGAAAAGACCAGGATGCTGAGAAGGACAGAGCAGGAGGAGGAGGGGGCAACAGACGATAAGATGGTTGGAAGGCATCACTAACTCAATGGACATGGGTTTGAGCAAAGTCTGGGAGTTACTGAAGGACAGGGAAGCCTGGCCTGCTGAAGTCCATGGGGTCGCGAAGAGTCAAACATGACTTAGTGATCGAACAACAAGAAGGTTTTGAATGCCCTGCTCTCTGGCTTGCCTAGTTTTGCCTTGCACTTGGTGTCTGCTTTCTGATTAGCACACTATCTGTTGACTCCTCCAGCTTCTTTACTAAGGGTTCAGTGCCTCACTTCCTTCAAGCCTTCAGTTCAGTTCAGTTCAGTCGCTCAGTTGCGTCCGACTCTTTGCGACCCCGTGAATCGCAGCATGCCAGGCCTCCCTGTCCATCACCAGCTCCCAGAGTTCACTCAGACTCACGCCCATCGAGTCAGTGATGCCATCCAAGCCTTAGCTCCAAAATAACCTTCTACTGAGACTTTCTCTATTCCTGCGATAGAAAGTTGCACTCCAGCCTCTGGCACTTTCTAGTTCTCTCCCCTGCATAATGTTTATCCAACATTTACCACCTTCTAATACTGTTTGGTATATTAATTTTTTTTTATTGCTTGTCCCATCCACCAAAATACATGATCCTTGCAGAATTTTTGTGTATTTTCTCCCTACATACAGTATTCCCAGCACCTAAAATAGGAAACTCTTGATAAGTATTCGTTGTGTAAATGAGTGAATGGATGTGCGAATGGATGTTTTCTGTGTAGTCATTGGCTGATGTTATCTTCTGTTCACTGGAGATGTGTCAGTGCCCTTTTCACATGTGGCCACCCTCTCTGCCTCTTTTTGGATCCAGCTTCCCCAGTTGATTGTCTGATTGGACTGGTTTTTTGGATTGAGTTTTTTCCCAGGTCGTTTTGAATGAGTGTGCATTGACTGTTTACAGGTCAGGTACCCTCCCGGGGTAATCCACAGTGATTCAGGGATTATAGGGCAGGAAAGAGTACTGCCTGGGGCCATCCCTTCAACAGGGCCTGTGGGTGGGGCAGTTTCTCTGAGAAGCCTATTTCAGGGCAGTGAGTGTTCAGCAAATTACCTGACTCAGCTGAGCTTCAGTGCGCTGCTGCTGCTGCTGCTAAGTCACTTCAGTCGTGTCCGACTCTTGTGCGACCCCAGAGACGGCGGCCCATCAGGCTCCCCCGTCCCTGGGATTCTCTAGGCAAGAACACTGGAGTGGGTTGCCATTTCCTTCTCCAATGCAGGAAAGTGAAAAGTGAAAGTGAAGTCGCTCAGTCTGTCCGACTGTTAGCGACCCCATGGACTGCAGCCTACCAGGCTCCTCAGTCCATGGGATTTTCCAGGCAAGAGTACTGGAGTGGGGTGCCATTGCCTTCTCCAGAGCTTCAGTGTAGGTCTACCTTATCTCATTGCGTTCTTCAGAAGTTCCAGAGAATGATGTTTGGGAAACATATGCACATAAAATACTAGCTTATAATGAAGCAAAATGAATGTGAGAAGTTATATAATTTATAATTAAGTTGTAGGGGAAGGAATTTAGGAAGAAGTTGCTTAAAGTGCTTTGAGGATTCTCCCTGCCCCTCCTGCTTCAGTGTAGGTCTACCTTATCTCATTGCGTTCTTCAGAAGTTCCAGAGAATGATGTTTGGGAAACATATGCACATAAAATACTAGCTTATAATGAAGCAAAATGAATGTGAGAAGTTATATAATTTATAATTAAGTTGTAGGGGAAGGAATTTAGGAAGAAGTTGCTTAAAGTGCTTTGAGGATTCTCCCTGCCCCTCCACTCCTGAATGCCTTTCAAATGTTATTCTTATTTCACATTTTTCTCTGTTTGGCAGGGGATCCTGATACTAAGATGAATACATGCAAAAGTGCACACTCAGTCTCCAAAAACAAATTGCACAAATTCAGTTTGGAGGAATATGCTTAAATAGGTATGTACGTGTTAAGGTCCTAGAAAAGGTTTGAGTTTTTGTTTTTAGTTGGCAAAAAAGAACATGACATTTATGAATAGTGCAGGTTGGTAGAAAAATATAAATGTGATATCAAGCTGAATTTTGAAACATCATCATAAGAATGTATAAAATTGTATTTCTCTCTTTTCTCTTTATACCTGGAAGGCTGGACTCAACTCTAGATGCCACCTTTTAAGAGGCACTAGGGTATGTTCAGAGGTGAGTGTGTGGGGGAGATGCATAGGGCATATGTGTCAAGGCTGTGTGAGAAAGCACACACCCTGTTTGCTGACTTAGGCGGTATAAAAGGCTAAGTATGGAAGGGGAATTGGACACTTCTGTACTCAGTACATCTAAGTACTACATTTACATTCACTGGATGTTTTAATTCAGTTGTATTCCTATTAATGCTAATGATTTAACATGTTATTATTTTCCTCTTTTAAAGTTAAGCATACTAATACTTGGAGCTGTTTTGTGCTTGTCCAAGGTCATATAGATGGAAGTTATAGAACTAGGACCTGACCACACTACTTTGGAGTTTAAATCCAGTGGCGTTTTCTACTAATACCATTGTTACCTACCAAGTTTACAGGGAGACACCTTTCAGTTCAAAGTAGGTACTAGCAGGGCTGTTCAAAGATGAACACTATTGTGAGATAGGAGTGGTTCCCTATCACTCAGAGTTCAAGCATATGCTGGACAGCTGCTTTGCAAGGATCTGGCTGTCCCTTCACTTCATAGATATATAAAGAAGGATATGTTTACCTTATTAACAAAATACTAAAAATGAATAGAGCCAGAGGCACTCCAGAGGTGAGGCCTAGTGGATTTAAGTGATTGAGCTATGTTCAATCTGTTGTCATTGGAAAATACAGCACCCAGACAGCAGCATTTATAGCCTAATGTGTTTCCTGTTGCAATAGCTGTCCTTTATGTAAGAACTGGGTCCTCACTGTTGTGGAACTAGTGGGAATGGAAAGAGGAAGGGTAGGGATGTTTGGTGACTTACTATAATAGATTGTTTGGCATGACCCTGCTTTATTAAAACAAGCAAAGAATGCGAGTGGTAGTAACAGAGGGTTTAAAATGATAATCAGAGAATGCCATATGGTAAAGGAAAGAATACTGTGGAAGGTTAAGGAAGGAAGGCAGGGACTGTGGATTGCACTGTATTTCCCTCTTGTTGAGTAGATGCTCAACATGTATTTATTGGAATGAATAGTAGCATCAGAACTTGAACAAATATTTAAAGAGAACTTTCCCAGTGCTGAGTATCGCGCTATGTCCAAGAGCCAAAAAAGAACTAGACAAAAATCTCTAGCCTTTTAAGGAATTCCCAGTCTAGTAAGAAAAGACCACCAATCAAAGCAATAGGAAAAATGAAAGCGCTAAGGATTATTGTAGAGAATAGATCAAAATGTGCATGAAAGCAGAAAGGAAACAGTAATTCAGTGTAAGTGTGTCGGGTGAGGATGTGGTTGTGGAAAAAGGACAGGATGTCAGGGAAGATTCTAAGAGGAAAAGGTGCACTATCTTTATTATCTTGAAGGACAGTAGACATTCGCTGGTTAAATAAAGGATGAATTTCAGATGGAGGAAAGCATACAAAGGCACAGAAACAGACCCTGAACGTGAGATGTGGTGGGAATTAAAGCTGGAGTTGAAAAGGTCTGGGGGTCAGATCATAAATGACCTTGGATATCACAGTAATTGCTTGAACCTGATTATCCACGTGACAAGCCTTTGAAAGACTTTAGAGCGGGAAGTTCTGTGTTTTTGAAGCATTCCTAGTAGCCCTTAGGACCAGAAGCAGAAACAGTTGACAAGGCTTGACCTAAAGGGTGGCAAAGAGGCTGAAGTCATGGACACAGATTATCAGTCACAGAAGTAAGAGGAAATATTAATCCTTGGGACTTTCAATCAGAGAACTTGAGTAGAGAGATTTAGTTGCCTAGTTGTTGAAATGGTACTTTTTTTTTTTTTTTTCCAGTGGAATTAGGTGATACTGAAGTGAGTGGCACAGTGAGTAATAAGTAAGGCCTGAGATTGGGACCACATGGCTGCCCTGAGCTTGTATTAGCTGATGACTCTTTTGAACTGAATTCAGGAAATGACATAAAAACAATTTGCGCAAGAAAACTGGAAGGACAAGGACTCTGAAGTCATTACATTTGGAGAAAAATAACTAGGGGTGGTGAAGACGGGCAAGTAGCCATTGTCAGAGGGCCATTTGTGGATAAATTCTGGACTGCCCACAGGAAAGCTCCCCAAAGGAAACCAAATGCCCTGAATCCAGCCCCTTCTCACTACAAGCCATTCCCCTCCAACTGCCTTATCCTTCAGCGCCATCACACACCTCTGTGTGGGAGAGTCGTCTCCTGGCAGTGGGTACTTGGAACTAAAGGAATCCCAATAAACCTAGGATGACAGTGTCAGAATTTTGAAAATCTTGGATACCATATACATATTTCCGTATGAGGGCAGAGACAACAAATGACTTGCGAGGCGTCAAGTGGTCGTGGGGGTGTCTTTCCTTAAGCCCAGGCTTCCCGACTCTAGGCCCAGTCCTCCTTCCACCGCCCCACGGTGCCTGTGGGCTTGGGAGGCGGGAGCTCCGCGCCCGGTAGGGATCACCGGGTGGGCCTGGTGGCTCCGGAGGCCCCCGCCTGGCCCAGCCCCGCAGCCCCAGCCCCGCAGCCCCAGCCCCCGAGCCCCCCAGCCCCGCAGCCCCAGCTCCCGAGCCCCACAGCCCCGCAGCCCCAGCCCCCCAGCCCC
>SJYX01010425.1:19749-34909 GCA_006410675.1 Oreotragus oreotragus | reverse complement strand
GGGGGAGGCGGCGGTGGGCCCAGCTCGCTAACCCCCGCGCGGCCGCGCGACTGCGGGAGGGGGCCCCCGCCCCGTGGCTCCCGCCGCAGCCCCCGCCGCCACCGCAGACAAAGCGCCCGAGGTGGGAGTCCCGCGGGCAGCCCCTGCCTCCGCGCCGCCTGCCGGGTGCGGCCGCGGCCCTCCGAGCCTGGGCGGCCCGCGTCTCCCCTCCCGGGCGCCCTTGTTCATTTCTGGGTGAAAGGGACCCGAAACGTGCAACAGGTACGGGCGGTGATCATTATTTTCCGGCGGGTCCGGTCCGCCCGGCGTGCGGGGACCAGATGTGGCGGCCGGCTCCGGGGCGAGTCCCCGCGTCCAGCGCCCGCGGCTGGCTCCTTTGTGTGGCCGGTGACCGGCCCTGGCCGGCGGGTGGGGGACGCCGGCCAGAGACCCCCGGGCTGCAGGAGCCTGCTGGACGGCTCCCCTGAGGCGTGGGGGCTTGGCTTACCGCGCGTATGCGGGCCGGTAACATCCCTCCAGCCTTTGCAGGAGTCACAAAGGGAAGGGAGAGCGGGTTGGCAGGGATCTCTGGATGTGTATTTATTTTTATGTGTGAGGTAGACATGTATTGGAAAGGAGCCGCAGTCTGGCAGGCTCTTGAGGGTTTCTGTGGCATTTCACCCCGCGATGCACCATTTGGATATGGCAGCTGCTGCTAGTACCCCGGGGTTCTCCTCTTGGTGCTTTGACATCTTTCTTAAACAGACATCACCTGGGAAGTTGGAAATGCTGTTGAGTAACTCGATACAGCTGTTTGACAGGTCCTCCGTCTCTTCACGTTTTGTCTGTGCCAAGTAAACCCACCGTGTATGCTAGCATAGGTTGGCAAACCGTCAAATTAAGATCACCGCTCAAAAATACCCCCATATGGGGAAGTATTAACCTGTATGGTTTACTTTGGCTTGATGAACCTTATTTTCTTAGTTGTGAGAAACTTTTTTTTTTACCCCCAAAGAAAGAATACAAAGTAAAGACCAATTTATCTTTGTTTACATACCTTGGATCGGGCTGTTACCTAGCTGGTTTCATTGGTATGCTATTTTAGTATAACAATACTAAATGGAAGGCAAATATCTTCCTTTTGCTTTGAGCAATAAAATACTTCTTTGTTCTAGAACCAGGAAGCTTTTATACATAATACTTTGTGTGGCCAAAAGTTAGTGACTGTCTTTACCCCGTGACCAAATACATGAAAAAATACCCAATCATGAAGAATACCCAAAGGACTTAGAAAGCATTACCCAGCTCTATAGATTCTTTTTATATTCCAAATTCCAGGAAATCATTTTGTTGTATATTTATTCAAACAAGCTAGACTAAATTTAACCTTAAAAATTGGGACTACTTGGTAAATTCCCTAGCATTAGGGAATGAACTGGGTGCATTTAAAGAATTTACCAAGCATTTTGATTTCTGTGTATAATAGTTGAAAGGAGCTGGTGATGGACCTAGAAATACGACAGCAAAATGCAGAACATGGAAAAGGTAGATCAAGCTTGCGAAGTTCCATCTTCTTGGATTTTACTTGATTGATGGGTATATCTGAAAACTAAATGTCCACTAACTTAAAAACAAAGTACTGCATTTTGACCTAGTTTTTTAAAATGAACTCTCTAAAGATTCCTTGACACTCGACTCCCTCAAAACAAATGATACTAATAAGGATTTTCTTTTGAAGAAATGAACTAATACCACATTAATCTGATCTGTAGGAAGATTTTCCGACGTAATTAGTAGTTTCACTTTACTAAAAATACCACTCATCTGAGTAACATCTAACTTCAAAGAGCTTTCATAGCTGTTACAAGCAACAGGAATAACCTCCTGAAAAAAATAATGTCTTTACTATTAAAAAGTAGGAGAAACTTAAATTTCTATAATAGTTTTATTAGACTATAACTCATATGCCATAGAATTCACTCTTTTAACATGTACAACTCAGTGGTTTTAGTGTATTCATAAGGTACTGCAAACATCGTCACTAATTCAAGGAGCATTTTCCACATCCTAAAAGGAAACCCTCATACCATTAACTGCCACTCCCATTCTCCCTCATTGACGCTTGGCAGGCACCAGTCTATTTTTCTGTCTCTGTGGATTTGCTGATTTAGGACAGTGCCTATAAATGGAATCACATAATATGTGGCCTTTTGTGTCTTTCACTAAGTGTAGTGTTTCCAGAGTGCATGCATATTCTGCATGTATTAAGATGCCTCCTTTTTATGGCTCAATAATATTCCACTGTATGGATATGCCACGTTTTGTTTATCTGTTCATCAGTTGATGGAAATTTAGGTTGTTTCCACTTTTTGGCTGTTATGAGTAATGCTGCTGTGGCTGTTCATTTACAGGTTTTTGTGTGGACTTATGTTTTCAGTGATCTTGAGTATATACTTAGATGTGGAGTTGCCTAGTCCTAAGGTAACTCTAACGATTTGAGGAACTGCCAAATTATTTTCCGTAGTGACTGCATTTTACATTCCCATCATTAAAGTATGAGGGTTCCACTTTTCTCCAGCCTTGTTAAGGGTGTCTTTTTGATGATAGCTAGTCCAGTGTGTGTGAGGTGGTATCTTACGGTTTTTGTTTGCATTTCTGTAATGGCTAATGATGTTGAGCATCTTTAAATTCTTATTGGCCATTTATATGTCTTTGGAAAAAGTGTTTGATTTATAATTTTTCAGTTTATGTTTTCACATATATTTTTCTCATTTAGTCTTTGAAATAACCCAGTTAAATAGGTTTACCCCTATTTTGCTGCTAGGACACTGAGGTTTAAAGTGGTTAAATAATTTGTTCATTTTTTAATCTTACGGAGTTAATAAGAGTCAAGGTTTGAATGTAAACTCAGATCTTCTGACTCTGCTTCCTGCATTCTTTCCACTTTATGAGGCATACAGAAGTTAAATTGTGTTTGCAGCTTTGCTTGGTTAATAATCGACAAGAATAGGGGTAAAATAAGTAAATCAATGAAACCAAACAACAAAAACCAGGTGTTGTGTCCACACTGCCTCATGTTCTCCAATTTTGTTATGCTTTTTCAAGTAAATTCTTTTATTTCTCTTATCCTAATAAGGTAGATATCATTTCCATATTTTCTTTGGGGAAACAAACCTAAAAACAGCTTCTTAGTGACAACCCACTCCAGTAATCTTGCCTGGAGAATCCTCATGGACAGAGGAGCCTGGTGGGCTATAGTCAGTCCATGCGGTCACAAAGAGTCGGACCTGACTAAGCAACTAAGCACATGCAGAGTAAAAGGCAAAAATGTCACTTCACTATTTGTCCACATCCCTTCCTTCACCCTCAAGACTACTCCTGTCACAGGTCACCTTGTTAGCAGTTTCGGGTTTATATTTCCAAATGTACATGTTTGCATTTATGTGTATCAGTTCAGTTCAATCGCTCAGTCGTGTCCGACTCTGCGAAACCGTGAATTGCAGCACGGCAGGCCTCTCTGTCCATCACCAACTCCTGGAGTTCACTCAGACTCATGTCCATCGAGTCAGTGATGTCATCCAGCCATTGGTTCACGTATTGCTGAAGCCTGGCTTGGAGAATTTTGAGCATTACTTTACTAGTGTGTGAGATGAGTATATGTATGTACAAATACACATTTACATACCCAGCCATACTTAGTACATACATGTGTATTCAATGGTTTACCTTATACAAAAGAGATCATACTACACATATTTGTTTTTCACTCAACCTATTAAAGACATTTGCATATGTGATGACAAAAGATAAACATAATATTTATGTTTCACTTTGTGTTTGCTTTTCTTGACTCGGTATCAAGATTAAGCTAGTCTCTGAGCATGAATTGGGAAACATTTTTATTTCTCTATGCTCTGGAATATTTGCCCTGTAACATTTATTGACAGTCACCTAACAATCTTGCAGGGAGGGAAGAGAGCTCTAGGACAACCTTTCTGTGATATTTTTCTATTTTTATTGTTTTATCAGGCTTTGGCCCTTATTTTCTGTTCCCTTTCTGGTTAAAGTCCTTCCCCCCAACCCACCCTTTCCCCCAGCTCTGATGAGTAAATTGACAAAAGCAAGCCCCAGTGATTACGTGAATCATTGCATGCAGGTATGCATGCTTTTTTCTTAGAAATATCCAAGGTAGAGTCCTGCTGTTAGTAATTGTATAGCCTAAGCAAATTACTTACCTTTTTAAAGCTTGTTTCTTTATCTGTAAAATGGTGATAATCCCTATATCACAGAAATCTTAGAAGTTTTAAGTGAGATGTGAGCTAATATGTGAGAAATTTCAGTGGTTGGATCCAGTAAGAATGAAAAAATTTATACTACTAACCTATAGCATGCTATACAAAGGTACATTTGTTACTGTGGTCATTATAAATTGTTTTAGCCTAATACAGATAAATTTAAGGAGAATAGATGGTGGTATTAGAGACAATTTCCGCTAATAGATTGGAAGGATCTATAAAAATTTCCAGGCCACTTAGAATTTAATTTTGTTAGACAGTTATTTCTAAACACTTGTATGCTTTTGAGGCAGGCTAGTGGGAGAAGGTAGCAGACTAGGTAGACCTGGATTAATTTTGTATTATCACATGTGACTTTGATAGATTAATTTCTCTCAGTGGAATTGAATGAATGTACCTACTTTGCAGGGTAGTCATGAGGAAAGTGGTTAAGATAGTGCTTGGCGTCTAATAGATGTACAACTGGTTAGTTTTTTCTTTGCATGTAATGAGTGCCCAACAGTGATGAACATGAAGTGTTGGGTTCTGCCATTTGAAGACTGCTTGATGTAGTGGCAAGAACCTTAGTCCCTAAATTAGAGCCTTGGTCCTTAAGTTTAGCCTATGTATCACACTGACTAGGCATTGACCTTGGACAAGGCACCTGCTAAGCTTCCGTTTCCTTACCTATAAGAAGAGAGCAAGAAAACTGACACTTAGGGAGGATCTGTTTTACTTACAGTTTACTAAAGTGAAAGTCGCTCAGTCGTGTCCAACTCTTTGCAACCCCATGGACTGTATAGTCCATGGACTTCTCCAGGCCAGAATACTGGAATGGGTAGCCTTTCCCTTCTCCAGGGGATCTTCCCAACCCAGGTATCAAACCCAGGTCTCCCGCACTGCAGGCAGATTCTTTACCCTCTGGGCCACAAGGACTTACAGTTTACTAAATAGATTACAAATCATATTTAATCCTCCCAATAATCTTATAGAGATTGTTGTCATTTCTCAGGTTTTATAGGTGAAGAAGCAAAGGCACAGGAATTAGACTTTCTGAGGTCCACTTGGTGGACTCCCAACCCCTACCTCGAGTCCTGTCCACGTTCTTTCGCTCATTACAGCTATTTCCTCCTCGGGTGATAGGGTGTTCCCCTGCATACAGGGAATACCAAATGAGGAACTTTCTGCACACTGAAATACTAGATGTATTAAAAAGCTAGGCCAGTGTAAGATGAAACTACTTATTTATTAATGATTTCCATTAATAAACTACAAACAGAATTGTTAATGTGTCCTAATGCCTCTGCTTAAGAATAGTAATTTAAGTTTTATAATACTTGCCTTACTCATAATCACTTTACCTAAATAATTTATCAGGCTTCATTCATTTCCAATTTGACCAGGTAAAGAAGAGGGGTAGGGAGTAGTTGTAAAGGAAAAGATAAGCTTTATTTTGGTGTTTGATAGTGGTGTGTGAGTCTGTATTTATGTATGAATGCATGTATGGAAGAATTGGGAAAGTTCCCTGACAGTTTGGCATTTACAGAAACTACAGGTTCTTGGAAAGAAGTAGAGAGAATCTGCATTATAATTCATTGTCTGCTAGAGGACTTGCAGAGTCATTTAAAATATGAACCTGCCTTTCTCAGCTGGTTTGTAAAGAGCTATTGATTATATTCTTGAAAGATAGTAATGTCTTTCCTTTTATAGGAGTTGCCATTTTATTTGATAGATTCAGTGATATTGATTTGGCATTTCTGCAAGCCTTGTGCCAGGGATAAGCAAAACACAAAATGCTGTTGGAACATCACAAATAAATCGTGATTCAGTAATAGTATAGAAGGTTTTAGAGATTATCTCTTGAGGCTTCAGATATCATTTTTATTCTATTTGGTAGGAGTGGGAATTCCTATGTTTAGATTAGAGAATTTTTCAGAGTAGGCTTGAATTGCTCTTGGTAAATCTCACTGTTACTGAATGCTTGCTATTTTGCAGAATACGAAGCATTGTGGGCTGTGTAAGAGTTACGGAACATGGTTCTTGTCTTCAAAGAGTTTATATTTAGTCAGGGAGGCAATGAAGGAGGAAACCAAGCAAAAGGACACAGAGTTCTTAAAGCTTGTATCTGCGCCTTGTAAAATCAGTTTTGCTGCAGTGAACTTTGGTGAGACATAGATTCTCCTAATGGATACTGTAAGAAACATCCCAACCCTTGAAAAGTGATAGTTGTGTATCTTGTTCTTTCTCTGTATAGTGTTCTCTTTGCTTTGTAAAAATTACTGCTTGATCTTTGTACCAAGAATAGTTCCCCTGAGTACTTTTATGTTTATCTCCTGAACTGTGAACTGGATTTTCCCTTAGGTGATGGCTGTTAGAAAGCCAGACCAGATTGGTAGCCTACCCCAGAGCAGCGTTACAGATTTTATACTGTATATTTTTTCAACTTTTTTCTTGGCATCATTTTTGGTGTTTTCCTTATTCTTTTCTATTATTTTATATCTGTTAATTTTTTATAGTTCATGTATTCCTGTAAGTTTCATTAATCCTTTCAGAACAAAGTAGGAGTAAATGTAATAAATCTATGTGAAATTCATGGAACTTATCAAGGCAAACAAATCAATATGACAAATAGGTTTTATTTCACGGGCCTGCTGAGATTGATAATGATGGCCGCCTGGAGCCCTGCATTGCGAAGTATCAATAGCTGGAGTCTGTTTCTGTTTTGTAAATAGTGCATTTGTATCATTTCTTTTTAGATTCCCCACCTCAGCGATATTTCTCTTTCTCTGACTTCACTCAGTATAACAATCTCTAGGTCCATCAGTGTTGCTGCAGATGGCATTATTTCATTGTTTTTAATGGCTGAGTAATAGCCCATTGTATACGTGTACCACATATTCTTTATCCAGTCATCTGTTGATGGTCATTTAGGTTGATTCCATGTCCTGATTACTGTAAAGTGAAAAGTGAAGTCGCTGAGTCATGTCTGACTCTTTGCGACCTCATGGACTATAGCCTATCACGCTCCTCCATCCATGGGATTTTCCAGGCAAGAATACTGGAGTGGGGTACCATTTCCTTCTCCAGGATTACTGTAAACAGTGCTGGGTGAACATTGGGATGTGTGTATCCTTTCAGACGATGTTTTTCTTTGGACATATGCCTAGGGATTGCAGAACTATATGGTAGGTCTATTTTTAGTTGTTTTTTTTTTTTTTTAAAAGGACCTCCATACTGTTCTCCATAGTGGGTGTACCAATTTACATTCCCACCAACAGTGTAGGAGAGTTGCCTTACACTCTCCAGCATTTATTGTTTGCAGATTTTTGATGATGGCCATCCTGAAGGTGTGAGATGATAACTCCTTGTAGTTCTGACTTGCATTTCTTTAATAATTAGACTTGGGGATTCCTAGGTGGCGCAGTGCTAAAGAATCCGTCTGTCAGTGCGGGAGACGCAAGAGGTGCAGGCTTATTTCCTGAGTCCAGAAGATCCCCTGGAGTAGGGTATGGTACCCCCACTCCAGTATTCTTCCCTGGGAAATTCCATAGGCAGAAGAGCCTGGCAAGGTAGAGTTGGACACGACTGAGCAGCTAAGCGCACAGTAATTAGAGAACCGACTTAATGGTTGTGAGGTGGGGGAGGGGAAGGTAGGGAGTCTGGGATTGACATGTTCAGATTGCTCTGTTTAAAAATGGATAACCAACTATACATACTGTATAGCACGGGAAACTGCTTAAATGTTACATAACAACCTAAATGGGAAAATAATTTGAAAAAAAATAGATACAAGCATAACTGAATCACTTTGCTGTACACCTGAAACTAACCTCACATTGTTAATCAACTATACTACAGTATAAAATAAGAAGCCCCGAACAAACAAAAAGCATTTGCAAATGCAACCAAAAATTTTAAATACTTAGAATATAAAGTACGTTCATGATCTTGTAATCAGAAATTTAAGAAAGAGGTAGTTGGAGGCAGTGTGAATTTAGTGGAAAAGGCTGCTGCGTTCGCAGAGCACTGCTGTCAGCGGGCAGGAGGAGTGGTGGCCCGAGCGCCTGTATTTGCATCTCTGTTACAAAGTGCACCGGGTGCTGAGTGGCTCCCTAGGTGGGTGGCTTTGAACTTTTAGCTCGGTTGTGCTAGGAGGAATGCGACTGGGGAAGAAGCTGACTTGTTGGGGTTGGTTTGGTTAGAATAAAATGTTTGCACTGCATAAAGGAGAAACGAGGCTGGTGGGAAGAGTGAGGATGGGGATGTGGGAAGCTTTAACTGGTAGATGGATGAGATTAGATTTGTTTAAATCTTCTAAAATTCTAGTTATTGCTCTATGTTATTTCCAGGGCTTTGCCTGAGTTCAGGTCCATGTCATACGTGTAAATTTAAAAGTTAATTGGAAAAAAGTTAATTGAGTAGGTAATTCACTCGTTTCAAAACTTAAAAAGTGTAAGAGATCACAGTAAAAAGTCTTATTTCTGTTCCTCAGCTACTGAGTTCTCTCTACAAAGTCAACCGTTGTTATTAGTCTTATGTACCCTTCCAGAAATAGTTTTTGTATGTATATGTGCTTTCCCAACTGTTTTACACAAATGGTATTTCTATACCTATGCGCACACTGCTTCTTCCACACTAGACACTCTGTTCTTTACCTTAATCTTTCACTTCTTAGAAGGTTTTTTTTTTTTTTTTTTTTTTATAGCAGTGCACAAAGAGCTTTCTTCCTTCTTTAAAAAATTTTTTTATATTTATTGTTTTGGCGCCACTACTCGGAGTGGTGTGAGTGAGTGATCTTAGTTGCCTGCCCGGGGGTGGAATTTGTGCTCCCTGCTGTGTAAGTGCAGAATCTTAATCATTAGACTGCTGGGGAAGTCCTTTGTTCCTTTTCTGTTTTAAATAAACTTTTTACTTTGGAATAATTTTAGACTTACAGAAGAATTGCAAAAAAGTTTCCATATACACCTCACCCAGTTTCATTTCCCTTTAATGTTGTCATCTTACCGTGGTACACAGTCAAAACTAAGAAACTGATGGTTTGTTACTGGTAACAGTTTATTAGATATCGTCCATGATCCCATCCAGAATACTGTAATTGCATGTAGTTGTCATCTCTCTTTAGCCTCCTCTCACAGTTTTTCAAGGCTTCTTATGACCTTGACAGTTTTTGGGAGTACTGGTCTATAGACTGTCTCCCAACATGGGTTTATCTGATGTTTTCCTTGTTAGCATGGGGCTATGGACTTTTGGACAGGGAGGCCTGGCGTGCTATGATTCATGGGGCCGCAAAGAGTCGGACACGACTGAGCGACTGAACTGAACTGAGGGACTTTTGGAAATACTGCAGAGTTGAGTCGTCTTACTCATATCTCCGTGAGGGCGTACTACATGATATTGACAAGACATTGCTGGTGGTGTTTACCTTAGATCCTTTGGTTATCGTAGTGTTTGCCAGATTTCTGCACTGTAAAATTGCTGTTTTTCCCTTTCCATTATAGGTGAATTACTAAGGTTAGCCTACCCTCAAAGTGGGAGGGGGAATTGAACATTTTTTTAAAAAATGTAATATTCCTTTAGATGTGTTGAGAGAGTGTGTAATTTCCTCGGAACTGTCTCGCTGCAACAAAGGTTTGAAACGGTGTACCAGGGTTACAGCAATGTTAGAGCTCAGAGTTTTATTCAGTAAACAGAGGATAGTATACCCTTGAGATGTGAGGGCAGGCCGACCCAAAGGAGAGGCCCCGACTCATCTTGGCTCCCTCTTTTTTTGTCTCCTTCCCCCTGAGCCCGTCCTATGCAAGTTAGGGCTAGCCAGGAAGGGGGGTGTTTGTTTCACCTGAGGTTCTCACTCAGACCCACGGGTTTTCCCTTTGTTCCCTTTTCTGGGCTTTTCCCTTTGTCTTTTAGCCACCGCCATTTTGGACTCCTTTTTCCTATTCTTTTTTCCTAACTGCCTCACAGATGGATGTATCCTACAGTCAGCTGTTCTCCTTGTTGATGTTTTAGGTTGGCCAAAACGTTTGTTTGGGTTTTCCCATAGCATCTTATGGGACAGTGAGGACAGACTTTTTGCCCAGCCCAGTATTTAGATGATTCAGTGTATCGTAATAGGTAAGAAACAGGCTCTGGAGCTACACTGCCGAGGTTCGAGCCTTGGCTCACACTAGCCCTGCGGTCTTGGGCTACTTTTATTTGGCTGCTTAGTTTTTCCACCTGTACAGTTTGGATGTTAATAGCACCTGCCTCAGGATTGTTTGAGGATTAAAGAGCATATGTGTTAAGTGCTTGGGACAGTGTTTGGTGCTTTGCTAAGTGCTGGATAATTTTTTGCTATCATCATTAGTAATTTTCTTGTCCTTATAATAATACTGCAACGAGTAACTTGTTATTTCAATGCAGTGGTGGGATAGGCAAGTATACTATAAGATAAATCCCTAGAAATGAGTACTTGTATTTGCAATTTTGATAGATATTGCCAAATTTCTCTCCATAGAGGTTGTAGCGTGCTGCACGTTCACCCAGAATATATGAAAACATCTGTTTCTACCTCCCTTTTACCAAGTTATTTGATCTTTGCCAGTCCGTGTATATCAAATATTATGAATTCATTTGACCATCTTTTTGTTGTGAAACGACTTGTGCTCCGTCGACTAGGAAGCGATAAAAGTTGTTTGGAGGAAATAATTACAGTAACTAGAAAAGGAGCAGTTTGGCCCCGGGAGAGACTGGAGGAAGTGCTGCTGTTGAAAGATGGATGGTCTGTGAAGTGGATAGCAAACTGCTGGCCTCTCTTCTGGTGTGACAGCACGGTGTCTTGGTAATTGTTGTGGAAGGAGGCACCGTCTTACATCTGTAGCCAGTGATGAATGAAGGTGCACGGGTGGAGGTTGGAAGGAAAGACTATAGTTGCATTAAAATAAAATTGAAAGTTAATCTGACACATTGTTTTATGATATGGATGCTTATTGTGTAATGATCAGGCAGAAATTAAAAGCAGGTCACAGATAAAATTGTAATTAGCGTCACGTTTTAGAGGCTTTTCTTTCTTGGTCTGTTCTTCAGTACGTAGTCATTGCTTGTTGGTAGTTTTTCCCTAATATCATGTATTGTGTACTCTTGTTGTTATTAAAATGCTTCCCCTTCCCCCACAACTGCAATGTAAAAAAACAAAAGTGTTAAATCTTACTTTACATGAGATGGATGTGCTGTGCTGTGCTTAGTCGCTCAGTTGTGTCCGACTTTGCAACCCCATGGGGTGTAGCCTGCCAGGATCCTCTGTCCATGGGATTGACCAGGCAAGAATACTGGATTGGGTTGCCATGCCCTCCTCCAGGGGATCCTCCCAACCCAGGGATTGAACCCAGGTCTCCTGCGTTGCAGGCGGATTCTTGACCGTCTGAGCACATGAGCCGGATAGGGGATGGTAGTGCCGTGATGGTCCTTAGCTGTTTTCCGTAGTCTGAGTTTCCTGTTTTGGAGTCCATCAGCCCAGCCTACCCACTCCAGATTAATAATTTCTTTACCTCTTATGCACTGGAGGCTGCTGGAACTCTGGGGTGTGAGAGCAGATTGCTGGGAGGTTGAAGGCAGGAGAAAATGAACACTGTTCTGAAAGAAAGAAGGGATATTAAACCAGGAGAAGGAAGTAGTGGACACCTTGAAAATGGAATCTGAATCCCTGAAATCTGAGATTCTTGGACTCTGAATAATTGAGGTTAATAGAGTGAGCAGGGTAAAGGAGAGCTCAAGTGACCTGTTAACTCTTTGACCCGTTTCCACCAGGCATGGTATCAGCCTTGATACCATGATATCAGTCAGGAAGACTCAGGCAGTCTTCCTAGTGGCCTCTGCAAAATAAAAACAAAGCTCTCCAGCCCTCGGTCAGCACAGGTCAACCGAAAGGCGGACATTCCGCCTGACTGCCTTAAACTGCAAACAAGGCTCTTGAAAGGCTGAGCTCAGTGCTTGCTGAAGTCCTTTACCATCTTGGGGCAGCTGGAAGAGGTAGCCTCTGGAAGGAAGGATACCCAGGAATGTAGAGAAGTTGGAAGGCAGGAGAAAGGAGCACTTAGAGGCAGCTGTGAAGGCAGACTTGGATTTTTTCCAAGTTTCACTGGTCCTGGATTATCTTTACTCAAAGACAAAAAAAGCTGCTAGAAATATTTTCTCCTTCGAGGCCAAGCACCCAACAGACAGGCATCTTGAGCTGTGGTGAGATGGAAACTATTACTGCTACTTAGAATTTGTATCCAGTTAACCTCCAGAATACCTAAAAACTCCCATGGTTAGGACGGGGAGTGATGCTGTAGGGCATCTGAATTAAACAGATAACAACACTTGGTCTAATTTAATTCTGACTTAAACATACAATTTTTGTTAAAATCCCATTTGAGTTAACCTTGTTTTGTACATTGTGATGATACTTAAATCTATCAGTTACTTATACCTTAAGTGTGAAACATTTAAGCAGATGATTATTGCTTTTCTCATTAATACTTGACTGAGATCAGATAGAAAATAAGAATGTTGTAGGAGAGGTAATTTTATAATTTACATCTTTTGTCCTGGATCATGCTGGACAGTTGTTATCTTTGGGTGACATTTAACAGTTGAGTGTAGCTTGATGAAGTCAAGCATAGTGTTGGAGCCAGCCTAAGACTGAATTAACTCAGAGCCTGGCACTCCTTAATCATTCCACATATGGTAACTAATATCTCCCCATCTAACCCATTTGATTGTTGTCTAATTTATTTTGGAGCACATCATTCAGATATTAGAAAGTGGAAAAAGGTTCAGTGATGTTTCTTACCCATCTGTAGCAAGACATAAAGAATTCCCTTTTGTAGTCATACCTACTACTTCCTTCCCACCTACCCCCTTTCTCCTTAACACCCAGCAACCATTAATCCAGTCTCCATATCTGTAATTTTATCATTTCAAGAGTGTTGTATAAATGATATCTACCAGTATGTAACCTTTTGGGATTGACTTTTTTTTTTTATTCAACATTCAAAAATTTTCCCATTAAATTTTGTGGGTAGTCATTTGCATTATTCCATATTTAAATAGTTGCTTTTAATTGCTGAGTAGTATTCCATTGTATGGGTGTGCCACAGTTTGTTTAAACATTCGCCCGTTGAAGGACATCTAGGTTGCTCCTAGTTATAGGTTGCCCTGACTAAAGCTGCTATAAACATCTGTGGATAGGTTTTTTTGTGTGTGTGAACACAAGTCTTCGTTTTTCTGAGAAAAATATAATTGCTGGGTTGCTTGTTTACTTTTTAAAATAAATTTCCGGAATGTTTTCCAGAGTGGTGGTGCTATTTTACATTGCCAGTAGAAGGCGTGAGCGTTATGGGGTGAATTTTGTCACCCCCTCAATTCATAGGTTGAAAGCTTAACTCCCAAACACAGCACAAGGTTACTGTATTTGGAGGTACACCTTTAAAGAGGTGATTAAGATTCTCTAGAGGAGGCCCTAGTCCAGTTTGACTGATGTCCTTATAAGAAAGCGAAATTTTGGTTTTGGACTTCTAGCCTCCAAACTGTTATGGCTCTAGCAGACTAATACAGTGAGTGATCTAGTTTTTTTCCTTCTTTGCATCCTGGTCAGCATTTGTTTTCTGAATTTTAATTGTTCTACAGTGATGCTGCATGGTGGTTTTAATTTGCATTTTCCTGCTGGCCCATGATACTGAAAAATTTTACATGTACTTACTCATCATCTGTAGGTCCTTTTTGGGAAATGTACGTTCATGTCTTTTGTTCATTTTATGTTTGGATTGTCTGTTATTGTCATTTTACTGTTGAATTTCAAGCATTCTTTCATATATTTCATATACAAGTCCTTTGTCAGATATGTGGTTTTGGCATCAAATCTAGCCTACCTCTAGATATTGAAAATTGATTCCTAAAGTATTAGAAAACTTTTTTATTATTTTTTATTATTATTTTATTTTTTACTTAACAATACTGTATTGGTTTTGCCATACATCAACATGAATCCACCACGGGTGAATATAAGTTCCCACTCCTGAACCCCCCTCCCACCTCCCTCCCCATACCATCCCTCTGGGTTATACTAGAAAACTTCTTGAAGAGAAAAGTTTTACAATTTTCTACTTATGTAAGTCCTTAATCCATTTTTTGTTGGCTTTTGTATAAGCTGTGATCAAGGTTTGTTACTTTTACCTGTGCATACCCAATTGTTCCAGCATCATTTGTGGGAAAGGCAGTCTTCATTGAATTGTTTTTGAACCTTTGTCAACAAACAGTTGAGCATATTTGTATTGTATTTCTAGGTTCTCTGTTCTGTTCATTGAGCTGGGTGTTTATCCCTCTGCCAAGATCACAGAATGGCTGCTATCAGTTCAGTTCAGTCGCTCAGTCGTGTCTGACTCTTTGCGACCCCATGAATCACAGCACGCCAGGCCTCCCTGTCCATCACCAACTCGCAGAGTTCACCCAAACTCATGTCCATTGAGTTGGTGATGCCACCCAGCCATCTCATCCTCGGTCGTCCCCTTTTCCTCCTGCCCTCAAACCCTCCCAGCATCAGAGTCTTTTCCAATGAGCCAACTCTTCGCATGAGGTGGCCAGAGTACTGGAGTTTCACCTTTAGCATCATTCCTTCCAAAGAAATCCCAGGGCTTATCTCCTTGAGAATGGACTGGTTGGATCTCCTTGCAGTCCAAGGGACTCTCAAGAGTCTTCTTCAGCACCACAGTTCAAAAGCATCAATTCTTCGGCGCTCAGCTTTCTTCACAATCCCACTCTCAGATCTATACATGACCACTGGAAAAACCACAGCCTTGACTAGACGGACCTTTGTTGACAAAGTAACGTCTCTGCTTTTGAATATGTTATCTAGGTTGGTCATAACATTCCTTCCAAGGAGTAAGCGTCTT
>SJYX01010425.1:0-12390 GCA_006410675.1 Oreotragus oreotragus | reverse complement strand
TCCCTGGGATTCTCCAGGCAAGAATACTGGAGTGGGTTGCCATTTCCTTCTCCAATGCATGAAAGAGAAAAGTGAAAGTGAAGTCGCTCAGTCTGTCCGACTGTTAGCGACCCCATGGACTGCAGCCCACCAGGCTACTCCGTCCATTGGATTTTCCAGGCAAGAGTACTGGGGTGGGGTGCCATTGCCTTCCCCGGCAGATGGTGACTGCAGCCAAGAAATTAAAAGACGCTTACTCCTTGGAAGAAAAATTATAACGAACCTAGATAGCATATTCAAAAGCAGAGACATTACTTTGCCAACTAAGGTCCGTCTAGTCAAGACTGTGGTTTTTTCAGTGGTCATGTATAGATCTGAGAGTGGGATTGTGAAGAAAGCTGAGCACCGAAGAATTGATGCTTTTGAACTGTGGTGTTGGAAAAGACTCTTGAGAGTCCCTTGAGAGTCCCTGCAAGGAGATCCAACCAGTCCATTCTGGAGGAGATCAGCCCTGGGATTTCTTTGGAGGGAGTGATGCTGAAGCTGAAACTCCAATACTTTGGCCACCTCATGCGAAGAGTTGACTCATTAGAAAAGGCTCTGAAGCTGGGAAGGATTGGGGGCAGGAGGAGAAGGGGATGAGATGGCTGGATGGCATCACTGACTCGATGGACGTGAGTCTGAGTGAACTCCGGGAGTTGGTGATGGACAGAGAGGCCTAACGTGATGCGATTCATGGGGTCGCAGAGAGTTCAACACGACTGAGCGACTGAACTGAACTGACGTATGCCATTTTATTTTTTGTTTTCTCTTTATCTCCGTATTTTTCCTTTCTCTCTTTTATTCTCTTTCTGTGGGTTAACTTGGCCATATTTTAGAATTCCATTTAGATTTATCTGTTGTGTTTTGGATTCATGTCCTTATATATTGGGTGTTTGTTGTTTGTTGTAGGTATTATATAGGCATAGCTTATTACATTCTGCTGTTATCATTTTACCAGTGAAGTATTAAAACCTTAACTTCCTTTGTATCCCTGTACACTCTCCCTTTGATTATGTAATTGTCTTAAAGTGTTTCCTGTATGTTCATTTAGAACAACATCAGACAGTTATAAGTTTTCTTTCAACTATCAATGTATTATATAGGCATAGCTTATTACATTCTGCTGTTATCATTTTACCAGTGAAGTATTAAAACCTTAACTTCCTTTGTATCCCTGTACACTCTCCCTTTGATTATGTAATTGTCTTAAAGTGTTTCCTGTATGTTCATTTAGAACAACATCAGACAGTTATAACTTTTCTTTCAACTATCAAGCATCATTTAGGAAACTCAAGAAAGCCTATTGTATATACCTGCATATACATATATGTATGTGTGTGTGTGTGTGTTATTATTTTTTCTTTTTGCCCTGCTGCATGGCATGTGGAATCTCACTGACAAGGGGTCAAACCTTTGCCCCCTGCAGTGGAAGCATAAAGTCTTAACAAGTGGACTGCCAGGGAAATCCACTACCATATTTTTGCTTACTGTTTTCCCATTCCTAATATTTGGACCTTCCTTCTTTTATTATTTTCTTCTCTTCAGATAACTTATTGTAGTTGTTATTTTAGGGTTCGTTTGTAGGGGATGACTTGGCTTAGTTTTTCCTATCAAAAGATCTTGATTTCTTCCTCATGACTAAAGGACTTGTGACTTGGTGTACATTTCTTAAGGTTTATCCACCTTAGGGTTCATTCAGCTTCTTGAACCTGTAGGTTTCTGTCTCACCATATTTCTTCAAAGATTGGTTAGGCCAAATTTTTGTTTGGGCTTTTTCATATCTTTCCATAAGATTTCCAATTTTCCATAAGATTACCATAAATTTCCATAAGATTATGGAAAAACCCAAACATACTTTTGGAAAAAGTACTTTATATATATATATATAAAGTACTTTAAGTAAGAGTACTTCCATACTTTATGGAAAAACCCGAACATACTGTTGGGGCAACCCAATACTATTTCAGTCACCTCTTGTCCCTTTTTTCCTTTACTTCTGTGATTCCAGTGACACAAATACCTTTTGTTGTAGTCCCACATATCCGTGAGGATCCCTTCATTTATACATTTGTTTTGTTTCTGTTGTTAAGATTGGGTCATTTCTACTCTCTTCTAGTTTATTGATTCTTCCTTCTGTCCCCAGCATTCTGCTTTGAGTCCATATACTTAGCTTTTTTATTCAGTTATTGAATTTTTCTGTTCTAAAAATTCTGTTCCGTTCTTTATATCTTCTTTTTCTTTGCTGAGCTTTTCTGTTTCTTTTTTTGAGGCTTTCTGTTTTTCCATCACTTGTGTGCATAGTTGCTCGTTGAAGCCTTTTCACCATGGCTGCTTTAAGATCTTTGTCAGATGATTCTAGCAGCTTTCCACGTGGCCTCCACTGACACAGCAAGGATGAAGGTACTGGAATACGGGGGTTCATTATGAGGTGACTGTTTTGAATCCCTCCTTGACCTTCCATGACACTAGTGCTGAATGTGCCTCATCACAGCCTGCTGAGGGTGGGAGCCTAGGCTTCCCAACCAGCCTTCGCTGGCATGAGTGGGGATGGGGTCATGGGTTTTTGCACAGTGGTTAGCTGGAGTAGTCCTGTTATTGCCTAAAAGTTTTCTGTCTTACTAGACTCTCCCTACCTGGTTTTTTGGTTAAAGAGAACAAACTTTTTTGGGTTTCTTTTCATCTTTGCCTGTTGATGTTTCTAAATTGTCAGATTTTCAGCTGCAAGTCTGAGATACATGAGGCAAAAAGAAAACTCAGGGGTCTCACCATATGACTTGCTCCTCAGGTCTTCAGGTTCCTAGGCAGTCTTCCTTCTTCTCTCTCCCTTTGACGGATTTCTAATATTAGTTTCATGTGTAATGTTTGTGATGTCTTGGGCTTTCAATCGCCCTAGAAGAAGAGGGGAAAGTACTTTATTCCATCTTCTTGGAAGTGAGACATCCTGTCATTTCTTTTTAAAAACTTCCAGTGACTCCATTGCCTTTTAGATGAATATCTAAGTTTCTTATTTTGTCAGAGACCTTTCCAGTCCATAAACAATCATAGCTTTTCTTTCCATTTCCAGCCACTGCTGTTTGTCTCCAGCACACATCATACTGAATTCTCCCCTCTGTTATAAACAGATTCTGCACCTACTGTCTTTATGCCAGGAAAGTGAAAGCGTTAGTCACTCAGTCCTGTCTCGACACTTTGTGACCCCTGGGACTGTAGCCAGGCTCCTCTGTCCATGGAATTTTCCAGGCAAGAATACTGGAGTGAGTAGCCATTCCCTTCTCCAGGNGATTCTGCACCTACTGTCTTTATGCCAGGAAAGTGAAAGCGTTAGTCACTCAGTCCTGTCTCGACACTTTGTGACCCCTGGGACTGTAGCCAGGCTCCTCTGTCCATGGAATTTTCCAGGCAAGAATACTGGAGTGAGTAGCCATTCCCTTCTCCAGGGGATCCTCCTGACCCAGGGATCAAACCCCAGTCTCCGACATTGCAGGCAGATTCTTTACCATCTGAGCCACCAGCGATGGGTTATACCACGGTCTTCACCAGTTTGTTCTTCAGACTGAAATGCCCCAATCTTTCATCTCATGGCTGCTTTGTAACTTGCAAACTTTGCTAGGTGATTGACTGCATCATCAGTTCTTTCAGAGGATTTGAAGCTGGAATGATTATAAAACATTATATGTTCTATGTTATACTAATTATGTATTCCTTCTAAAGTAAAGTAATTGTTATAATTTTAATTGTTAAAATATCTGCATCACTAGCAAATGATTGTGAGAGACTTACTCTGTTGAATAATGGACTTAAATGTTGGTATTTTGAATGATGTTTCTTTTAAAATACAATATTATTAGTGCTAAATGATGCTTTAGTATTTTAGTCTGTGTTAATAATTATAAAGACCTGGCCAGTGGTTTTGAATCTTAGCTGCATATTATGGTCAGCTGGGGAGGTTTGAAACCTTTTTCCTATGACCAAAGTCTAGAGATTCTGATTCAGTTAGCTTGGAGTGGCTATTTTTTAAAAGGTCCCATAGTGGTCCTAATACATAGCTGTGTTGAGAGCCACTGGTCTGGTCTGTAATTAGATTATCAAAAAATATAAGTGGATATGAGTGATTTCAGTCACTGTTCAGGTTTTGTCCTGGGATGTTTCCAGTTATGTAGCTTTGAACTTTGTCTTTCAGTGTTTTTACCTTAGCAGAGTTTTAAAAAGCATGTTGTACAGCCTGCAGATGACTCATGCATGTGATTACAGGATAAAACATTGTATGAAATATGATCTAGTTTGCAAAGAGAAGATGACACTTTGTGAAAATATTTCCTTAAGTCACTTAGAATTACTAGGTCTAAGATGTTTTTGAAGATTTAATTCACTTTTTTTAAAAAATAAGGATTGTTTTTCGAACAGTGAGATAATGTAGCATCCTGTTATACAGTCCATTTAAACTAGTTCAGTTCAGTAGCTCAGTCGCGTCCAACTCTTTACGACCCCATGAATCACAGCACGCCAGGCCTCCCTGTCCATCACCAATTCCTGGAGTTCACTCAGACTCACGTCCATCGAGTCAGTGATGCCATCTCATCCTTGGTCGTCCCCTTCTCCTCCTGCCCCCAATCCCTCCCAGCATCAGTCTTTTCCAGTGAGTCAACTCTTCGCATAAGGTGGCCAAAGTACTGGAGTTTTAGCTTTAGCATCATCCCTTCCAAAGTTAAATTAATAGTATTAATCTGACTTTGAGTTTTTTTTTTTTTTTTNNCATCCTTGGTCGTCCCCTTCTCCTCCTGCCCCCAATCCCTCCCAGCATCAGAGTCTTTTCCAGTGAGTCAACTCTTCGCATAAGGTGGCCAAAGTACTGGAGTTTTAGCTTTAGCATCATCCCTTCCAAAGTTAAATTAATAGTATTAATCTGACTTTGAGTTTTTTTTTTTTTTTTAAGGGAGGGGGGGTCAAACTAAGATACATAGAAAGAATATAGTATCTTAGCCTGATTGTAAACAAGGAATTTGTACTAAAACTGACCAATCAGACATTGGTAGTGATTGGGAAGTATAGCACCCTTGAATGTCCTATGTTAAAATTGATGTAGACATTGGACATTTAGGTAGTTAGTATGCTTGACTAAAATGGTTAACAGGGCTTTTAATTTCAATAATAAAAGCGGTTACAATTAAGGAAAAGAAAAGCAACTCAAAGGAAGGAAAAAAAAAAAAGGTCAGTTAATAAAAAATACAGAGGAAAAAAATAGGATCAAAGACAAGAATTCAATTAACTTTTGTGACAACAAAGCCTTTTCTCTGAGGAAGAAGAAATTAGGCGGTCTAGTTCATTCTTTATTTTAAGGACACTCACTCAGTTTGGCTTATTATGTGTGACCTCTATAAGAAGAATATAGAAAGAATTATAAAATAACACTGACTTTTCTCCCAGAGTTAGTAACTTATTAAGTAGTAAGGCTGCAGCTTCATATAGGAACTGGTGTGGCTGAGGGGACTACTGCAAAAGAACTGATACTTTATATTAATTTTAATGAATGATGGTGACAGAGTTACTGGTTCATTTTCAAATTAGTGCTTGTCAGGTCTGTTTTTCTAAATGTAGTTTATTCTATAAATGTAATGTCTTGTTTAATGTATATTTTAATGGAGTCTAAGAATTTTGAAAGAAAATAATGAAGGATTCTAGGATATCTAAGGGACAATCAAGAGAAGATACTAGTTTTTATCATTATGCCAACAGTTTTCTAGAGGCTGTTAATATCATTATACATATAGATTCATTTCAAAATCTATTTACCATGGCTATGTCTTGGTTCTTTCTGGTAGGAAATAAAGATGCCAACTCCCATGGACGCTTTTGTCTGGTGAGCAGGCCTAGGGGACATCTCTGTACCCCCAAACCCTGGGGAAGAGTGAGGATTGATTCCTTATAGCCCGTTTCCATTTTTGGCATACATGTCTGATTACTAGCACTTGCTATCCTTCCAGACTAACTCAGCCATTTGTCTTCCATTTACTGAGTTCCTTTGTGCTCTAAACGCTGTACTTGTAGGAAAGGGGTGGTTGCATAATAGAAAGTTAAAGCGCCTCAGTCCCTGGCATTCTGGAATATATACTTTCAGTAGACGTTAAATTTTATATTTGGAAATGCAGGCTATGATAGAAACACGTAGGAACGGCAAGGCAAACAGGGGTTGGTCCCGTGCTAGGTCTCCCAGACCGTCTAAGATCAAGTGATCATTAGAAAGCTATTAGAGAAACCAGGAGGGTGAGGTACTGAAGACGTCAGTAACAGTCATGATTTTGCATATTTGTACATGAGAGTATTTTCTTCATGGAAGCTTTCACATGTATTATTATGTGATTAAGGATCCATGTCTTAAGTTATTTATCTCTGTAATGTTTATATTGGAAAGGAGGACGAATGAACCAATCTTCTGTAATATTTTCTTTTAAACTTTCTGATAGAAAATTATGTAATTAGCTTAGTTTCATATTAGGAGAAGTAAGATTAAGTAGTGATTAGATTTTTTATAGAATTCAGTTTAAATAAAAAACTACTGCATTTAAAGCACTTTGACCAAAACGATGTTTCTTGTACATAAGTATTATAAAGGGAAGCTATTTTTGGTTTTGTACTGTTTCATATCTATAACTTTATTTTAGTCACAGTTCATAACTTAAGCTGTGAACAACAATGTGTTCTTTACGATCCAACTACAGAAAATAAAAAATTGGAAAATTGTGTCAGATTATTTGTTCTCTAGAGATAACTGCATAAAAGTTAAGTCTAGGGCTTGTTCTAAGTTATATAACAAGCAAAAGCATATGTCATCTCCCTGTGAAAGGTATATTAGTCTGAAAATTTCATTTTCGTTTTTTTTAGCTTTTACTTTTCAACATGTAGGTAGAGACTTTCTTAACATTTCCTACTCTTGAGGACCTAGTCTAGCCTAAGTAGTTCAGCAAATAAATATGAGTCGGTCCTTCTGTAGTGAAGCCCCACTCACCTCAGAATGGGGGTTATACTGTGTGATAAGTGTAATAGAGACTTGCTGTTGCTCAGTCATAAGTAGTGTTCAGTGTTTTGCAGACCTCACAGACTTCAGCACACCAGGCTGCTCTGTCCTCAGTTGGCTCAAATTCATGTCCATTGAGTCGGTGATTCTGTCTAACCATCTCATCCTCTGCTGCCGCCTTCTCCTTTGCCTTCAGTCTTTCCCAGCATCAGGATCTTTTCCACTGAGTCAGCTCTTAGCATCAGGCGGCCAAAGTATTGAAGCTTCTGATGAATATTCAGAGTTGATCTCCTTTAGGATTGACTGGTTTGATCTTGCAGTCCAAGGGACTCTCAAGAGTCTTCTCCAGCACCACAGTGTGAAAGCATCAAGTCTTTGGTGCTCAGCCTTCTTTGTGGTCCAGCTCACATCCATACATGACTACTGGAAAAATCATAGTTTTGACTGTATGCACGTTTGTCAGCAAAGTGATGTCTCTGCTTTTTAATATGCTGTCTAGGTTTGTCATAGCTTTCCTTCCAAGGNTCAGCCTTCTTTGTGGTCCAGCTCACATCCATACATGACTACTGGAAAAATCATAGTTTTGACTGTATGCACGTTTGTCAGCAAAGTGATGTCTCTGCTTTTTAATATGCTGTCTAGGTTTGTCATAGCTTTCCTTCCAAGGAGCAAGCAAATGTCTTTGAATTTCATGACTGCAGTCACCCTCCACAGTGATTCTGGAGCCCAATAAAATGAATTCTTAGTGGAGCTATTAGTAATAGAGATATTATAGTATAAGATTAAATATTAGCACTAAGGAACCAGAGAATGGTTACATCTTCACACTGTGTATTGTGTCAGGAAAGATTTCACAGGGAAGGGAAGCTAAGATAAGATTTACAGAATAAATAGGAATTTATTTGATTGGATAGATAAGGATATTTCAGTGTAGGTAACATATACCAAAGCACAAACAGTGCAAGTGCATTGCAGGTTCAAAGAACTGCATTTGTTTTCTTCCAGGTGAGAAGGGCACAAAATAGAGAGGCAAGGGCATGGTCTGGAGAAAACTTGTCTATGTAGAAGGGTTGCCATGGAGACCATTTAAGATTTTATTTATTTATATGTTTTTTTAATTTTTACTTTATTTTGCTTTACAATACTGTATTGGTTTTGCGATATATTGACATCAATCAGCCACGGGTGTACATGAGTTCCCAATCCTGAACCCCCCTCCCACCCCATATCATCTCCCTGGATCATCCCCGTGCACCAGCCCCAAGCATCCTGTATCCTGTATCNATTTATTTATATGTTTTTTTAATTTTTACTTTATTTTGCTTTACAATACTGTATTGGTTTTGCGATATATTGACATCAATCAGCCACGGGTGTACATGAGTTCCCAATCCTGAACCCCCCTCCCACCCCATATCATCTCCCTGGATCATCCCCGTGCACCAGCCCCAAGCATCCTGTATCCTGTATCGAACATAGGCTGGCGATTGGTTTCTTATACGATATTATACATGTTTCAATGCCATTCTCCCAAATCAAGTAGAGTAGTGAGACAGACAGAGAAGGCAATGGCACCCCACTCCAGCACTCTTGCCTGGAAAATCCTACGGATGGAGTAGCCTGGTGGGCTGCAGTCCATGGGGTCGCTAAGAGTTGGATTCGACTGAGCAACTTCACTTTCACTTTTCACTTTCATGCGTTGGAGAAGGAAATGGCCACCCACTCCAGTACTCTTGCCGGGAGAATCCCAGGGTCGGCGGAGCCTGGTGGGCTGCTGTCTATAGGATCGCACGCACTCGGACACGACTGAAGCGACTTAGCAGCAGCAGCATCAGCAGTGAGGTGGTTTATTTTGCAAGTGTGTGAGAGTGGAGAGTGCAGAGATCAGGAAATCATTTAGAGGTTATATGATAATTCGGTCAGTAGTGCTGTTGAAAAGAAGAGGTGGACTCAGCAGACTCTGTGGCCATTTGGACAGAGGTTATAAGAAGAGAAAAACCTCTCAGGTTTTTGGCTTTGGCTTTAGTATGTGTGTGTGGGTGCACAATATGTTGGGGAATAACATAAAAAAGCATTATTATCAAATACTACTGTATTGTTACCCAAATAAAAATATTTAATTTCAAACTTGGAGAAAAGTTGCAAAAATAATTCAAAGAATTGCCATGTACTCTTTCTTCACCATAGATTCCCCAAGTGTTAACTTTTTGCCACAGTTGCTTTTCATAAAGCAATAAATAGTTAGTTTTTTTCCCTGAACCATTTGAGAGCAATTTGCTAACTTTATGGCCCTTTGCCCCAAATCCTTCAATTTACACTTTACAAAAAACAAGGATATTTTCTTATATAATCACAGTACCATTATCAAAATTTGGAAATTGACATTGGTATAACACTGTGTCAGTTTTATTAAAATTTTTCTGAATTTCCTAATGTCTTTTTGGTTAAAAGAGAAAAAAACTTGTTTTCTGGGTAAATGGTTCAGTCTAGGATCATTTGTTGCTTTTAATTGCCATATCTCTTTAATCTCCTTTTAATCTAGAACACTTCCTTGGTCTTTGTTTCTTGATAATAAATTTTTGAAGAACACAGTTTAATTATTTTGTAAAAATCTTCCACCACTCGGATTTGTCTGATGTCTCCTCCTGATTAGGTTTAGGCTGTGCATTTTTGCTGGAATTCTACACAGGTGAGGGCTTCGCAGGCGGCTCAGTGGTAAAGAATGCACCTGCTAATGCAAGAGATGCAGGTTTGACCTCCAGTTGAGAAGATCCCCCGGATTAGGAAATGGCCACCCGCTGGAGTATCCTTCCTGGAAAACTCCATCTACCGAGGAGCCTGGTGGGCTACACAGTCCATGGGGTTGCAGAGAGTTGGACTCGACTGAGCAGTTGAGCATGTGCTGCACAAGTGTATCAGCGAACAGTATCTGAGGGCCCATACCAGTGCTTCATTCCTGCTAATGTAATTTTTTATCACCTGGTGTGATGTCCTCCAGGTTTTTCCACTAAAAAATCAGCTTTTTTTCTTTGTAATTAATAGGCATCCTTTGGGGAGATACTTTGAGAGTCTGTAAATACCCTGTGTCTCATAAAATCTTGCCTAATAATTTTAACAGATGACAATATTTTTTACCTGAATCATTCTGTGTCCTTCTGATATGTACTCATAAATCAAGATGTTTCAGGGTTCTTTTGCACTCTCTACAGATTCCTTCCTTGGAATTTGCCATTTTTCAAGGAGGCTTGATTCTTTATAGTAGCAGTAGTAAATAGAAATCATGATCTAGACATTTGTACTAATTGCTACTGAGAGGTCATAGATTTTAGGCTCCTGTTAGGATTTTCGGGAGGAACAGAACTCATAGGAAAGAGGTATAAGGAGATTTATCACCAGGAATTGGTTCACGTGATTAAATTGGCAAATCTAATCTGTAGGGTGAACTGGCAGGCTGAGAGACCTAGGGAGAACAAATGTTTGCTGGTCCATTGAACTCATGTTCCAAGGCCATTAGGCAAGAAGAGATGATGTTGCAGGTTAAGTCCAAAGGCAGTCTAATTGGAGAATTCTTTCATGTTAGGAGAGAGTCAGTCTCTGTTCTCTTCAGGCCTTCAGCTGGTTGTATGAGGCTCACTGGTGATATGAAGGGCAGTCTGCTTTACACTATTGATTGAAATGTTAATCACATCTAAAAACATCCTTATAGAAACAAACTAATGTTTCATCAAACATCTGGCCACTTTGGGCCGATTGACACATAAAGTCAACTGTCTGAGCCTTCTCAGTGGGCAGAGCTAGGGGACACACATACACATCCCCTATATTAAGTGAAAACTATGAGTACATACTACTTTTTTCCAGCCATCATTATGGGCTTCATTGTAATCTCCCTCCCTAGTTTCTGTATTTGTAACTCCCTTCTTTGACAGTGAAAATTCTAGGTCCTGTTATCCACAATTTACTTACTTCTTTGTACCATCCTGGAATACACATCAAGCAATTCAGAATTGTTAATCTTTTTTTTTTTTTCATATTCATTTGGCTGTGTGAGGTTTACGATTAGGGTTAGTTGCGTCCCAGTTACAGCACACAGGATCTTCATTGCAACTTGTGGGTTTTTTTGTTGCGGCCCATGGACTCTAGGTGTAGTACAAGGGCTTAGTTGCTCAGAGGCAGGTGGTAGTTCTCTGACCAGGGAGTGGACCACATCCTTTGCACTGCAAGGCAGATCCTTAACTACTGGACCACCAGAGAAGGCCCCAGAATTGCTTATCTTTAACACAGTGAAAAAACATTTATTGGAATTCAGTGTTCATTGTTTTCTTTATAACCTGAGAGTGTTTAGCGTTAAAGTTACTTGGATCAGTTTTCCCCGCCCTTTTCCTCTTTACTGTGATGTTTTGTCATTTCAAATGCCATTAGAGACATCTCTTTTTGTCAGTTTCTCTTTTAGGTTTTTTTTTTTCTTTTCTGTCATTGTTATTAATTTTGTTATTTGAGTATGCAGATTTAGAACTTATACACATTGAGAGCTATACAGAAAGAGGAGTGTTAGTTTTCCCTCCATTCTCATCTGCTCCTTTTCCAGTCCCCCATCCTTTCTACTCGTTCTCCCTTCCTTCCCATAGGCAGTTACTCTAAATTTGTCTTTGCACAAGATGAGCACATACATGTATATATTCTTCTTTTCTCTCTGTACAAAAAGTAGCACACTGCAGTTATTCTTCTGCACTTTGTTTTTTCCACTTAGACTGTATTATTTCATGGGGATCTCCATTCATTTTTAGGTGTGACTGTTGTATGGCTTTACCAACTGTTTACTCAGCTGTTCTTACACTGTGGAAGTTCATGTTATTTCTAACTGTATTTTCTAATAGCAAGTAATACTGAAATGAATAATGTTGCAAAACGTGTTGAAAATGTATCATCCCAGTTATTTGGTGTGTTTATGCTTTCTCCTTTTTTCCCCTGTATTAGTTTTGTTAAAGAAGTCTAAGGTTTTGATTAATTGAGAAATTACCCATTTCCATCCTTGTGTTTTGCCTTGGTTTATTGTTCTTGTTGAATGAGGAATTTATTTTTATTATTGTGAATGTTTATTTTAAATGTAATAGGTTTTCCTCTTCTCAGTGAATTAACTGTATCATTTTTTATAAAATTGTAATTTTGGTTTGTACTTTCCTGTGTCACTCAAAGGTTTTAATAGTCGACAATTAAAAATTTTTGGAGTGGAATGACCCTTTTGTTTTTGGATTCTGTTAGTAATGTTTGATTTTATTAGACTCGTGATCTGTCTTTGCATTATTTCTTCCTCATTTCTTTGAGAAGAGTATATGATTCCCTCGCCCTGTTTTTTT
>SJYX01010424.1:0-12482 GCA_006410675.1 Oreotragus oreotragus | reverse complement strand
CCCGAGGCCTGAGCCCCAGGATAGGGGAGAAACATGCCATCTTCCCTCAGCCCAGCCCAGCCCCCTTGAGAAATAAATACACACAGCAATGGGAGGCTCAGGGTCTTCTCACACCACAAATTTGTTCTTGGCTAAAGAGTTGCTCTTGGTGGCTGTGTCTGCGTGGGCCTGATACCCAATGATGGTCTTTGTGGAGAGGCCCAGGCGCTCTTTGTAGACACGCCTGGGAGGTAAGTGGGAGAGAAAAGGAGATAGGCAGTCAGCAGCAGGTCCTGCAGTTAACCTGGGACCATGGGTCCTATGCCCAGAGCCCCTACCCTGGTTCCAGCCACAGTAACTCCTGTTGTGTGTGTCTTACCCATGTGGAAACATGAAATGTGACTAATGCAAAAGAAAAGAGGTCTGCAAGAAATAGATGGAAATCTAGACTCAACACCCTTCGCACAATTTGTGGAAGAAAGAAGGGAGAGACAGCATGGAGTATTCTGGAGGTCTCCCTTGCAAGCCAAGCCATTCCCCTTCCACCTTCTCCCCTAGAAGAGGCTCAGCCCCCACCCTGTGTCAGAGATACCCCTCACCCAATGTGTAGCACGCCCTCCTGGTTCTCTGCCTCCCGTGTCCACACAGCAATCTTGTCCCCCTTGGCTCGGATGTTGATGACGGCCCCACACACTTCCTGGCTGTGCTCCCCAAAGCTCTCCCCGATGAGACAGAGCAGCTGGACCCGAAAAGGAGGAGGATGAGGCCTCCTGGTGGGCACAGAGACTGCCCCCACCATCCTTGAGACCACTGCTACCACACCAGCCCAGCCTTTTCCCTTGGGAACCCTCCCCACCCAGCCTCCCGCCCAACCCCCCACTCACTGTCTCCAGCCACAGGTGGTCCAGCTCAATGTGGCGCTGCTGCTTGGTGAGGCTGACCAGCCAGCGGCCACCCCGCTTATTCCTGCTGTCTTCCCACATGGGCTTAATGCCGTCCTGGGAGGCAGGTTGGTGAATCAACCACCTCCGTTTGTTCAAAGGGAAGTGAGTGCCTGGTCACCTCCCCAGGCCCTGCTCCAGACCCTCCACAGACTAGGTCGTCTGTCTTCACCCTTCAGTACAAGCAGGGTCAGGCCTGCAGACCCTCTTGTGAGCTTCCATAGGCCCCTAAGCCTCAGTATAGGTCACCTCACATAGCCTTGCATAGATGTGTGTTTGTCTCCTTTGCTGAACCAAGATCCTTGAGATGAGAGTTCAGATGGGGGTGATTAAAGGAAGTGTCTGGGGCAACCCTAGTGTGGCCAGGGACAGACATCCCAGGCTCGCTGGGCACGAGTCACCTAGGAAAATCTGCAAACATGGACGTCAGGGCCCCATTGCTCAGCCCCTCCAAGGACAGGCCTGGACATTGACAAATGTCCTCAGGCAATCGTGATGCAGTCCCCAAGTCAAAGAGCCAGGCCAGAAACGTAGACCCCTTCATTGCTCCCCCTTGTCCCCCTTCCCCTGTTCTTCAAGATGGGGCTCAGGTCTGTCACTCTGCCCCAGCTTCTGGACAGCAGTCCTCCAACTGGAAGTTATGCTTGGCTCCAAGGAAGGCTGTCCTCAATACCGCACTGTCAAAGCCCCTGTGAGGGAGGAAGCTTGAAAGAAACCAGCCCCATTGTGTCCTGGGGAGTGGGGGAAGCCGAGCTTACCTTGAACAGGGCGTAGTCACAGCCTGAAGAGAGCTTACTGGCCAGCTGGATATTATTATATATCCTGGAGAGAGACCCCCACCCCAGGCTGAAAGGCCAAGCTTTTTCGGGCCTGGTTTCAACTGGCCTCAGATCCCTCAACTTCTTACCCCACTGCTTTCCACCCGCCTTCCAGCCTCCAAGCCTTAGCTTATACTGGTGCCCCCTGCCAAAAACTTCCATCCCCATCTACCCAGACCCTCAAATCCCACCCTCTCACCCACCCCTAGGGTTTGTGAAGCATCTTGCAGCCCCCCTCACTGGATCACCACAGATGAAACAGTCTGAAACTCATTCAGTAGCTGAGACAAGCTCAGAAAGGGGAAGGAACTCGCCTAGGGTCACAAGGCATAAGGCAGCAGAGTCACGGTCAACTCCTTGCTTCTCCCACTTCCCAGGCTTTCTCCCTGAGTCCCAGGAAGGCTTGGGAGCAGGGGCTGTGACCCAGCCCAAACGCCCCGCCACTTCCCTGCGGGTGGGAAAGCAGTGTAGGCAGCAGCTCCCTGGAGGGGTGGGGTCTGGGAAGCATCCCCAGCTAAGGCCCCCTGACCTCAGCCTCCTCCATGAGGGACAGACACTCACGCCCAGAAGTCCTCCACGGTGTTGAACTTGGTGACCCGATGCAGGTTGTTCTGCCAGGCCCGGCTGCGGTCATTCTTGAAGAACCACAGAGCCCACCTGGGGGTGGGGGAGGGGCAGGAGGAAGCAAGAGTGCATCCACCTGCCGCCCCACCCCACCTCCTGCTCCTTCTCGAGCCAACAGGGAGGTAGGGTTTGTAGCACCGGCCCCACAAGGTGATGGGGACAGTGATCTTGCTGGTGGAGCCTTTAACTCGGAATCTCAGCTGGATTAAGGCTGAAAGGGCCAGCAGGGCCCAAGTCTTAGGGCAGCTCTGGCCTTTCCCAGACGAGGAAGTGAGGTCAAAGCCAAGGACAGGGCCTGCCCTACCTGTTGAGCAGCGGGTGTAAGTCCGGCTTGCCCTCCTCCGGCGCCTTCCTCAGCGCCTCCTCTCCCACGGACGGCCCCGCGGCTGCCTCCTCCTCCTCTTTCTCCTCCTCTTTCTTCCACTTTTGGATCCCATCCTCAGCCTCTTCAGCCTGACCAAGGAGAGGAGTCAAGCTGGGAGGTGAGCCCCGGCCCTCGCTGCCCAGGGGGGCAGGTGGGTAGACTTACAGGGCGGGCGGCAGCCATGCTGCAGCCTGGGCTCCACCGGCACCAGCCATCCGAGGGGGCCTCCAGCTGCCGGCCTTAACCCACCATCGCCCCGCCCCGCTCACCCCGGGCGGGCGACTGGGAGGAGCCAGCGTGGGGGTGGGGGTGGAGTGTTCCGAGGAGGAAGGGCTTACACCATTAGTTCCATCAGCAAGCGTTTAGTGAGCACCTTCTGCATGCAGGCTGGGGTCTGGGGACACAGCTGTGACCGGGCAGACCTAGCCTCGGCCCACATGGCACTGGTCATCTGGGGGCTGAGACAGGATGGCAAGGGTCAGTATTAGGGGTCTGCCCTTAGTGAAACCACATCCCCTGAAATTAAAGTGGATTGACCGAGACATGGCAGAAGGTGGAGGGGAGCAGGGCGGGGCCAGGTCAGACAATAGAGATATCGTGGTGTCTCCCTCTGGGCTCTGCTGTCATTCACCCCTCAATTTTTGCCACCAATGTCATTTGACACAGGCATGTATCTAGTCTCTGGAAGCATCTGTGGGTTCTTTTTTATGTGATTATTTAGAAACAAGAAGCTTGAATATTAGAAATCCACATTTTGAAATTTTAGGTTTGGCAACACCGGGGCCTCCTTCTCCCAATCTGTTGCAGCCAACGCTGCCTTTTGGAAGAGCGAATGCGGATCTGCATGGCCCCTGTGTCCACTGCACTCATGTTCCTTCCCTCCCGTCCACCTGAGCATTCTCCACTTGGCCACGGTTGGCAGGGGCCAGTGCACCTGTCCACAGCCGGATCAAGTCCTCCTTGCCCCCACCTCAGCCAAGTACATGAACCTCATTGAGTCTCAGTCTTCCTCTCTGTAAAATTGGAACATTAATGAAACACAACTCAGAAGCTTACTGTATTAAATGATATAAAACAAGTCCACAGAACAAGGCCTGCTCAGTGGTCAATAGAAGTCAGCTGAGGGCCTGCCCAGGGTGGAGGAGGGACTGGGCAGGAGATGGAGGGAAAGCTGGATATCCTTTCCCCGCCTTCTGAACAGCAGCCTTTTCTGCAGGGGCTGAAACCTCCCCAAGTTTCTTAAGGTTTCTCATACTCCCCTTGCCCAGCTCTGTAAGAGACCAGTGTGTTCCCCTCTGACACACACAGGAGAGCCATGGGTGACAGTTAATATCTGTTCAACCCGCATCTCTAAGCTCTAGGTGGTGCTGCCAGGCCTGTGGGGGGCTGGGTGCTGGGAGGCAGTGAGGAGCAGATGAGTGGACCTTGTGCTCTGGTCTGTCAGGGGAACAGACACCAGATCATCTCACAGAGACCTGTGTCACAGCAAATACAAGCCTCTGAGCGAAACGGATTCTCAGATGGGAGAAGACCAAGCCCCTGACCTGAACTGGGGGCTCTAGCACAGCACTTCTCAAGAGCATGGATCAGAATCACCTGCAAGGCTTGCTAAATACTGACCGCTGCACTCTGCCTCTGAGGTGGCGCTAGCGGTAAAGAACCCGCCTGCCAATGCAGGATATGTAAGAGATGTGACTTTGATCCCTGGGTGAGGCAGATCTCCTGGAGGAGGGCATGGCAACCCACTCCAGCATTCTTGCCTGGAGAATCCCACGGACAGAAGAGCCTGATGGGCTACAGTCCATGGGGTCACAAAGAGTCAGACAGGACTGAAGTGACCGCACAAACAAATGAACACCTGGCTTGGGCTTGAGAACTGGCATTTCTAAGTTCCTGGATGAGCTGGTCAGGAACCTCATTTTGAGAACTACCAGCTCAGAGGTAATTCACAGAAGAGGTGATGTTTGAGCGAGAGTTAATGAGCCCAGTGGAGGGGGTATCTCTGGGAGTGGAAGCGGCATGTGCAGAGGCTCTGGGGCAAAAGGAACATGAGGTACTGGAGAAAGAGAATAAAGACCACTGCAGCTGACGCCTAAAGGAGAAAGAACGGTGAGTCTTGATGTTAGGAGAGTGGAGAGCCACTGGGTGCTTCAAGAGCTGGGGAGGTAATCAGATGGGCTTTCTAGCAAGTTCTCTGGCTGCTGTGTAGGAAACAGACCCTGCTCGATTAAGAGTGAATGGAAGGAGATCTATCTGGATGCAAACATGGTTGTCCAGGTGACGAATGGGGCAGCTGGGAAGATGAGAGTTTATGATTGATTTCAGAGGTATTTAGAAGGAAGACTCAGTGGTGTTAGGTGGTGGATAGGCTCTGGAGGGCCTTCCCTGGTGGCTCAGATGGTAAAGAATATACCTGCAGTGCAGGAGATCCAGGTTTGATCCCTGGGTAGGGAAGCTCCCCTGAAGGAGGGCATGGCAACCCACTCCAGTCTTCTTGTCTGGAGAACTCCATGGATAGAGGAGCCTGGCAGGCTACAGTCCATGTGTCACAAAGAGTCAGACACTACTGAGCAACTAACACACACACACACACAGGCTCTGGAGAGGTGGGCACGGAGTCCCGGCTTCCTGTTGCTGTAAAATAAACCACGTCAAATCCAGTGACTTAAAACTACAATAATCACTTATTTTGCTCACAGATCTGCAATTTGGGTAGCACTTGATAGGGATGGTCCACCTCTACTCCAAAGCCCTGTTGATTGGAATGGCTCACAGGCTGGGACTGGGGCCGTCTGCTCACTCTAGTGGGGCAGTCTTCACTGGCTCTCAGATGGAACCTCAGCTAGGGTGTCAACTGGGATAGATCTTTGTGGCCTCTCCACATGACCACTTGGCTTCCTCATGGCACAATGGCTGGGTTCCCAGGATGAGTGTCTCAAGAGATGAGAGGCAGAAGCTGCCTGTTTCTTAAGGCACCAGCCTGAAACCTGGCACAGTTTCACCACCACTGTATTCTATTAGAGTCCCAGGGTCCATGTCCAAGGCACTGTTTTAGGCACTGAGGAACACAGATGTGAACAAAATTGCTCTTTGCCTTGGAAGTTCCCAGGACTGAGCCCTTGGACTTCAGCTCTGCTCTGTCAACACTTGCCATTTCATGATGCCATTCAGGCATGGGCATTGGATGTCACATGTACAGAACACCTGTGGCCTGGCATGAAATCCTGAAGAGCACATCCAACTGCCTGCTCACAGCTCCACCTGGATATCTTACATGCACCTGTCTCACACCTATTGCATTCAGAGCTGAATTCCTGGCTTTCCCCTGTCCCCCAACCTTCTCCTCCCATAATCTTCTGCATCCTTCCACCAGCTCAGTCAAAAATCCTGGACTGGTCCTGACTTGTCTCTTTCTAACCCATCAGCACATTCCATATTCAGCTCTATCTACAAAATATCCAGGATCCAGCCACTTCTCTCCATCTCCATTGCCACATCCTAGTCCAAATGGACTGTCATCTTCCCTGTACTATGGCAATGGTCTGCATACTGGCCCCAGCTTCCTCCATGGCCCAAGAACAATCTACTGTCTACACAGTTCAGTTCAGTCACTCAGTTGTGTCTGACTCTGTGACACCATGGACTATAGCATGCCAGGCCTCCCTGTCCATCACTGGAGTTTACTGAAACTCATGTCCACTGAGTCAGTGATGCCATCCAACCATCTCATCCTCTGTCATCCCCTTCTCCTCTTGCCTTCAATCTTTCCCAGCATCAGGTTCTTTTCCAATGAGTCAGTTCTTCGCATTAGGTGGCCAAGGTATTGGAGTTTCGGTTTCAGCATCAGTCCTTCCAATGAATATTCAGGACTGATTTCCTTTAGGATGGACTGTTTGGATCTCTTTGCTGTCCAAGGGACTCTCAAGAGTCTTCTCCAACATCACAGTTCAAAAGCATCAATTCTTCAGCACTCAGCTTTCTTTATAGTCCAGCTCTCACATCTATACATGACCACTGGAAAAACCATAGCTTTGACCAGACGGACCTTTGTCGGCAATGTCTCTGCTTTTTAATACGCTGTCTAGGTTGGTCATAGCTTTTATTCCAAGGAACAAGCGTCTTTTAATTTCATGGCTGCAGTCACCATCTGCAGTGATATTGAAGCCCAGAAAAATTAAGTCTCTCATTGTTTCATTGTTTCCCCATCTATTTGCCATGAAGTGATGGGACCAGATGCCATGATCTTAGTTTTCTGAATGTTGAATTTTAAGCCAGCTTCTTCACTCTCCTTTTATTTTCATCAAGAGGCTCTTTAGTTCTTCTTCGCTTTCTGCCATAAGGGTGGTATCATCTGCATATCTGGGGTTATTGATATTTCTCCCAGCTTCCCTGATAGCTCGGTTGGTAAAGAATCCACCTGCAATTCAGGACACCTTGGTTCAAGTCCTGGGTTGGGAAGATCCACTGGAGAAGGGATAGGCTACCCACTCCAGTATTCCTGGGCTTCCCTTGTGGTTCAGCTGGTAAAGAATCCGCCTGCAATGCAGGAGACCTGAGTTTGATCCCTGGGTTGGGAAGATCCCCTGAAGAAGGAAAAGACTACCCACTCCAGTATTCTGGCCTGGAGATGTCCATGGGGTTGCAAAGAGTTGGACATGACTGAGCGACTGTCTCCACAGCGAACGTTAAAAAGGAAAGTGAGATTACATCACTCCTGTGCTCACAGTCCAAGGGTCTGTAAGGCCCCACCAGCTCTCAGAAGCCCCTCTCCATGACTCTCCACCCCTACAGCCACACTGGCTGCCTTGCAGGTCTTCAAACATGCCAGACCCACACCTGCCCTAGGACTTTACACTGGCTGCTTTCTCAGTTCCTACCTCAAGCCAGCCCTTGCCTGCCCAGAGCACTTAACTGGTCAAGCGCTCAGCCCCCACCGCAGCACTCCCATGGTCTCTCTCTTCTTTGCTTCCTCTCCAAGCACTTCCACCTCCTGACACACCCTATATTTTACTTATTTATTTTATTCATCATCTGCCTTCTGGTGCTAGAACATAAGGTCCCCAGGGCCTCTTTCACTCACGACTCTGTTCTGCAGTTCCTAGGGCAGGGCCTGGCTCATGGCAAGTACTCAGAAGTCAGAGCCACAAGGGAGAACTCACATTAGACTTAGTGAGGTAAGTGTCATTGATTTTGACAAAAGTAACACAGTCTAAGGGATCTTATTTGGTCACTGCTGCTGCTGCTGCGTCGCTTCAGTTGTGTCCAACTCTGTGCGACCCCACAGACAGCAGCCCATTGGGTCATTTGTTAATTATCTGCCTTCTTCTTGAACAGTAAGCTCTAGAAGAGCAAGAACTTCATGCATCCTTTCTGCTGAGTCTCCAGTACCTAGAACAGTACCTTGCACACAATATACACTCAGGAAAGACCGACTGAAAAGACTAGATGCCAAGGACCAATTACTTTCCCTCTCTGAGTATTGGTTCTTTCATCTGTAAAGTGGGAATGTAAATGCCTGCTTTAAAGGATTGACTTTAGGACTTAGTGATATAATGGATATGGTGCCTGGCAGACAGGTGTTCAGTCAGTATTACCCACCTCCCCCACCTGATCTTAGGCCCCCCATCCTGCCTGCCTGCCTTCCTCCCTATCCTGAGGCCTGGACAGCAGGAATGTTGGTACATGTCCAGTCACATGGTTAGGCCCCACATGCAGAGTTATAAAGGCACATCTGGATTTTTATGGAAACCCAAGCAGAAACTAGGATACTGGGACTCTCTTACGAAAACCCCTGCTGCTCCAGTTGGGATTTTTCTCCCATCCCCTTCCCCACACTCTCCCAGGCTTCCCTCTCCAGAAGCTTCTTAGTACATTCTTAAGAAGCGGAGAGAAAAGAGGCATAGAGGGGCCTGTTTTCCAGGTCAGAGAGAGAACAGAAACAGAGGGCCCTGAGAACTCACAGGTTTAGGATCTGGCCAGAAAGAGACCCAAGGGTCTGGACTCTGCCATCCTATGCCCTAAAGGAGGGCCAACCACGTGACATGGGGTAAAGAGTCCAGCATGCTGGGAAGTGGCGACCCAGTAACCATGCCACCTTCTTCTGGAGACAGCCCATATGCAGACAGAGAAGGAAAGATGTAGCAAATGTTAACAACTGGCGAACCTAGTGAGGATATCTGGGTATTCATTGTGCTAATATTATGACTTTTCTAAAGGTTTTGTTCATTGTATTATGTTTGGGTTCCCTGGTGGCTCAGACGGTTAGGTGTCTGCCTGCAGTACAGGAGACCTGGGTTCGATCCCTGGTTCGGGAAGATTCCCCTGGAGAAGGAAATGGCAACCCACTCTTGTTCTTGCCTAGGAAACCCCATGGACAGAGGAGCCTGGCAGGCTACAGTCCATGGGGTCACAAAGTGCTGGACATGACTGAGCAACTTCACATTAGGTTTGGAACTTTTTTCTAGGCTTGAGGTTTTTAAAAATAAAAAAATTGGAGGCAAAAACCTTTTGCAGGGCAGAGGGGCTAGTGGCTCACTCAGTAACTATTCTTCCCTTTCCATACTTTGATTCGACGAAGTCATAAGCCCAGAGAAATCACCAAACTTTTCTAACATCCCTGCAGTTAGGCATAGCCAATGACAGATAGGCAGGAATTGCTGGCTTCCAGAAAAATTCCTTAAGAAAAAGACAGAAAACTGTGAGCTGTTCTTTTTACCCTACTTCCCTTCCTCCTGCCTTCTGCATGGACATGAGGGGTGGATCTGCAGCAGCCATCCTAGGCCATGAAGTGGCCTTGAAAGTAGAATCCAGGTACTAAGAATAATTGAATAGGAAGATAGGATTCTGGATCTCTGATGACTGTGAAGCCATCATACCAAGTATGGACTGCCTACTGCATGACTTCTTTAAGTGAAAGAATAAATACCTGCTTTGCTAAGCTTCTGATGAGCAGCCAAATGAACTTCCTACCTGATTCAGAATTTAATCCATTTTCTATTCCCTCTACACTCTGGATTTTTCTACCTGCTGGATCTCCTGCTGGGAAAGTTCACCACCACCTTGTAAGGTCCTTCTCATTTTTCAAAACCCAGCTGGAATGTCACTTTCTCCGGGAGGCTTTTCCTGGGTGCTTCCTCTCTCCTGGACTCNAATTTAATCCATTTTCTATTCCCTCTACACTCTGGATTTTTCTACCTGCTGGATCTCCTGCTGGGAAAGTTCACCACCACCTTGTAAGGTCCTTCTCATTTTTCAAAACCCAGCTGGAATGTCACTTTCTCCGGGAGGCTTTTCCTGGGTGCTTCCTCTCTCCTGGACTCACGGTGCCTCCTGCTGTTGTTCAGTCACTTAGTCGTGTCTGACTCTTTGTGACCCCGTGGACTGCAGCACGCCAGCATGGACGTGGACTGTAGCATGCCCTTCACTATCTCCCGGAGCTTGCTCAAACACATGTCCACTGAGTCGGTGATGCCATCCAACCATCTCATCCTCGGTCGTCCCCTTCTCCTCCTGCCTTCAGTCTTTCCCAGCATCAGGGTCTTTTCCAATGAATCTTTTCCTGGTGCTGCTGTTAAACTCCTCCACAGCCCACTTGCTGCCCATCTGAGGATTCTTTGTTACTTGTTGTTTTGGCCTCTCTTTAACATTTGTCCACTTGTCTTCTAATCCCCTTGGTTTCCCTGCCACCTCACTCTCCAGCTTCTCCTCCTCTCCGTGCTGCTGCTTCTCAGCCTTTCCCTGGCGCCTCTGCCCCTGGCCACTCAGGAAGTTTGCAGTGACTCAGCATTCTGTTCAGACCCCCCATTCTTTTCACTCTTCCTGTTCCTCTGGGCAGTTGCATCCTCCCCATGACTCCAGGCACCACCTCCATGCAGATAACTCCAAATCCAACGGTGTCTTGGGCTGGCTTGGATCAGCTTGTGAGAACGAAGTTTTAGGAATTTTGTGAGACAGACATTAAAGCCATTATTAAAAATTAAATAAATGTATGGTTACATAAAAGTTTAAAACAAAGATAATAAGCACTTAAAACATAACTTCCTAATTATTTTACTATTATCTATGCTTTTCAGATTATTTTGTATCTATTTTACCTGAATGGTGGAAATGCTGTATAAAGGAGCACTACCACATGTCTCTTCCCAACTCTCTGCTCAGAGACATCACAGTGACAGCTTGAAACAAACCACAGGGGTAGAATTTACACCATAGGTATGGGCAGACTCTACAAGGTGCTTCTCTGCTTAGAAAGCCATGTATTAAAGACTTCCCAGTATACCATGGCCCAGATAAATACCTGAAGCCAGCATGGAGTAGCTTCCTGAGTTCCAGGCTCAGATAACTCCTGGCTGCACACCTTGTCCAGCTAGTCTATCAGGCATGGCACATTCAGTGTGCCCTAAACAAGCTCACCCTCCAAAGCTGCCCCAACCCCTCCATGCCTATTTCCTTTTTTTGCAGCAGCATCACTCACCCCATTGTCCAAGCCAGAAACCTGGGGATCTTCTGGATTCATTCCGCTTTCTCTTCCTCAACATCCAATAAGTTACATCTGAAATGATGCTCAGGTCTCCCCTCCAGTCCTGTTCCAGACTCACTGAGGTTTCCCTGGTCCAGGCTTTATCATTCTTCCTGTGGATTCTGCCTCAGGTCCCTCATTGCTCTTGCTGCGTCTAGCAGTGCCCCCCTCCAACTCACCTCCATTTGGACCCCATGAAATGCAGATCTCATTTAGGTTTCTCTTGGGCTTAAAACCCTTCAGTGACTTCCCAATTCCTACAATAGGAAGACAACACCCTTCGTATGGTCTTCTTTCTCTCTTCTCTCTCCTTCCTGCTGCTTGGTCCTTCCTCATCTGACATTCAGGGAATCTTAGTCAAGAGTCACAAGCATCACCTCTTGGCTTACTAACCAGATACAGAGTTTACTAGCCAATAGTGGGCAGCTCAGAAACTTTGCTGGAAGGCCAGAATCCCCTTGGAGACCAGGCAGCCTGGAATGATGCCCAAATCACATCATCATGCAGTCCCAGGAAGACTCCCCAGATGCTGCAGCTGAGCTCAGACAGTACAGGTTGCCCTGTTGGTGCTAGGTGCTCCCAGAAGCGTGTCACAGCTGCCCCGATCCCTGGCAGGAACTGCCACCACCGCTTGCCTTTAACTAAATAGACTCTCCTCCTTTGCTGCTGCTTCCTGGCACTAGGTTCAGGTTCCTGGTCTGGGGCTGAGGTCACATGTCCTGGAAGCAAGGAAAGCTAGGAAAGCATTGTCAGCTCCTAGAGGGGGAGGAGGGCTCTACCTCACAAGGTGGGGAATCCCCCAGACATAGGAGGGAGGCCGTTTCCATGCTGAGAGGCTAGCAATAACAACAGCTGTCCCCCATGCTAGCTTTTAAAATCACACAAGTAAAATACTCTTCAAGGTGAAATAGTCAAACAGCACAAGAATAAAGATGATGAAATGTACAAGCTTCTTTCCTTGAGTTCTCTCAGTCCCATTTGCCAGGGGCAACTACTGTTAACAGTGTTTTGGAAGTTCCTACAGGTGTGTTCTTTGTATATCCAGATGTCTGTATTTATATTTAAGGTGTCTGTATAAAACTGTGTGACTGCAAATGCTTTCTTTGTGTCAAAATTGACTAGCTCCATAAGAAAAGGGAACCCTTCTATACTGTTGAGGTGAGGTGAAGTCGCTCAGTCGTGTCCAACTCTTTGCGACCCCGTGGACTGTAGCCCATCAGGCTCCTCCGTCCATGGGA
>SJYX01010422.1:289492-331427 GCA_006410675.1 Oreotragus oreotragus | reverse complement strand
AAAAAGCAAAATGGCTGTCTGGAGAAGCCTTACAAATAGCACTGAAAAGAAGAGAGGCGAAAAGCAAAGGAGAAAAGAAAAGATATAAGCATCTGAATGCAGAGTTCCAAAGAATAGCAAGAAGAGATAAGAAAGCCTTCTTCAGCAATCAATGCAAAGAGATAGAGGAAAACAACAGAATGGGAAAGACTAGAGATCTCTTCAAGAGAATTGGAGATACCAAGGGAATATTTCATGCAAAGATGGGCTCGATAAAGGATAGAAATGGTATGGACCTAACAGAAGCAGAAGATATTAAGAAGAGGTGGCAAGAATACACAGAAGAATTGTACAGAAAAGATCTTCACGACCCAGATAATCATGAGGATGTGATCACTAATCTAGAGCCAGACATCTTGGAATGTGAAGTCAAGTGGGCCTTAGAAAGCATCACTAAGAACAAAGCTAGTGGAGGTGATGGAATTCCCGTTGAGCTGTTTCAAATCCTGAAAGATGATGCTGTGAAAGTGCTGCACTCAATATGCCAACAAATTTGGAAAACTCAGCAGTGGCCACAGGACTGGAAAAGGTCAGTTTTCATTCCAATTCCAAAGAAAGGCAATGCCAAAGCATGCTCAAACTACTGCACAATTGCACTCATCTCACAGCCATTACCCAGGTTCAATCCCTGGTCGGTGAACTAAGATCCCACGAGACTCTTGGCCAAAAAAGATACCCTTTCATTACCTTAAATTGTTAGAGTTAATTTTTTGGCAGCTTCACTCAGTGATTATTCTAGGGCAAGAGGTACCCTATAGCTATGTAAACTTTTTTTTCGAGGTGTAGTTGATATACAATATTATATTCAACTACTTTTAAACTTGAGAAGAATATCCTAGTCATAAACGCAAATAACTTGTTGTATTCTCACTTTATCCACATGCAATTACCTCTGTCAACCCAAATTCCCTCTTTGTTCATTCATACAACAACATTTTCAGAATAGTGCTAAGCATCTCCTACTTGGTGGGAATTGTGCCTGGTGATGAGCATACAAAGACGAACAGATAATTCACTTTGAGAAGCTTCAGGCAGTTCAGTTCATTCGCTCAGTTGTGTCCAGCTCTTTGCAACCCCATGGAAAAGCTTAGTATCTAACAACAACAACAACAAATTGGATTCATGGATTCATCTTATAGTTACTGATAGCCTCTTATGCAGCAGGCAGTTCTGTAGAAGGGCTTCCCAAGTGGCTCAGTGAGTGGTAAAGAATCTGCCTGCCAATACAGGAGACGCAGGAGCTGTGGGGTCCATCTGTGAATCAGGAAGATCCCCTGGAGAAGGAAATGGGAACCCATTCCAGTATTCTTGCCTGGAAAATTCCATGGACAGGGGAGCCTGGTGGGCTACAGTCCATGGGACCACAAAGAGTCGGACATGACTAAGCAACTGAGCTTAGTCACGAATGCAGTGGCAAGCAAAACAGAAAAAGTCCCTCCTTTGTGGAATTACATTCTTGTGGGGGGCAATAAAAATCATCTAGGAGTAATGCATGCTGTGAAGAAGAGGCAAGCTGGATAAGAGGACAGGGAGAGAGAGATGAGCCACCCACCCGAGACCTGTCTCTTATACACATCTAAAGCATATTCAAAAGCAGAGACATTACTTTGCCAACAAAGGTCTGTCTAGTCAAGGCTATGGTTTTTCCAGTGGTCATGTATGGATGTGAGAGTTGGACTGTGAAGAAAGCTGAGTGCCGATGAATTGATGCTTTTGACCTGTGGTGATGGAGAAGACTCTTGAGAGTCCCTAGGACTGCAAGGAGGTCCAACCAGTGCATCCTAAAGATCAGTCCTGGGTGTTCATTGGAAGGACTGATGCTAAAGCTGAAACTCCAATACTTTGGCCCCCTCATGTGAAGAGTTGACTCATTGGAAAAGACCCTGATGCTGGGAGGGATTGGGAGCAGGAGGAGAAGGGGATGACAGAGGATGAGATGGCTGGATGGCATCACTGACTCGAGTTTGAGTGAACTCCGGGAGTTGGTGATGGACAGGGAGGCCTGGCGTGCTGCAATTCATAGGGTTGCAAAAAGCTGGACACAACTGAGCGACTGAACTGAACCGAACTGAACTGATAGGTGAAGAGACCATGGCTGAAAAAGGTAAAGTTGCTCAACTTTCAGAAAGAAGCAGAGCCTGGCACTTTGCTGCTGTCCAGTGGTTGGGACTCTGTGCTTCGTCTGCAGGGAGCTCGGGCTCCATCCTCGGTCAGGGAACTAGGGCCCCACACACTACACAACGTGGCCCCAAAATAAAATACGTTCTTAAAAGGGGCAGAGTCCACGCAGAACCCAGATCTGCTCAAGTCCAGAGCCCGACCCCTAAGCCCAGAGCGCACTACCTGTCAAGCATGAAGACCCGTNTTTCACTTTTCTCTTTCATGCATCGGAGAAGGAAATGGCAACCCACTCCAGTATTCTTGCCTGGAGAATCCCAGGGATGGGGGAGCCTGGTGGGCTGCCGTCTATGGGGTCACACAGAGTCGGACACGACTGAAGTGACGCAGCAGCAGCAGCAGCACATAGCATATTCAAAAGCAGAGATATTACTTTGCCAACAAAGGTCTGTCTAGTCAAGGCTATGGTTTTTCCAGTAGTCATGTGTGCATGTGAGAGTTGGACCGTGAAGAAGGCTGAGGGCCGAAGAATTGATGCTTTTGAACTGTGGTGTTGGAGAAGACTCTTAAGAGTCCCTTGGACTGCAAGGAGATCCAACCAGTCCATTCTGAAGGAGATCAGCCCTGGGATTTCTTTCAAAGGAATGATGCTAAAGCTGAAACTCCAGTATTTTGGCCACCTCATGCGGAGAGTTGACTCATTGGAAAAGACTCTGATGCTGGGAGGGATTGGGGGCAGGAGGAGAAGAGGACGACAGAGATAAGATGGATGGATGGCATCACTGATTCGATGGACGTGAGTTTGAGTGAGCTCCAGGAGTTGGTGATGGACAGGGGGTCGAGAAGAGTCGGACACGACTGAGCGACTGAACTGAACTGAACTGATATATAAACACATCATTTTAATTTTTAACATGACAATTTATGCATAAAAATTTACATTGCTGAAAAGACGATGAAAGTCTGAACAATAATTATTGAGGCTTATTAGTGCTTTATGGAAATGATAAGCTATCAAGGGCATACTCATGATGATAAATTATTTTAACAAAAAAATAGCTTCTAAGAGACATTTTTCAAATGTAGTCTATCAAGGAATTAAAGCTGGAACGCAGCATTTGGCATATGCTGGTTTCTATTCATTCACGCCAAGGTTTACATTTTTATGCTCTCAAGCTGCTCACATAAAGCAGCATTTCAAAGTGACAGCAAAAGCATTCCCAACATAAAACAGCTCAGACCCGTCTTGAATGTTTCCACATTTTAAAACAGCTCTGAAATTTAAGTACTGAAAAATGGATCGAGCTGAAAAGATGCACTTCAAAGTGAAGTGTCCTGTATGTGCAGGAAGCAGGAGCCTTTGAGCTTTGTGAACATTTAATAGTTGGCAAGTATGAAGGCGCTAATGTTTCCCCTTTCCACAAATGCCTCTGGTCCCAATTACTTCAATTTCAGTGACACTTGGACTTCCCTGGTGGTCCAGTGGCTAAGACTCTGCACTCCCGACGCAGGGGGCCTAGGTTCCGGCTCCGGTCAGGGAACTAGACCCTGCCTGCCACAGTGGACAGAAGATCCTACGTGCCATAACTAAAACCCGGCACAGCAAATAAATATTAACAAACAATCCTGTGTCCCTTGTAAGAGTAAACATCACCATTTTCCTACTAATAGTTCTTTTTCTCACTAAAGGGATGTTGACATGGAGAAGGCTGCCCGATGTGCAGGGCACCCTTCTGAGCACGACAAGGCTCTGAGTGGGTGAGGAGGGGACAGGAATCAGTGATGGGGAGAAGTGGAGACAGCACATGCATGCCCTTGGGCAGCACTTTGCCAGAAGAGTAACTCACACAGGGGAAAGAAGCCTTCTTTTCTTGCCCTCAGAGTATAGAAAAGCAGTTATCCAGTGATTCATGCAAGAGTACTTGTTGTCACGGGTCTGAGAGGAATCTGCCACGTAAGGCGGTAGGCAGAAGGGGGGACAAAGGTGCTCCAACAGGAGATGAGAAGATGACCAGACTTGGGACCATCCATCCAGGGAGAACAAACCAGGACATATTTCAAGGGCCCAGGTGTGCAGTCCACATGACATCAAACATGCCATTCGAAAGCTCAGGATTTCAGAATGGTATTTTATTCTTGCTTATCTGTACGTTTTAAACCATACAGGCAGAATCTGGGAATTCCCCGGCGGTCCAGTGGTTAGGATTCCAAGCTTTCATTGCTTTGGGCCTATGTTTAATCCATAGTCGGTGAACTAAGATTCTGCAAGCCCCCCGGGGTGTGGGGGACCCAAAAAAAAAAAAAAAAGTGGCCACTTCTAAGAACTTTTAAGGATAGTGTGTATATGTGCTCAGTCATGTCCAACTCTGTGACCCCAGGGACTGTAGCCTACCAGGCTCCTTTGTGCATGGAATTTTCCAGGCAAGAATATTGGAGTGGGTGGGTTGCCATTTCCTCCTCCAGGAGATCTTCCTGACCTAGAGACTGAGCCTAGTTTCCGGTGTCTCTTGCACCGGTAGGCAAATTCTTTATCACTGTATCACCTGCTGCTGCTGCTGCTAAATCACTTCAGTCATGTCCAACTCTGTGTGACCCCATAGACGGCAGTCCACCAGGCTCTGCCATCCCTGAGATTCTCGAGGCAAGAACACTGGAGTGGGTTGTCATTTCCTTCTTCAATGCCTGAAAGTGAAAAGTGAAAGTGAAGTTGCTCAGTCGTGTCTGACTCTTCGAGACCCCATGGACTGCAGCCTACCAGGCTCCTCCGTCCATGGGATTTTCCAGGCAAGAGTACTGGAGTGGGGTGCCATTGCCTTCTCTGACTGTATCACCCGGGAAAGCCTTTAAGGAGAGTAGTGGTTGCCTACTCTTGTTAATACAAACAGAAGGCTCCCTGTTTCATCTCAGCCATTGACATGGCACCCTGACGAGGAAGACCCAGAAACTTAGGGTCCATGTGAGTCACGGCCACCGTGCATCATCAAATGTCAGAAAGACCGGGCGGTCTGGATAATACTGATGGCATTACCACACAGTCAGCCTCGACGAGTATCACCCAGCTTACTTTGGGAAAGTTGGAATAAGACATCACCCCCTAAGAGAGGAATCAGAGCTTCTGCCCAGATTGTCAACCTTGATAAAGTGTGGACCAACTTGGGGCAAATACAGGTCAAAAACAAGACTGGAGCTGCTCTGAACATTGATGTGGTGTGATCCGGCTACTATCAAGCTCTGAGGAAGAAAGTTCCCAAAGCATCCTGTCCTTGTAAGCAGATAGGGTGAGGGCCCCTGAAGGAAGTGAACCAGATGTAGCTATCTGACACAAGAGAAACCATTTTAGGCCTAAGCCGCTTTGTGATCTAAGCCTGGCCACTATGCTTGCCCTTGAACATGTCTTAGCAATAAGGATCTTAAGGGAACAAAAGAACAAACAACTGTTATCAAGCAAGAGGAATAAAAATAGCAAAGGTAATAAATAGTTGTAAAGACTCACAGTTTTGTTTCAATGGTAAAGTTAGCCTGAAACACTTTCTCGAACTGTTTTGTAGAATTTGGTTTCCCTGGGGCTCAGACAGAATGTGGTCCACTGGAGAAGGGAATGGCAAACCACTTCAGTATTCTTGCCTTGAGAACCCCATGAACAGTATGAAAAGGCAAAATGATAGGATATCAAAAGAGAATCTCCCCAGGTCGTTAGGTGCCCAATATGCTACTGGAGATCAGTGGAGAAATAACTCCAGAAAGAATGAAGGGATGGAGCCAAAGCAAAAACAATACCCAGTTGTGCATGTGACTGGTGATAGAAGCAAGATCCGATGCTGTAAAGAACAATATTGCATAGGAACCTGGAATGTCAGGTCCATGAATCAAGGCAAATTGGAAGTGGTCAAACAAGAGATGGCAAGGGTGAACGTCGACATTCTAGGAATCAGCGAACTAAAATGGACTGGAATGGGTGAATTTAACTCAGATGACCATTATATCTACTACTGCGGGCAGGAATCCCTCAGAAGAAATGGAGTAGCCATCATGGTCAACAAAAGAGTCCGAAATGCAGTACTTGGATGCAATCTCAAAAACGACAGAATGATCTCTGTTCGTTTCCAAGGCAAACCATTCAATATCACAGTTATCCAAGTCTATGCCCCAACCAGTAATGCTGAAGAAGCTGAAGTTGAACGGTTTTATGAAGACCTACAAGACCTTGTAGAACTAACACCCAAAAAAGATGTCCTTTTCATTATAGGGGACTGGAATGCTAAAGTAGGAAGTCAAGAAACACCTGGAGTAACAGGCAAATTTGGCCTTGGAATGCGGAATGAAGCAGGGCAAAGACTAATAGAGTTTTGCCAAGAAAATGCACTGGTCATAGCAAACACCCTCTTCCAGCAACACAAGAGAAGACTCTACACATGGACATCACCAGATGGTCAACACCGAAATCAGATTGATTATATTCTTTGCAGCCAAAGATGGAGAAGCTCTATACAGTCAACAAAAACAAGACCAGGAGCTGACTGTGGCTCAGATCATGAACTCCTTATTTCCAAATTCAGACTTAAATTGAAGAAAGTAGGGAAAACCGCTAGACCATTCAGGTATGACCTAAATCAAATCCCTTATGATTATACAGTGGAAGTGAGAAATAGATTTAAGGGCCTAGATCTGATAGACAGAGTTCCTGATGAACTATGGAATGAGGTTCGTGACTATTGTTACAGAAACAGATTAGGAAGGGCCTATTCCTCACACTCTATCAGCAGCAACACAGCCTTCTCAAGATTAATTAATCCTTACCCAACAGGAAGAAACAGGGGCTGAGTAAATCTGGCAGATGAAGCCCTGGTAGTGGTGGAAGAGGGGGTTAGAGTAGAGGGAAAGAGCTGACCTGGAGTATTTCTTAAGGTACCCCTTGGCTGGGCTGGAGAGGGATTAGTTTAGAATGGAGGGTTTCTATATCCCCGGAGGCAGAGTCCTCCCCCATGGGGGACAGTGGAATCTCCTTCGAGATGTCCTTGGCATCAGCAACTATCATGACTCCCTCAAGCCCATCAGTGATCGGGCAGATAGTCAGGGGCTTTTTACCACAGGACCACAAGCAGAAGAAGGGCCGGAGGGGACCAGAGAAAGAGGCCTTGGAGAAAGTATAGATATGGGATCCATCAGTCATGTTGCTGTCTCTTATACACATCTGGCGCACTCAGCGCGCGCTGCTTGCGAGAGCCGGGCCGGCGCACTCAGCGCGGGCGAGAGAAGCTACCCCACGTCCGAGGTCAGGGGCAGCAACCTAGAGTGCCAGGCTGCGACGGCGCAGGAACGGCCGAGAGGAGCTACCCTGTGTCTGAGGTCAGTGGCGGCCGGGAGGAGCTACCCCTCATCCGAGGTCAGTGGCGGCCGGGAGGAGACACCCCGCGTCTGAGGTCAGGGCGGCGGCCGGGAGGAGCTACCCCGTGTCCGAGGTCAGGGGCGGCCAGGAAGAGACACCCCACGTCCGAGGCCAGGGGCGGCCGGGAGAAGCCACCTCGCGCCCGAGGCCAGGGGTGGTGACCCGGAGGAGCCACCCTGAGCCCGAGGCCAGGGGCGGCAGCTGGGAGAAGCCACCCACGCCCGAGGCCACGGCCGGCGGCCGGGAGGAGCAACCCGAGGAGCAGGGGCTGCGCAGGCGCAGGAGGGCCTAGAGGAGCTGTCCCACGTTGAAGGTCAGGAACTGCGGCGGTAAGGAGATACCCCTCGTCCAAGGTAAGGAGCAGCCGTGAAGAGACAACCCACGCCCAAGGTAAGAGAAACCCAAGTAAGATGGTAGGTGTTGCAAGAGAGCATCAGAGGGCAGACACACTGAAACCATACTCACAGAAAACTAGTCAATCTAATCACACTAGGACCAGGGCCTTGTCTAACTCAATGAAACCAAGCCATGCCTGCAGGGCAACCCAAGGCGGGCGGGTCATGGTGGAGAGGTCTGACAGAAGCCAGGCAGGCGCACTAAGCGCGGGCCACTTGCGAGAGCCGGGCCGGCGCACTCAGCGCGGGCCGCTTGCGAGAGCCGGGCCGGCGCACTCAGCGCGGGCCGCTTGCGAGAGCCGGGCCGGCGCACTCAGCGCGGGCCGCTTGCGAGAGCCGGGCCGGCGCACTCAGCGCGGGCCGCTTGCGAGAGCCGGGCCGGCGCACTCAGCGCGGGCCGCTTGCGAGAGCCGGGCCGGCGCACTCAGCGCGGGCCGCTTGCGAGAGCCGGGCCGGCGCACTCAGCGCGGGCCGCTTGCGAGAGCCGGGCCGGCGCACTCAGCGCGGGCCGCTTGCGAGAGCCGGGCCGGCGCACTCAGCGCGGGCCGCTTGCGAGAGCCGGGCCGGCGCACTCAGCGCGGGCCGCTTGCGAGAGCCGGGCCGGCGCACTCAGCGCGGGCGAGAGAAGCTACCCCACGTCCGAGGTCAGGGGCAGCAACCTAGAGTGCCAGGCTGCGACGGCGCAGGAACGGCCGAGAGGAGCTACCCTGTGTCTGAGGTCAGTGGCGGCCGGGAGGAGCTACCCCTCATCCGAGGTCAGTGGCGGCCGGGAGGAGACACCCCGCGTCTGAGGTCAGGGCGGCGGCCGGGAGGAGCTACCCCGTGTCCGAGGTCAGGGGCGGCCAGGAAGAGACACCCCACGTCCGAGGCCAGGGGCGGCCGGGAGAAGCCACCTTGCGCCCGAGGCCAGGGGTGGTGACCCGGAGGAGCCACCCTGAGCCCGAGGCCAGGGGCGGCAGCTGGGAGAAGCCACCCACGCCCGAGGCCACGGCCGGCGGCCGGGAGGAGCAACCCGAGGAGCAGGGGCTGCGCAGGCGCAGGAGGGCCTAGAGGAGCTGTCCCACGTTGAAGGTCAGGAACTGCGGCGGTAAGGAGATACCCCTCGTCCAAGGTAAGGAGCAGCCGTGAAGAGACAACCCACGCCCAAGGTAAGAGAAACCCAAGTAAGATGGTAGGTGTTGCAAGAGAGCATCAGAGGGCAGACACACTGAAACCATACTCACAGAAAACTAGTCAATCTAATCACACTAGGACCAGGGCCTTGTCTAACTCAATGAAACCAAGCCATGCCTGCAGGGCAACCCAAGGCGGGCGGGTCATGGTGGAGAGGTCTGACAGAACGTGGTCCACTGGAGAAGGGAATGGCAAGCCACTTCAGTATTCTTGCCTTGAGAACCCCATGAACAGTATGAAAAGGCAAAATGATAGGATATCAAAAGAGAATCTCCCCAGGTCGTTAGGTGCCCAATATGCTACTGGAGATCAGTGGAGAAATAACTCCAGAAAGAATGAAGGGATGGAGCCAAAGCAAAAACAATACCCAGTTGTGCATGTGACTGGTGATAGAAGCAAGATCCGATGCTGTAAAGAACAATATTGCATAGGAACCTGGAATGTCAGGTCCATGAATCAAGGCAAATTGGAAGTGGTCAAACAAGAGATGGCAAGGGTGAACGTCGACATTCTAGGAATCAGCGAACTAAAATGGACTGGAATGGGTGAATTTAACTCAGATGACCATTATATCTACTACTGCGGGCAGGAATCCCTCAGAAGAAATGGAGTAGCCATCATGGTCAACAAAAGAGTCCGAAATGCAGTACTTGGATGCAATCTCAAAAACGACAGAATGATCTCTGTTCGTTTCCAAGGCAAACCATTCAATATCACAGTTATCCAAGTCTATGCCCCAACCAGTAATGCTGAAGAAGCTGAAGTTGAACGGTTTTATGAAGACCTACAAGACCTTGTAGAACTAACACCCAAAAAAGATGTCCTTTTCATTATAGGGGACTGGAATGCTAAAGTAGGAAGTCAAGAAACACCTGGAGTAACAGGCAAATTTGGCCTTGGAATGCGGAATGAAGCAGGGCAAAGACTAATAGAGTTTTGCCAAGAAAATGCACTGGTCATAGCAAACACCCTCTTCCAGCAACACAAGAGAAGACTCTACACATGGACATCACCAGATGGTCAACACCGAAATCAGATTGATTATATTCTTTGCAGCCAAAGATGGAGAAGCTCTATACAGTCAACAAAAACAAGACCAGGAGCTGACTGTGGCTCAGATCATGAACTCCTTATTTCCAAATTCAGACTTAAATTGAAGAAAGTAGGGAAAACCGCTAGACCATTCAGGTATGACCTAAATCAAATCCCTTATGATTATACAGTGGAAGTGAGAAATAGATTTAAGGGCCTAGATCTGATAGACAGAGTTCCTGATGAACTATGGAATGAGGTTCGTGACATTGTACAGGAGACAGGGATCAAGACCATCCCCATGGAAAAGAAATGCAAAAAAGCAAAATGGCTGTCTGGAGAAGCCTTACAAATAGCACTGAAAAGAAGAGAGGCGAAAAGCAAAGGAGAAAAGAAAAGATATAAGCATCTGAATGCAGAGTTCCAAAGAATAGCAAGAAGAGATAAGAAAGCCTTCTTCAGCAATCAATGCAAAGAGATAGAGGAAAACAACAGAATGGGAAAGACTAGAGATCTCTTCAAGAGAATTGGAGATACCAAGGGAATATTTCATGCAAAGATGGGCTCGATAAAGGATAGAAATGGTATGGACCTAACAGAAGCAGAAGATATTAAGAAGAGGTGGCAAGAATACACAGAAGAATTGTACAGAAAAGATCTTCACGACCCAGATAATCATGAGGATGTGATCACTAATCTAGAGCCAGACATCTTGGAATGTGAAGTCAAGTGGGCCTTAGAAAGCATCACTAAGAACAAAGCTAGTGGAGGTGATGGAATTCCCGTTGAGCTGTTTCAAATCCTGAAAGATGATGCTGTGAAAGTGCTGCACTCAATATGCCAACAAATTTGGAAAACTCAGCAGTGGCCACAGGACTGGAAAAGGTCAGTTTTCATTCCAATTCCAAAGAAAGGCAATGCCAAAGCATGCTCAAACTACTGCACAATTGCACTCATCTCACAGCCATTACCCAGGTTCAATCCCTGGTCGGTGAACTAAGATCCCACGAGACTCTTGGCCAAAAAAGATACCCTTTCATTACCTTAAATTGTTAGAGTTAATTTTTTGGCAGCTTCACTCAGTGATTATTCTAGGGCAAGAGGTACCCTATAGCTATGTAAACTTTTTTTTCGAGGTGTAGTTGATATACAATATTATATTCAACTACTTTTAAACTTGAGAAGAATATCCTAGTCATAAACGCAAATAACTTGTTGTATTCTCACTTTATCCACATGCAATTACCTCTGTCAACCCAAATTCCCTCTTTGTTCATTCATACAACAACATTTTCAGAATAGTGCTAAGCATCTCCTACTTGGTGGGAATTGTGCCTGGTGATGAGCATACAAAGACGAACAGATAATTCACTTTGAGAAGCTTCAGGCAGTTCAGTTCATTCGCTCAGTTGTGTCCAGCTCTTTGCAACCCCATGGAAAAGCTTAGTATCTAACAACAACAACAACAAATTGGATTCATGGATTCATCTTATAGTTACTGATAGCCTCTTATGCAGCAGGCAGTTCTGTAGAAGGGCTTCCCAAGTGGCTCAGTGAGTGGTAAAGAATCTGCCTGCCAATACAGGAGACGCAGGAGCTGTGGGGTCCATCTGTGAATCAGGAAGATCCCCTGGAGAAGGAAATGGGAACCCATTCCAGTATTCTTGCCTGGAAAATTCCATGGACAGGGGAGCCTGGTGGGCTACAGTCCATGGGACCACAAAGAGTCGGACATGACTAAGCAACTGAGCTTAGTCACGAATGCAGTGGCAAGCAAAACAGAAAAAGTCCCTCCTTTGTGGAATTACATTCTTGTGGGGGGCAATAAAAATCATCTAGGAGTAATGCATGCTGTGAAGAAGAGGCAAGCTGGATAAGAGGACAGGGAGAGAGAGATGAGCCACCCACCCGAGACAGGGCAATGTGGGAAGGGTACTTGAAACAGAGATCTGAATGAAGTAGAATGTTTGGGCCAGGAAAATTACAAGCAGAGGGCAAAGCCAAGTCAAAGGCCAGAAAGTGGCAATATATCAGAGGAACTGGAAGGAAAGAGGCATGGCTGGAGGGGAGTGAGCCAAGACCTGAGTGCACAGGGGCAAGGGGATCATGGAGAGCCCCATGGGTCATGTGAGTCAAGGCAAGGATTTTGTTACTCTAAACATGAAGGGAAGCCACTGAGGGCTGAGAGCAGGGAAGTGATATCAAGTTGACTGATGTTGTTAAAGAATGTTGCAAAAAGACTGTGAAGAGGCAGGCATGGACCAGGGAGACTCAGGAGGTAATTTCAGTAGTTTATCAAGAGAGGACAGTGGCTTGGACCAGAATGGTAATGAAGAGGGAGGCATAAGAGGTCAGATTCTGAAATTTTTTCTGAGAGGAGTCTCTAAAAGACCATCTCTGCTTGGACTATAGCTGCTAAGATTACAAAAGGAAAAAAGTTAACATTTCCTCAACACTTATACTTGGCCAGGTTCATCTTATTTGGTGTTTAGAATGTTATAAAGGAAAGTACTTACTGTCACCTTAAAGAAGAAAAACTGAGTCATAGAAAAGAAACTTGCCCAAGGCCACAGAAACTGTGAATGGGGAAGCCAAGTCATGCATCTGGAGCTGTCTGACTTTGATGGATACAGTTCAGAACTCTTCTCTGCTGCTATGTTACATTTCTTTTTATTACAACATATCCTCGCCACATGAATTTACAGAACTGTGTATCTTACAGTTGGGTTCATACCAGCTCCCTTCTGAAGTCATTAGTAAGTTGTCCTTAGTAGGCTGGGACTCTACACTTCATATTCCTGATGGACCGAAATGCAATTACTGTTGGAAAGAGGACTGTTCAGTGAAGCACTCTAAAAGTTGAAATTGAGCATTAATGATGAAAAGCTGTCAACCCTACATCAGTCAAGACTTCTGAGCAACCCTCTACTGCCTTTTAAAAAGTAGGGCTAGCAGAAGAAAAACATGCACAGGTTTAAGTTAGTGGTGAAAAACAAGAATTTTATGTAATCAAAGATGTTGAAAACCTTAAACAGAGGAGAAATTATGAGAAACCTATATGCAGGTCAGGAAGCAACAGTTAGAACTGAGCATGGAACAACAGACTGATTCCAAATAGGAAAAGGAGTACGTCAAGGCTGTATATTGTCACCCTGCTTATTTAACTTCTATGCAGAGTACATCATGAGAAACGCTGGGCTGGAAGAAGCACAAGCTGGAATCAAGATTGCCGGGAGAAATATCAATAACCTCAGATATGCAAATGACACCACCCTCATGGCAGAAAGTGAAGAGGAACTAAAAAGCCTCTTGATGAAAGTGAAAGAGGAGAGTGAAAAAGTTGGCTTAAAGCTCAACATTCAAACAACTAAGATCATGGCATCCGGTCCCATCACTTCATGGGAAATAGATGGGGAAACAGTGGAAACAGTGTCAGACTTTATTTGGGGGGGCTCCAAAATCACTGCAGAAGTGAAGTGAAGTGAAGTCGCTCAGTCGTGTCCAACTCTTTGCGACCCCATGGACTGTAGCCTACCAGGCGCCTCCATCCATGGAATTCTCCAGGCAAAAATACTGAAGTGGGTTACCATTTCCTTCTCCAGGGGATCTTCCTGACCCAGGGATTGAACCCAGGTCTCCCACATTGGAGGCAGATGCTTTAACCTCTGAACCACCAGGGAACCCATGAAATTAAAAGACGCTTACTCCTTGGAAGGAAAGTTATGACCAACCCAGACAGCATATTTAGAAGCAGAGACATTACTTTGCCAACAAAGGTCTGTCTAGTCAAGGCTATGGTTTTTCCTGTGGTCATGAATGGATGTGAGTGTTGGACTGTGAAGAAAGCTGAGCGCCAAAGAATTGATGCTTTTAAACTGTGGTATTGGAGAAGATTCTTGAGAGTCCCTGGGACAGCAAGGAGATCCAACCAGTCCATCCTAAAGGACATCAGTCCTTGGTGTTCTTCGGAATGAGTGATGCTAAAGCTGAAACTCCAGTACTTTGGCCACCTCATGCGAAGAGTTGACTCATTGGAAAAGGCTCTGATGCTGGGAGGGATTGGGGGCAGGAGGAGAAGGGGACGACCGAGGATGAGATGGCTGGATGGCATCACCGACTCGATGGACATGAATTTGAGTGAACTCCAGGAGTTGGTGATGGACAGGGAGGCCTGGCGTGGTGAAATTCATGGGGTAGCAAAGAGTTGGACACGACTGAGCGACTGAACTGAACTGATAGTTGACTCAGAAGCCAAACAACACTATGAGGTGTGGAAGTTTAGGATCTTCGATTTCCTTATTGCACTGTAAAGGCTGAAATGTCATTAAGTAACGCCAGAATATGTGACTGTATACACAGCTACAGCTATAGCTAAGTCGCTTCAGTTGTGTCTGACTCTGTGCGATCCCATAGATGGCAGCCCACCAGGCTCCTCCATCCCTGGGATTCTCCAGGCAAAAATCCTGGAGTGGGTTGCCATTTCCTTCTCCAATGCATGCATGCATGCTGTCACTTCAGTCGTGTCCGACGCTATGTGACCCTATGGACAGTAGCCCACCAGGCTCCTCTGTCCACAGGATCCTCTAGGCAAGAATACTGGAGTGGGTTGCCATTTCTTTCTCTGACTGTATACACAGAGACCTCATTATCCTATTATTTATTACCTCAAGTCCCATTGTTGCAGCTGAACAAGGAAGCAAAAGTCACCATTTCCTGAAATTCACTGTAGTTAAGAATCAAAAACTTGGGACTTCCCTTGCAGCTCAGTCAGCAAAGAATCTACCTGCAATGCAGGATACCTGAGTTTGATTCCTGGGTTGGGAAGATCCTCTGGAGAAGGAATTGGCTATATACAGTCCATGGGATCACAAGAATCAGACACGACTTAGTGACTAAACCACAATAATCAAAAAACCTGGTTTAAGCAGGAAGCCATCAAAAACTATGTGGATATGGCAGGAGTCGGGTGGGAAGTAAATCAGGAGTTTGGGATGAACAGACACACACTAATATATATATAATAGATATATAACAAGGATCTATTGTATGGCACAGGGAACTATATTCAATATCTTGTGATAATAACCTATAATGGAAAAGAATTTGAAAAAGAGTATGTATGATGCTGGGAAGGATTGAGGGCAGGAGGAGAAGGGGACTGAGGATGAGATGGCTGGATGGCATCGTGGACTCTATGGACATGAGTCTGAGTGAACTCCGGGAGATGGTGATGAATAGGGAGGCCTGGCGTGCTGCAATTCATGAGGTCGCAAAGAGTCGGACATGACTGAGTGACTGAACTGAACTGAACTGAATACATAACTGAATCACTTTGCTATGCAACTGAAACTAACAAAACATTTTAAATCAACTATATTTCAACTAAAAACAATAAATAAAAATTATATAAATATGTACACACCACAAACATACAACTGTCCATTCATTCATTTGCCTGCGTACTGACGCTGGCCAAGGCTGTAACATGTGTTACATGAGCCCACTATGTGTCCTCCTGGCATACGCAGCACGTGTGCTGTGGATGATCTCATTTCCGGTGTCAGTGTCTTTACAGTGAAGGGAAATCTTAAAAACACTTTTGAAGCAGTTGCAGTACTGAATCCTTCTAGTTTTTCATCAGGTTCTGTACATCTTTACACTTGTCATAAACACTACTAAATGGACTGCAATTTTTGACAACTTGTCTCTTTGGAATCTTTCCAAAGCATTCAACTGAGTTCCCTTAGAAATGACAACTATCTTTTTGCATTCGCAGACCAACAGTTCCTATACACTGATTTTAAATCACACAATCACAGTAGAGAAAGTACCCCTGGCATAAACTCATTTGGGAACCAACACAGCTGGCATTTAACAGGTGGACAAAGAAATAGATGAGAGAAGAGAGCGAGCAGCCCTGAGAAAGGCCACTGCCGGGAGAGGCTTCCAGGGACTCCCAGCTTCCGTCACTGCATTTTCCAGAGAATGAGTTTACCAGTTAGGAGAGCAAGTGGATTAAGTCGAGTCTGATTAAGAAAGCTACTACTATATCGACAAACTGAGGGGTTATAAAATTAGCCCTCACCTCAACCAAACGTCTTTTCCCACTTAACACTGGCATCTATCCAGACCGATGTGGGCTGGTCCCTTGATGTTACTAATAGCAAACACCAACAAAGAAATTATGTTCTTGACCAGGGCACTGACAAGTTCCAAGTGAGTTCACATGTTCATGCATCAGGCAGGGGCTGTTACTAACCCACAGAGAAGCAAAGAAAATCAATGAATTGTCCAAACTCCCACAGCTGGTGTACATGCCAAAGCTGTATTCAAACCAAAGGTATCTACTCCCAGGTTGTTCCCTTACTTAGCACACTATGTTCCCTCTCAGTATGATTATCAAGTGTTGTAAATACTTGTAGATACTCACAAATAGCACTACAAAGTGAGGGTGTAAAATATGGAAGCTTTCATGAAGTCAACAGAAATGATCTTGGAGAACAACTGGAATCACAATCAAAGTTAATGAACAATGAACACTGGCAGAACGAGCTAACAGTTGAAGAGAGGCTGAGAAGACTAATAATACAGACCCTTCTACTGCAAATGATCTTAGCAGTCACACAGTCTATACTAATCGCCTACTACGTGTTTCAGTTGACTTTGTTGGCAAAGTAATGTCTCTGCTTTTTAATAAGCTGTCTAGGTTTGTCATAGCTTTTCTTCTAAGGAGCAAGCGTCTTTTAATTCTACGGCTGCAATCACCATCTGCAGTGATTCTGGAGCCCCCCAAAATAAAAACCATTGTTTCCCCATCTATTCCTTACAGGAACTTTATCTTTTGCTCCTGTAGGAGCTTTATCTTTTCATTCTGGTTTATCCATTAGAAATGGATTTTGTTCCTTATAAGCATTAGCACAATGGCACCCCACTCCAGTACTCTTGCCGGGAAAATCCCATGGACTGAGGAGCCTGGTGGGCTGCAGTCCATGGGGCCGCTAAGAGTCGGACATGACTGAGCGACTTCACTTTCACTTTTCACTTTTATGCATTGGAGAAAGAAATGGCAACCCACTCCAGTGTTCTTGCGTGGAGAATCCCAGGGACGGGGGAGCCTGGTGGGCTGCCGCCTAAGGGGTCACACAGAGTCGGACACGACTGAAGTGACTAAATGATTAACTAAATAAGGATAATTTTTAGATCCAGTTTTGGAGTTAAAGACCCAAACTCTTTTACTTTGTTCACTATGTGATTTGGCCTCCCTTTTGGCTTAATCCTCGGTGATCCCAGGTTTCTGCCATCACTCACTGGGCAGGGTGTGTGGTCATGAGGAGGAACAATGGGAATAGCCAGAGACCACTGAGAGGGTAACAGGCAGGAAGGCCAGGGATCTCCAAATGGAGGAAATAGGCTGTAAGTGTCAGACATTTTTATCTCGCTTAAGCGCCAGGAGGAAACAAATTAGTGGTAATTTTTCCCCTTCTCTATACAAATTTGAAAGGAGGTTTCTCTTAAAATACTGTGTTGCCATAATGACACCTGGTTTCACCTGAAGTTAATTATTCTCAAACCTTGAGTTAACCAATGCATTTTTCTTACAGAAATATTTGTCTTAAGCTATGTTCCTGTACTATGCATTTACCCTAGACTCTGTCTTCAAGTCGGTTTCCGCCAAATGGCTCAGAACCTACTCTACAAACCATTATGCTAAACTCAGAATTTGTTCCCCTAATCTATGTAAACAAAACTATTTGTATGGTAATCTGCCCTTCTACAAGATTCAAGTCTACCATTTCTTGGCGCGGGATGAATCGTCTGGTGTCAACATTATCCCAAAATGCATCTTATGGGTGAGGGGCCTGGTGCCATTCTGAGTTTTAAGACATTCCTTTCATTCATTACAGACTGCTAGTGATATAACATCCAGCTGAAGACTAGCAGGGGGGTACTCTTTCTGCCCCTTTCTGATGCCTATGTCAGAAGCTTTCTCTATCTCCTTTACACTCTAATAAAACTTGATTACACAAAAGCTCTGAGCAATCAAGCCTTGTCTCTGGCCCCAGATTGAATTCTTCTCCTTCGGAGGCCAAGAATCTCGGCATCTTTTCATGGGTCAGCAGCAACCTTTCACCACAAGCCCCCCAGGTGGCATAGTGGTGAAGAATCTACCTGCAGTGCAGGAGACCCAGGTTCAATCCCTGGGTTGGGAAGATCCCCTGGAGAAGGGAATGGCTACCCACTCCAGTATCCTTGCCTGGAGAATCCCATGGACAGAGGAGCCTGGCGGGCTTCAGTCCATAGGGTCGCAGAGTGGGACACAACCGAAGTGAATTAGCACGCACGTAGTACAGAGACTACTTGTTGAATCTGGTGACTGTTTTAATCCCCATGCTTCTAATTTAATTTCCTGATAGGAAACATTCATTTGGCTAAAAAAAAAATTCATCTAAAAAGGTATGCCAAGTTTAGATGTTACCTTTGGGAGAAACTGGGTAAAAAGATACATGTGGACGACCTACAGGGGTAGGGGGTATGAATGGGAGGGAGGCTCATGAGGGAAGGTATACATGTATACTTATGGCTGACTCACATTATTGTATGCAGAAACTAATACAACATGGTAAGCAACTATCCTCCAGTTAAAAAAAAAGACACATGGGATCTTTAATATTTTTTATAACTGGATGTAAAATGATGGTTATCTTAAAATTAAAACATTAATTTTTTTTTAAAGTATGGCAAGGCAAGTCTTATTCCCATCCTTTTATTTCCATCTGCTGAGGTCTCAATGACCACGTGATCATGGCCACCTCCTTCAATCATACATAGATAAACCACTTTTATTAGTTTCTTCATGCAAGCTAATACAAATGTATATTATTTCTCCCTCACCATCTTTACCATGGTGGCTGTTTGGTTCTAAGTCTTGCTTTTTTCCATGTAACAATGTAATGGAAATTTTAAAGAGCGTATTCTATGTGGAGAGAGCTTTTGTTTGAGGTATTCTTAGGTAAATCATACTTACTTAGCCAGTCCTCTACTGATGGACATTTGTATTGTTTCCAACCCTTTGTTATTAAAAGCTGTTATTAATACTATAGATATTGTATTTGTGCCATTTTGATAACTAGTGCCTAAGTCCCTCCACAGAGACTGAATCATTTTACATTCCCCCCAGCGATGTACGGGAGCCTGTTGTCCCAAAGTCTCGACAGCAGTTGTGTTATCAAACATTTGAGTTTCTGCCAATCCAGTAGTTAATTTTTGTTCCATTCACGAGGTTGAGTATATTTCCATTTGTGCAATATACTGAAGAATAACAATGTTATCAGAAAATATCTGATAAGAAAGCTGAATTTGATTATTTTACTGGAAAGAGGTCCTTCCATAGTTCTGGATCTTATTTAAAATGCACTGGCTAGGGCTTCCCTGGGGGCTCAGTGGTAAAGAATCTGCCTGCCAGTGAAGGAGACTCGGGTTTGATCCCTGATCTGGGAAGATCCCACCTGCTGTGGAGCAACGAGGCCCGTGTACCACAACTACTGGGCCAGGAACTCCAACTCTTGAGCCCACGTGCTGCAGACTCCTAAAATCAGCACAGCCTAGAACCTGTGCTCCTCAACAAAAGAAGCCGCCACAAGGAGAAGCCCGCACACTGCGATGAAAAGTAGCCCCTGCTCAGCTCAACCAGGGAAAAGCCAGGGCAGCGAGGACCCGCCACGGCCAGAAGTAAGCAAGTAGAAGTAAAGTGCAACGGCCGGAGGGGACCATTTCGTGATGTGCAGAGGCTGCTATGCTGCCCACCAGGAACCAAGGGACTGTTTATAGGCCAATCACACTTCAAAACAAACATTAGAGCTGAAGTTTCCAGAGGTGGGGCTGGGGGGAGGGACAACATGGAGGTAGCCAAAAGGGCAGCCTGGCGTGCCGCAGTCCGTGGGGTCGCAAAGGGTCGGACACTACTGAGCGACTGAACGACAAGAAGCCAAAAGGCACACCCTTCCAGCTGTAAGATAAGGAAGTGCTAGGGAAGTAAAGTACAACATGAGTAACATAATGAACACTGCTGTATGCTAAGAGAGTGAATCTTAAGGGTTTGCAGCCTGGCGTGCCGCAGTCCGTGGGGTCGCAAAGGGTCGGACACTACTGAGCGACTGAACGACAAGAAGCCAAAAGGCACACCCTTCCAGCTGTAAGATAAGGAAGTGCTAGGGAAGTAAAGTACAACATGAGTAACATAATGAACACTGCTGTATGCTAAGAGAGTGAATCTTAAGGGTTCTCATCACATGGAAAACATATTTTTTCTTTTATTTTCTATCCATATGAGATGATAGGTAGTCACTAAAATTATTGTGATGATCATTTCATGATGTACACAAGTTAAATCATGATACTCTACACCTTAAGCTTATTCACCACTGTACGTTAACTGTATCTCAATAAAACTGGAAGATAAGTAAAACTGTAACATGCAATGGCTTTTATTTAAAGTGTTCAGTGCTGTTTAAAAACATCAGACGATCCGATTGACTGAACAATGACTTCACGTCAAAGGGTCGTCGTTCAGTTCCTAATCGTGCCCGACTCCTTACGACCCTGTGGACGGCAGCACGCCAGGCTTCCCTGTCCTTCACTATCTCCTGGAGTTTGCTCAAACTCACCTTCATTGAGTCTGTGATGCTATCAACCACCTCGTCCTCTGTCGTCTCTCAGTCTTTCCCAGCCTCAGGGTCTTTTCCAGTGAGTTGGCTCTTTGCCTCAAGTGGCCAAAGTATTGGGTGTTCACCCTAAATATGTCCAAATCAGTGACCCACCATCAAGGGCCTATCAAGCCTTCCCTAAAGGGCTCTGCCCCACCCTGGAGGGAAGAAAAACAAGACTCACAGATGAACACCCAAGAAATAATAAACTCAGCAAATATCGGGAGCCTTCATGGATCTTACAGGATCAACATACTCAATAAGCAAATCATACCATGTGTTAGAAGGTAATAGGTGCTATGGTAAACAAGACTGGATTGAGGCCAGGGAATACGAAGCCCTGTGGGCCACCAGAGCAGGCCTCACAGTGATAATATTTGAACAAAGAAGGAGATAAGGAAGAAAGCCTGTGATAATCTGGAGGTAGAGCATTCTGGTAGACGACAGCCAGTGCAAAGGCCAGAAGGAAGATGTGTGCCTAACATGCTCAAGATCCAGGCAGGAGGCCAGGGAGGCTGGAGGAAAGTGGAGGGAATGAGGGTAAGGAAGAACTGGAGGCTTCTTTGAGGGCAGAGATGACTTAGACAGTTAAGTTGCTGAGCAGGCTCAGTCGTGACTGACTCTTTGCGACCCCATAGACTGCAGCCTGCCAGGTTCCTCTGTCCATAGGATTTTCCAGGCAAGAATACTGGAGTGGGCTCCCATTTCCTTCTTCAGGGGATCTTCCCGACCGAGGGATCGAACCCTCGTCTCCTGTGTCTCCTGCATTGGTGAAGGTGAAGACACTCAGTCGTGTCCGACTCTTTGCGACCCCGTGGACTGTAGCCTACCAGGCTCCTCTGTCCATGGGATTCTCCAGGCAAGAATACTGGAGTGGGTTGCCATTTCCTTCTCCAGGGGATCTTCCCGACCCAGGGATTGAAGCCAGGTCTCCCACGTTAGAGGCAGACACTCTAACCTCTGCGCCACCAGGCTGTTTGATGGTAGGTGACTTCTTTACCACCTAAAGTCTAGGCCAACCAGATAAATTTGGAGTTAATCCCATCCTGTCCTTGCCCTTCTCATCTTGCCCTTGCCCTGGCCTCAGAGACAAGTTTTCTAGGAGGGGCAGAGGTAACCCAGTGCTCCAGCCACTCCTGTAGGCACAAAGAGCAAACAGCCTAAAGGCCCCTTAGGCAAGCAATCACGTGCTTGTAGGCTGAAGGCTCCAGGCAACAAGAGAGCAATCTGGTACCTTTTTCTTCTATAATTCTGCTTTCTCCTGAAAGTTTTCTTTCCTTGCTAAATTTAAAATTTCTTCCTTGGAACGTCTGTGATTTGAGCATCTCACAACAGGTTGGTCCTGTCAGCTGTTTCCCCTTTTCTGCACATCTAATATCTCACCTGGACGTGGTAGTAACCACCACATCAGACTCCTGTGCTCATATGCTCAGTTGCTCAGTCGTGTCTGACTCTTTGCAATGCCATGGGCTATAGCCTGCCAGGCTCCTTTGTCCATGGGATTTCCCAGGCAAGAATACTGGAGTGGGCTGCCATTTCCTTCTCCNACCTGGACGTGGTAGTAACCACCACATCAGACTCCTGTGCTCATATGCTCAGTTGCTCAGCCGTGTCTGACTCTTTGCAATGCCATGGGCTATAGCCTGCCAGGCTCCTTTGTCCATGGGATTTCCCAGGCAAGAATACTGGAGTGGGCTGCCATTTCCTTCTCCAGGGGATCTGCCCAACCCAGGGATTGAACCCATGTCTCCTGCATCTCCTGCGTTGGCAGGTGAATTCTTTACCACTAATCCACCTGGGAAGCCCTCAGAAATCCCTACAAAGACTCAAATGCTGCCTCGGATCACCTACCCAAGTGAAAGTAAAAGTGAAGTCGCTCAATCGTGTCTGACTCTGTGACCCCATGAACTGTAACCTGCACCAGGCTCCTCCGTCCACGGGATTTTCTAGGCAAGAGTACTGGAGTAGGTTGCCATTTTCTTCTCCAGGGTATCTTCCCGAACCAGGGATCAAACCCAGGTCTCTCACACTGTAAGACAGACGCTTTACCATCTGAGCCACCGGGAAAGTCCGATCACCTACCCAATTCATACCAAATACTATCTGCCCCAGCTTCCCTTATAGCTCAGTTGGTAAAGAATCCACCTGCAACACATGAGAGTCTGGTTCGATTCCTGAGTCAGGCAGATCCACTGGAGAAGGGATAGGCTACCCACTCCAGTATTCTTGGGCTTCCCTTGTGGCTCAGCTGGTANTCACCTACCCAATTCATACCAAATACTATCTGCCCCAGCTTCCCTTATAGCTCAGTTGGTAAAGAATCCACCTGCAACACATGAGAGTCTGGTTCGATTCCTGAGTCAGGCAGATCCACTGGAGAAGGGATAGGCTACCCACTCCAGTATTCTTGGGCTTCCCTTGTGGCTCAGCTGGTAAAGAATCCGCCTGTAGTGCAGGAGACCCAGGTTCGATCCCTGGATTGGGAAGACTCCCTGGAGAAGAGAAAGGCTACCCACTCCAGTATTCTGGCCTGGAGAATTCCATGGCCCATATAGTCCACACGACTGAGTGACTTTCACTTTCATCATCTGCCCCTGACCTTCAAACTGGTGACAAACAAAGCTACTACTTTCTCAATAAAAAGCATTACACGGAGAGAACTCTTTCTTTTTACACCAGTCTAAGAGGATCTATCCCACTTCAGAGTCAAGAGAAGCGAGACAATGAAAACAGAGACTATCAAGAAGAAACCAAGCTGAGGTTTCTGCAGGGGCAGCAGGCCTGACGGGAAAGTCATCTTGCGTCGGCAAACCCACCATTATTCCAGACTGGCTTCTGTGCATCCTTCTGTGCTTGCTTCCTTGCACCTTTAAACTCTAGTCCCCACCTGCTCCACCTTCATTTCCCCTTCGTTGCCTACTAAAAAGACTATATAGGGCATTGCTGCAAGAGGAAGAGGCCCTGCAATTTCTGTAATCTCTACAATCCCTACAATAATTAAGCAGTCACCTTAGGTCTCACCAACTTTCTAAACCCCTCACCAATCAATACAGATCCAGAGGAGTAAAACAGGATGGATACACCACTAGGATAAGGATGGATCTTTCTGACGTTTAAGTAATGCCATTAACACGGGCAAGGCACAGAGCTGGGAGCCACAGGAAATCCAGACATGTGTTCTGGGCACTGATACAGTGACTCTCAATAAAGGTAGAGGCCAAACTTCCCCTGTGGTCCAGTGGTTCAGACTGTGACTTCTAATGTATGGGGCACGAGTCAATCCCTGGTGAGGGAATTAAGATCCCAGCAGTGTGCCCACACCCCCCAAAACAGGTAGAGGCAAAACCTCACGAAAAATGAAATTGTATGGCAACAACACACGAGATGTCACCAATCATCGACAATCTGAAGACCAAGTACCCAGAGGGATCTTGGGCAGCTCCATACAAAAGAACTTAGAGCCGCTCTCAAAGACCCAAGGGTAGCACGGTGGTGCTTCTGGCATAGGGATTAATCTGGGTGTGAGTTCTGCTTCCAGTTTCCCAGCTGTGACATCAGTGTCACACTGATGATATTTCAACATCTGCTTAAACTTAGTTTTCTTGCAAGAAAGAGGAGCCAGACAGCCGCTTCTCGAGGATTTTGGGAAGAGGAAGTGAAATCCAGGAGCTCCTCTAGCATAGGGCTTCCCTAGTAGCTCAGATGGTAAAGATTCTGCCTGCAATGAGGGAGATGCAGGTTCCATTCCTGGGTCAGGAATATCCTCTGGAGAAGGGAATGGCAACCCATTCCAGCATTCTTGCCTAGAGAATCCCATGGACAGAAGAGCCAGGCGGGCTACAGTCTGTAGGGTCACAAAGAGTCGGACGCGACTGGGCGACTAGATTTACCTCTTACACACTCAGCAAGTGCCATCCATCAGGACCCACTCTGGTCTCAATACCGCCCCAGAGGCGTCTGCCCGGTACCGTCTGCCCGGTACCCAGTCGGCAAGTTCTCCTGTCTATCCTGAGCCTCTCAGGATGCCACTCCTTTCAGTGCCGGGGTAAAATCGGAACTGCTCAGCTCCCACGCCCCGTCTCCCAGTCCATCCCGGGACCACCGGGGGCACCCTCCCCCATACGGGGGCACCCGATCTTTCGGCATCAGCAGCGCTCCCCGCGCGGTGCCCCGCGTCCAGCCTCACTCTGCCGGCTCCTCACCTGATGTAGGGGAGAAAGGGGTTGACGTGCCCGGACAGCACGGCGACCACGTAGGAGATGATGAAGGCAGCGGACGACCAGGTCACCAGCAGGAAGGGGACGAAGGCCATTCCCCGGAGAAAGCACAGCATCGCGCCGCCACCGCCGGGAGGGCGCTGCGCTCTTGGGAGCCGGGCCGCGGGGCTGGCGGCGGGGCTGCCCCGCGCTGCCGGGAGGCGGGGCGGCGCGCGTGCGGTGAACAGCCGCGGGCGGCCGGGCTGACCCGAGGCTCCGCGACGGCGGGGCAGGCCCGGCTCCGGAGGGAGGGGAGGCGCGGAGAGCCGAGCGAGGCCGCGGGCGGCGAGGCAGCGGCCGGGGGTGGGTGGGGCGCGCGCGGCCCGGGCTTGTTGCGAAACCAGTGAAGTCACAAAGCGGCGGCCCTCGCCGACTTGCCCGGCGCGCGGCGACCTCCCGCGGACGCGACGCCGGGGCTGCGGGGGACCCGGCTCCTTTCGCTTTTGGTTCGGCCTCCCGGCGCGGGAAGCGGCGGGGATGCGCGCCCAGACGGTCCCAGTCTACCCGCGCCGTCCTGCCCCTTGCGCAACTCCGGAGAAAAGGATCAACTCCTCCCCGCCCCTGCTCCGCCCCTCGGGGTTTCCGGGGTCCCGGGGCTCGAACCCCGACGGCTTCCTCTGCGTGGTCCCGCCGCCCGCGCCTCGCCAAGGAGAGCGTGACCACCGCGTGGTGACACCTACCGCGTCCCGCCCGGCTGCACGGCTCCGGGCAGAACTGTGGGGTAACGTTCTCCGGGCCGTGGGACATGGATGTGGCACCCACCTGGGCGCTGTCCACCTGGAAACCTGGAGCGTGTGGAGGCTGGGGGTTGCGGGAGTGAGGGTGGGGGGCCGGACCGAGCTCTGGCCGAGCCTGTGCAGCCCACAGTTCTACTTCCCTCGTCCCTCCCACCCCCAGGCGTCCTTTTCTTTCCTAGAAACTAAGTTTCTGTTTCTCTCACGGATCAGGGTTAGCCCAGGCTTGGAGCTATGTCGTAAGACTGGTAATAGTGACTTAGTACATTTCAAGCCCTGCGAAAGGGATTTGTGCACTTGCAAGCACGGTAATTTTGAAATCCAGGTTAGGAATTCTGAGCCCAAGGTATGTGACGTCACGGAGTCACTGGTAACCAAACGTGGGGTCCTTTAAGCCATATAAACATTTCTTGGGTGGCACACTTTGCTAGGGGACAGGATACAAAGATTTAAATTGTTTCATGGGGTTTAGGCGACTGACATATCAAAATAAAATGCATTGTATGGAATATTAAACAAATATGATAATCTTTTTTAAAAAGTAAATCAGAGATATGCATAGAGTTGAGAGGCAGGTGCTGCTGCGCAGATGAAGAACCAAGGACCTTTCCCTGACAGATATTACAGTTTTTTAAACGATTGCTCTTCACGCAAAGAAAAGGGAGATTAACATTTGTAATTCAAGGAAACAGCAGGAGAAAATACAGATTGCGAACTACCTGGTTTTCTGGAACTGGAAAAGCACACAAGAGGAACTCCATGGTAATCCAGTGGTTAGGACCACACTCTTCCACTGCAGAAGTCACTGGGTTCAATCCCTGGTGGGAGATTGAGATTTCACATGCAGCGTGTGTGCTTAGTCGTTCAGTCATCTCTCTTTTCAGCCCTTTGGACTGTAGCTCACCAGGCTCCTCTGTCCGTGGAATTTTCCAGGCAAAAATACTGGAGGAGGTTGTCATTTCCTCTTCCTGGGATCTTCCTCAGGGATCGAACCTACCTCTCTTGAATTGGCAGGTGATTCTTTACCACTGTGCCACCTGGGAAGCAGAACTGCCAAATAAATAAATGAACCATTAAAATAAAGACAGACAAGAAACACACGACTGCAAGGTGGACAATGGAGAGGTGAGCAAAGAGGCTGCAGCACCTGAGCGCTACTAAGAATCTTGTTTGTTTGGACTTGGTTTGGTAGTGAGGGGAGTTGGGGTAGGCAATGGCACCCCACCCCAGTCCTCTTGCCTGGAAAATCCCAGGGACGGGGGAGCCTGGTGGGCTGCAGTCCATGGGGTCGCGAAGAGCTGGACACGACTGAGCCACTTCACTTTCACTTTTCACTTTCATGCATTGGAGAAGGGAATGGCAACCCACGCCAGTGTTCTTGCCTGGAGAATCCCAGGGACGGGGGAGCCTGGTGGGCTGCCGTCTATGGGGTCGCACAGAGTCGGACACGACTGAAGCGACGTAGCAGCAGCAGCAGCAGAATGAGGGGAGTAGGAATATGGACAGACTTGTATTTCAGGAGATCATTGAGGCTGTGGGAGGGGTGACCACAAGTCCAATAAAACAGAAGCTTTTAATTAAGCTTCTTTTAAAGAAAATATTACAGAAGCTGGCATCCTTAGTGACCCGTTGTAGGTCTCCACTTAGGTTTCTCAGTTCTGAAAACCCACTCTCTTCCCTGGCCTTCCTTCCCTTCCCTGTCACCTCCTATTTCTCCTACTCTGCAAACATGCTGTGCTGTGCTGTGCTCTGCTTAGTTGCTCAGTTATGTCCGACTTTTTTCAACCCCATGGACTGTAGCCCACCATGCTTCTCTGTCCATGGGGCTTCTCCAGGCAAGAATACTGGAGTGGGTCATCATGTCTTCTTCCAAGGGATCTTCCCACCAGGGATCGAACCCAGGTCTCCCACATTGCAAATGGATTCTTAACTGTCTGAGCCACCGGGAAAGCCCACTCTACAACTGATCTGATTTTAAAAACCCTCCCTGAGGCAGGGGAATTATGACACCAAATGGAATTCACTTGATCATTTTATCTCTCTGTTCCTTAAACAATCCAATTGGCTAATCACTTTTTGTTTGTTTTGTTTTTATTAAACTTTTTACTTTGGAGTAGAGCTGATTAACAGTATTGTGATAGTTTCAGGTGGACAGCAAAGGGACTCAACCATATATATGCATGTATCCATTCTCCCACAAACTCCCTTTTCATCCAGGCTGCCACATAACATTGAGCAGAGTTCCCTGTGCTACACAGTAGGTCTTTGTTGGTTATCCATTTTAAATATAGTAGTGTGTACATGTCCATCCCAGACTCCCTAACCATCCCTTTCCCCCAGCTAACCACTTTTAACCCAAACATACAAGAATTGTCTGACTATAAAAACAGTAAGAATTTTGTTGTTTAACATAAGTATGTACACATGTATATATTTAAAATGGATTCATAAGTGTAACTGTACATGCATACATATGGTGTCTACCAGTCCTAAGGAAACCAGGGCTGCTTTCCCTTCCAAAAGCTTTTGATGCCATAAATCTTATGACACCCACTCCTTAGAATGGTAAAGTTTATACAGTAAGAAATGCAAAAATACTGAAAAACATCCTTACTGGTGAAGGAAACCAGAATATGTCACCCCCAAATATGTCTCTTTAACATATTGGTTTGCGCTGAATCCAATTAAGGAGCAAAAGCAGAAAAAGTTCTCTCTACCCTCTTCCTTTCTGTTTTAACTCTTCTCTTCTGCTCTCAGTTGTGTCCGACTCTTTGTGACCCTATGGACTAGACCGCCATGCTCCTCTCTCCATGGGATTTTTCAGGCAAGAATACTGAAGTGGGCTGCCATTTCCTCCTCTGGGGGAATCTTTCTGACCTAGGGATCAAACCCGCATCTGTTGCATCTCCTGCATTGGCAGGCAGATTCTTTATCACTGTGCCACCTGGGAAGCCCCTTTCTGTCTAAAGGCAGAATATACGTTTCCTTTGTTGAAGAGAGTTCTAGATTCTTAGCCCAGAGATGACACCAGAGGAATCTGCAAACAAGCCTCACCCCACTCACTTCCCCCAATATGTTACATTCCCACAGTTTCCTGCCTTTGGAAGCCTACAAACATTTTCCTTCGTCCTGTCATTTCTGTACAAACTTATTGTTTCTTTGTTAAGATGCTGTATACACCCAAGTTCTAGTTCTCCCTTTGTTTCTCATACTTGAGTTTCTCTCATGCATTTATGCGGTGTATGTATTAATAACGGGGAAGGCAATGGCACCCCACCCCAGTACTCTTGCCTGGAAAATCCAATGGACGGAGTAGCCTGATGGGCTGCAGTCCATGGGGTCGCTAACAGTCAGACAGACTGAGCGACTTCACTTTCACTTTTCTCTTTCATGCATTGGAGAAGGAAATGGCAACCCACTCCAGTATTCTTGCCTGGAGAATCCCAGGGATGGGGGAGCCTGGTGGGCTGCCGTCTATGGGGTCACACAGAGTCGGACACGACTGAAGTGACTTAGCAGTAGAAGCAGCATGTATTAATAAACTTCTTATTATCTACCTTTAAGATGTATCATAAATGTTTTGCTTTTCCCTTGGATTTGATTCTTTCTGTCAAAGGAAGTCATTCTGTCTCAAAGTAAGGATCTCAGTGGGCTGTCCTTTTGAGGATGAAGTCATTCTTCCTTGATGACCATCATTTACTGACAGCCAGTGTTGTTCTGATCTAAACAAACCTCACACCAAAGCTCAAGTATCATCCTCTTTTTATGGATGAGGAAACCAAAATTCAAGGCCATTAAGTTATTGAATACAAGTGCAGAATTTGAATTCAGGTTTATCTGACTCAAAACACTGTAACCCTAACCATTGTGAGGAACTGCCTCACCATTCTAATTCCCCAAACTCCAGAATTACAGAAGGAAACCCTTAAAATATATACAATTACCTTATTTTTAAACTTTTGTATGGATATACTTATGCATTTGAAAAACTTACACAATGTATAATAACAACATAAACAATTGTCATAATTCCCTGACAATAAGTCAACTTTCTCAGTTTCCTAGCTTCTGTTTTGTTCTTTTACATAGGAATAGTTAATATCAAATTGTAGTTACAAGTGTGTAGTTTGATTATTTTTATGTATGAAACATCTGTTCCATTTTGTTACACTCTTTGAGTTACCAGTTTTACTTGGTGTTTATCCCCTGAATTGATGAGCTATAGTTTATTTCATGCCCCAAACTGTTAAACACTGGGGGCAGTGAAATAAATTGTGCTGATCCAGATAGCATTTAAATGACATTCTTCAAACATTTCAGTTTTCTGCTTTTCTATTCACTTTAGGTAAATGACCATGCATGGGATTGCTCTGTCAAAGGACAGTACAAACAATTTAAAAATCCATGTTAACATTCTAAATTACTTGAAACTGTAGTACCAATTTCATTGCTTTAATAACCTATTGCAGTTTCATCATATACCACCTCCATTTATTTTTTTGACATTTATTTAACATTTATTTATTTGGCTGCAGCAGGTCATAGTTGTGGCATGAGGGATCCAGTTCCCTGACCAGGGATCAAACCCAGGCCCCCTGTGTTGGTAACATAGAGTCTTAGCCACTGGACCACCTGGGAAGTCCTGGGGGCTGGTTATTTCTTGCTCACCCTTTCTTTGGTCCCACAACCCTGGTTTCTAACGCTTAAATTCCTTACTTAGAAGGTAGTTGAAAGCCTAAAATTTCAGTGGCACTTACCAAAGAATACAGTAAGAGAGCCCCAGAGCTGGGCCCACACCTCTGGATTTTTATTCTTTTTTCGAGGTCTTGTCCCAGTAACTCCTTATTCTTTGGTTAAATCTGATGCTTTTAAGATGGTTTTGTATTTCCTCAGATTTTTCAGTTGTCTGAATTTCCTCAGTTCAGTCGCTCAGTCGTGTCCGACTCTTTGCAACCCCATGAATCGCAGCACGCCAGGCCTCCCTGTCCATCACCAATTTCCTAGTCCAGTGTTTTTATAAGCAGCAGTTGAGGCATTGCATTAGGTCCTTGCCTTTCTTTGTTTGTTTTTTTCTTTGCAAAAGCAGCTTTTTAGAATTCAAAGTTCAATATCTTGGTCATTTGTCATTACTGAGCTCTTTAATTATCAGAAAAGAGAGTACGAAAATTAGCATTGCTAATTCCATTTCCCTCAACATTCTTTACTTAATCTCTATGTTTATATTCACAGGCAAACTGGAAGCAAGATTGCTAGGAGAGATATCAATAACCTCAGATATGCAGATGACACCGCCCTTATGGCAGAGAGCGAAGAACTAAAGAGCCTCTTGATGAAAGTGAAAGAAGAGAGTAATAAAGTTGGCCTAAAACTCAACATTTAGAAAACTAAGATCATGGCATCTGGTCCCATCATTTCATGGCAAATAGATGGGGAGACAGTGGAAACAGTGGCAGACTTTATTTTGGGGGGCTCCAAAATCACTGCAGATGGTGACTGCAGACTTGAAATTCAAAGATGCTTGCTCCTTGGAAGAAAGCTATGGTTGGGCTATGACCAACCCAGAAGTGAAGTGAGATCGCTCAGTCGTGTCCAACTCTTTGCGACCCGTGGACTGTAGCCCACCAGGCTCCTCCATCCATGGGATTCTCCAGGCAAGAATAGTGGAGTGGGGTGCCATTTCCTTCTCCAGGGGATCTTCCCGACCCAGGGATTGAACCCAGGTCTCCCACATTGGAGGCAGACGCTTTACCCTCTGAGCCACCAGGGAAGCCAGCAGAGACATTACATTTCCAACAAAGGTCCGTCTACTCAAGGCTATGGTTTTTCCAGTGGTCATGCATGGATGTGAGAGCTGGACTGTAAAGAAAGCTGAGCACCGAAGAATTGATGCTTTTGAACTGTGGTGCTGGAGAAGACTCTTCAGAGTCCCTTGGACTGCAAGGAGATCCAACCAGTCCATCCTAAAGGAGATCAGTCCTGGGTGTTCATTGGAAGGACTGATGCTGAAGCTAAAACTCCAATACTTTGGCCACCTGATGCGAAGAACTGACTCATCTGAAAAGACCCTGATGCTGGGAAAGATTGAAAGCAGGAGGAGAAGGGGATGACAGAGGATGAGATGGTTGGATGGCATCACCGACTCGACGGACATGAGTTTGAGTGAACTCTGGGAGTTGGTGATGGAAAGGGAGGCTTGGTGTGCTGCAGTCCATGGTGTTGCAAAGAGTTGGACACGACTGAGTGACTGAACTGAACTGAACTGAAAAGCCTCGATTATTTCTCTCTTCTAAAAGCTGCAGTGTTCCCTCTCCATGAATATGGACTGAACTTACTGACTTCTGAAGATGAAGGTGTGAAAAGATTAATAAGGTATCTTTACAGAGAGAAATCTTAACATCACCTTAATTAGAGGATCAAAGTTAACATCACTAGTAGTAAACTGAGGTTCTATATTCTACAAATGAATATGTGTGTGTGTTCATGCTCATTCACTTAGTTTCGTGTGACTCTTTGCAACCCTTTGGGACTGCTGCCAGGCTCCTTTGTCCATGGGATTTGTTTTGGCAAGAATACTGGAGTATGTTACCATTTCCTCTTCCAATGGATCTTCCTGACCCAGGGATCTGAACCCAGGTCTCCTGCTTCTCTTGCATTGCAGGTGGATTCATTATCTGCTGAGCCATCGGGGAAGCCCCACAGATTTATATAATAATAATATATTCTATATATTGATATAATAAGATATCCTGATGTGATGAGAAAGTATTTCACCTCTGTGTTATTTTCTCCAAAGCCTGTTACCTCCTCCCAGCTTCATCGAATCATGAGAAAACAAGAGAAACCCTAATTGAAGGCCACTCTATAAAATACCTGATTGCAACTTTGAAAAGTGTCAAAGTCATGAAAAACAAGGAAAGACTGAGAAACAGTCACAGACTAGAGGAACAAAGGAAACATGACATCTAAACATAATACAGTATCCCACATTGGATCCTGGAACAGAAAAAGGACCTTAGTAAAAAAAACTAGTGAAATCAGAATCAAGCCTACAGCTTAGTTAATGGTAATGTGCCAATGTTAATTTCTTAGTTTTGATAAATGTACCATGGTGCATGTTAATATTAGGAAAAACTGGGTCAAGGGTATGTGGGAATTCTCTGTGCTATCTTTGCAACTTTTCTATAGATCTTCAATTAGTCCAAAATATTTTTTGAAGTTGCAGACTTCCCTGGTGGTACAGTGGATAGGAATCCATCTGCCAAGGCAGGGAACATGGGTTCTATCCCCGGTCTTGGAAGATTTCACATGCCTCAGAGCAACTAAGTCCATGTGCCACAACTACTGAACCCACACTCTAGAGCCTGTGATCCACAACTGCTGAGTCCATACACCTTGAGCAACAGTGAGAAGCCCTGGCAATTAGAGTAGTCCGCCCTTGCTGCAGCCAGAGAAGGCCTGCACACAGCAATGTGTGTGCCAGAACAAAGACCCAGAACAACTGAAAACAAATTTGTTTCAAAGTCGCAATAAAGTATTTACCAAAATTCAATAAGACTTCGTATTTAAAATATCATGCTTCATTAGTCACCTTTTGACAATCATGTTACTTTTCTCAATTGTATTGTAGAAGTCGAGAACATACAGTATGCCTAGATGTTCACCTAGAATGAAGGATTCCTCTAAAAAGAATTGATACAAATGAATTTATTGACAAAACAGAAACAAACTCACAGATTTAAAGAATGAATTTATTGTTGCCCGGGGGAAGGGTGGTGGGGAGGGATAGTTAGGGAGTTTGGGATGGACATGTACACATTGCTACATTTAAAATGGATAACCAACAAGGTCCTACTGTATAGCTCAGGGGATTCTGTGCAATGTCACGTGGCAGTCTGGATGGGAGGAGAGTTTGGGGAAGAATGGATACATACATGTGTATGGCTGAGTCTCCTGAAACTATCACAACATTGTTAATCAGTGAAACTCCAATATAAAATTAAAAGTTTTAAAAAAAACAGAATGAAAGATTCCTGCTTCTTTTCCATTGTCTGGTGTTTGTTGGGAAGAGGTTCCTTAGGCAGGAACTTTATTTCCTAGTTCTTGAGGATGGAGGTGGTGAGTCACTTCCTGGTGAAAGAGTGGGTATGCCTCTTTCACTTTATTTGCCTGTTGGCTGGCTGGATACCAGTGCCCATGGTGACCTTGGAAGTCACTTGTATGAATAGAGACTGCCAACCTGGATCCCTGAACAGCTCTTTGAGGCAGAGAACTCCATCCAAACCCCAGTGCCCAACCATTCAGAAACACTGGTTTGGGTCTACATAAATGAGAAACTAAAGCCTTTGAGATTTCTGGGTTTATCTGCTATAGCAGCTCACATCTCTCAATGTATGTGTGTGTGCATGCTCAGTCGTGTTTGATTCTGTGACTCCGTGGACTGTAGCCCACCAGGCTCCTCTGTCCATGGGATTCTCCTGGCAAGAATGCTAGAGTGAGTTGCCATTTCCTTCTCCAGCGGATGTTCCCAACCCAGGTATCGAACCCACATCTCTTGCATTGACAGGCAGGATCTTTACTACCCGTGCCACCTGGGAAGCCCACTTCTCAATATATACATATGCTCAAGTTGATTCTCCCACCTTTAACTCATCTGAACTATTCACATGGTATCTCTAGATTCCCAGAGAAAGTCAGGCAGAGGTTATATGGACAACAAACACAGGAGAGCTAAAGTGAGTAAAAGATGACTGTAACTCAATACACTCAAAATCAAATCAAAGTAGTGTATTTTTCAACGAATGGGAGGGTCTCAGGGATCATCCCACCCAAGAGAATGTCACCACCTTTCTCCTTCCAAGAGTCTCTGAAACAGTCAAGGAAATTTATCTGAACAAAAGGTGGTTGTTGTTCAGTCTCTAAGCAGTGTCCAACTCATTGTGACCCCATGGACTGCAGCACACCAGGCTTCCCTGTCCTTCACTGTCTCCCAGAGTTTGCTCAAACTCATGTCCATCGAGTGGGTGATGCCACCCAGCCATCTCATCCTCTGCCGCCCCCTTATCATCCTGCCTTTAATCCTTCCCAGTATCAAGATCTTTGCCAGTGAGTTAGTTCTTCACATCACATGGCCAAATTATTAGAGCTTCAGCTTCAGCAACAGTTCTTCCAGTGAATATTCAGGGTTGATTTCCTTTAGGATTAGCTGATTTGATCTTCTTGCTATTCAAGGCATTGAAAAGAATTCAAAAGCATCAATTCTTCAGTGCTCAGCCTTCTTTATGGTTCAACTCATATTCATACTAATGTCTACCGTCTCTTTAAGAAGCACTGTATATAATTTCCAATGTCCCTTTTATGACATAGAAGAACCTAAAATATGCTTTTAGAGGTAGAGGCTAAGTAGAATCGTTTTCTTATATTCCTGCTGTAGCAAAGGGACATTTTCATAATGGGGATGTTACCACTGGGATTATCACCATTTGAGTGATCCACACTGTGTGTGTGTGTGCATGTGTGTGTGTCTGTGTTTATTATGGCAGAGATCCCTGAACTGTGAATAGATTCTGAGCCCTGTTCCCAGGTTTGGAGAGAAGTCACCTCTGTACACAAAGGCAGGAAATGTTACACAGTGAGCCAGATTTTTTTGGTGCCTAAGCTTACTTACTTTTATCAATACATAATTAACCTTTGAAGATATATTGTTTTATTTAAATTGTTCTTCTGGGGAACATTCTTCGATATATTCTCCTCGAATAGCTAGAAGGGGCATTCTTTCTGCTTTGTCCACTGCTCTGCTCCCATGTTTGGAGCGGTGCTTTGACNGAGAAGGGACAACAGAGGATGAGATGGCTGGATGGCATCACCGATGCAATGGACATGAGTCTGGGTGAACTCTGGGAGTTGATGAAGGAGGGGGAGGCCTGGTGTGCTGTGATTCATGGGGTCACAAAGAGTTGGACACGACTGAGCGACTGAACTGAACTGAACTGATCTGCATTGTCCTTCTGAGTGAGTTTATTTCCTGGAATGTGTGGCTACAACATCCTCAACAGTTATGTCATTCTTTTAAAGATTGTGTCTTCGCATACACACACACACACACAGAGGGGTTCTTTCTGTTGTCCAAGGCAAGCCCCATGCCCAGTGAGGCCAAAGGAACTGAAACATTGGGAGTCTGGAGTAGAAAAAGGTTTGCTGCAGTGTCATGCAACAAAAACCTCAAACTCTTGTTTTGGGGGGAGAAGTGTTCATAGGTACAATTTGAGGTTAGGGCTCCTGGGTGATTTATTTCTGATTGGATGGTGATAACAGAACTGTGGCTCCAAGGATCTTGTGCTCAGCCTAAAGTTGATTTTAGTTCTTCAGAAAAGCTCAAAGATATTATTACGTATATCCCTTCAGGAGGAAACCAGACCTACCCCAAGGCTTCACCATTCTTTCTGGACTGCTCCTCCTTTGTTCCTGCATTCCCTCACTTTGCTACTTAGTAACTGCTGTTTGAATCTGTCCTTTAGTACTCAGAGAAGGTCTAGGAGGCCTAAACCTTTTTTCCTAAGAACTACAACAAAAAAAGAAACAGGGACATAGAAAGGATTTGCATCCTGCTTGGTTTCATCATCACTTCCAAATTGAAGACAAAGATCATGGCATCCGGTCCCATCACTTCATGGGAAATAGATGGGGAAACAGTGGAAACAGTTTTTATTTTATATCAACCCCTGGATGATATTGAAATGAGGTGTGTGTGTGTGTGTGTGTGTGTGTGTGTGTGCGTGCGAAGATACAATCTTTAAAAATAAACAGACTTTATTTTGGGGGGCTCCAAAATCTCTGAAGATGGTGACTGCAGCCATGAAATTAAAAGACACTTACTGTTTGAAAGAAAAGTTATGACCAACCTAGATAGTATATTCAAAAGCAGAGACATTACTTTGCCGACTAAGGTCCATCTAGTCAAGGCTATGGTTTTTCCTGTGGTCATGTATGGATGTGAGAGTTGGACTGTGAAGAAGGCTGAGCACTGAAGAATTGATGCTTTTGAACTGTGGTGTTGGAGAAGACTCTTGAGAGTCCCTTGGACACAAGGAGATCCAACCAGTCCATCCTGAAGACCAGCCCTGGATATTCTTTGGAAGGAATGATGCTAAAGCTGAAACTCCAGTACTTTGGCCACCTCATGTGAAGAGTTGACTCATTTGAAAAGACTTTGATGCTGGGAGGGATTGGGGGCAGGAGGAGAAGGGGACGACCGAGGATGAGATGGCTGGATGACATCACTAACTCGATGGATGTGAGTCTGAATGAACTCCGGAAGTTGGTGAATGACAGGGAGGCCTGGCGTGCTGCACTTCATGGGGTCGCAAAGAGTCAGACACAGCTGAGCGACTGAACTGAACTCTAAGGTTAAACTAGTTAATATTTTTTAAGTACTTAAAACAGTGTCAGGGTTATAGTCAGATGCATAAGAAATACTACTTTATTGTTATAATAAGAATTATCAGTATTTTGTTATAATTTTATTATACTGGGGCTTCCCTGTAACTCAGTGGTAAAGAATCTGCCTCCCAGTGCAGGAGACATGGGTTTAGTCCCTGGATTGGGACGATCCCTTGGAAAAGGAAATGGCGGGCCAGTCCAGTATTCTTGCCTGGGAAATCTCATGGACAGAGGAGCCTGGTGGGCTACATAGTCCATGGAGTTGCAAAAGAGTCGGCACAACTTAACAGCTAAACAACAATAAGTCATATTACTAGCTTTGTTATTATCATTACTGTTAGCAGATAGGTTAGGGAGTCCCCAGAGAAAAAGAACAAAGTGTTGACTAAAAAAGACGCACAACATGAGAGTTGCGAGTTAAGCTTTTGGCAGGGGGGGTGGGCAAAATGAGGACTACAGCCCAGGAGACAGCACCTCAGACAGCTCAGAGAAACTGTTCCAAAGAGGTAGTGGGGGAAGGTCAATATATATGATTTTGGTGAAGAGGGAGTTCAGTGTAATCAAGCCCTTATTTTATAAAAGGTTTTCTGCAATCACAAGGAGCCATGAAAGGATTTAGTGCTTTTCTAGATAAGGGGGGATGAAATACTTGGATATGAAATCAGCTCCTGAAAATATCTAACTATCTAAAAACCTGTTTGCCTGGAGCACAGAATGCCTCACTCTCCACTCTGAACTCCCTTCAGAGCATGTCGAAGGTCAAGAGCTGCAACAGCATAGGGTTCAGTCTCTGCAGAGGCAGACAGCAAATGCTATCGGAAAGCGCCGATTTGCAATTGAGACAGGAATGGCTTTCTTGACATAAGAGAAGCCACTTCAGCCTAAGCCATATTTTTAAAACTTTATTTTAGGCTCTGCTGAGGCTCTATCAGGACTTCCCAGGTGGTGGATCTTCATTGCTGAAGGCAGGTTTTCTCTAACGGCAGTGCATGGGCTTCTAACAGCAGCAGTTTCTCTTGGGGAGTGCAGGCTCTCGGGCGCGGGCTGCAGTAGTTGTGGTGCCTGGTCTTGGTTGTCCTGTGGTGTGTGGAATCTTCCCAGACCAGGGATGGATCCTGTGTCCCCTGAGTTGGCAGGCGGAGTCTTAACCACTGGACCATCGGGGAAGTCCTAAATGTAATTTAATGCTCAAGTGTTTAGGGATGATGTACACTGATCTCTGCAACTTATTTTCAAATCCAAAAAAAAATGGTTTAGTGAATGGAAATTGGCATAACTGTTTGAATGCTGCTGCTGCTGCTAAGTCGCTTCAGTCGCGTCCGACTCTGTGCGACCCCAACTGTTTGAATAGATACGTGAAAAAAGCAAGTAAGGCAATATGTTAATAGTATTGTAGAATTTTAAGAACTAGATGAGAAGGTGGAGGGTATGTATTGTACTTTCAACAAGAAAAGCTTCAACTTTTAAAAAAAGAATTAAAATCTGAAAAAACAATCGTCTGGAAAAATATGCATCCTGTTGTTAACAACGGTTACCCCTTGAAATTGGAAACAGGGCTTTGGAGGGAAGGAAGTCTTTAACTTTTTACCTTATTCAGTTATTGTTTCGATTTTTATGAGCATGAATTGTTTTGGAACAATAAATATAAAGGTCAATTTGTGGGAATTCGCTGATAGAATAATAAACATCTAAAAAATAAATAAGTCAAAAATGCAGGTCAATATGCAAAACATACAAACAAAAAAGTAAGATGAAACATTCACAGAAAAAAGAAACTGTACTGGAGCTATAGGAGATTTTGTCTTCTTTGACCTACTAAAAACATAATGCTTTTATAATAAGAAAACCAAACTGAGATTTACTTTAAAACAAAAAGATATTAAAATTCCCTGGTGGTCTGGTCTACTGGTTAAGAATCTTTAGAATTCATCTTTCAAGATGGTAATGATGACCATATATGCAAGACAGCAAAAGAGACACAGATGTAAACAAGAGACTGTTGGACTCTGTGGGAGAAGGTGAGGGTGGGATGATGTGAGAGAATAGCATTGAAACACGTATATTACCGTATGTGAAACAGATCCCCAGTCCAGGTTCACTGCATAAGACAGGGCGCTCAGGGCCAGTGCACTGGGATGACCCTGAGGGATGGGATGGGGAGGGAGGTGGGAGGGGGGTTCAGGATGGGGACACATGTACACCCATGGCTGACTCATGTGAAAATATGGCAAAAACCACTACAATACTGTAAAGTAAGTAGCCTCCAATTAAAATAAATTAATTCGTTAAAAAAAAAAAAGAGTTAATCTTTCAGTGAAGGGGATATGGGTTCAATCCCTGGTCAGAAGCTAAGATCCTGCATGCTACTGTCAACTACAAATCGCACTTATCAAGAGCATTGCCAATGACTGAACAATGGCATTTGCCATCTGCCTCTATGGAGATAGAACCCCATGTAGCTATAACTGTTGACCTTCAGCAACCCCTGTGGGAGCTCAGGGAGGAGTGAGGCACTCTGTGCTCCAGGGAATCTTGTGGGACAGGTCTTTAGGTAGTTGGATGTTTTTAGGAACAGATTTTATGATCTCAGTCCTTGGATCTCCTCATATCTAGTTCAGTTCAGTTCACTCGCTCAGTCCGAATCTTTGCAACCCCATGGACTGCAGCACACCAGGCTTCCTTGTCCATCACCAACTCCTGAAGCTTGCTCAAACTCAAGTCCATCAAGTTCATGATGCCATCCAACCATCTCATCCCCTCGGTCCCCTTTTCTTCCTGCCTTTAACCTTTCCCAGCATTAGGGTCTTTTCTAATGAGTCAGTTCTTTGCATCAGGTAGTCAAATTTGGCGTTTCAGCTTCAGCATCAGTCTTTCCAATGAATACTCAGGATTAAGTTCCTTTAGGATTGACTGGTTGGATCTCCTTGCAATGCAAGGGACTCTCAAAAGTCTTTTCCAGCACCACAGTTCAAAAGCATCAATTCTTCAGTGCTCAGCAGTCTTTATGGTCCAACTCTCACATCCACACATGACTACTAGAAAAACTATAGCTTTGACTATATGGACCTTTGTTGGCAAAGTAATGTCTCTGCTTTTTAATATGCTATCTATGTTTGTCATAACTTTTCTTCCAAGAAGCAAGCATCTTTTAATTTCATGGCTGCAGTCACCATCTGCAGTGATTTTATAATCAGATTGATTATATTCTTTGCAGCCAAAGATGGAGAAGCTCTATACAGTCAGCAAAAACAAGACCAGGAGCTGACTGTGGCTCAGATCATGAACTCCTTATTGCCAAATTCAGGCTTAAATTGAAGAAAGTAGGGAAAATCACGAAACCATTCAGGTATGACCTAAATCAAATCCCTTACGATTATACAGTGGAAGTGACAAGTAGATTCAAGGGATTAGGTCTGATAGATACAGTGCCTGAAGAACTATGAAAGGAGGTTCATGACATTGTACAGGAGGTGGTGATCAAACCAACCCCCTGAAAAAAATAACGCAAAAAGGCAAAATGGATTGTATGAGAAGGCCATACAAATAGCTGAGAAAAGAAGTGAAGTGAAAGGCAAAGGAGAAAAGGAAAGATATATCCATCTGAATGCAGAATTCCAAAGAACTGACTTGATTAATGATTAAGAAAATGCAGAAACAAAGGAAAAGCAGTTGAGCAAGAAAAGCAAGAATATTGGGGTGCAGACTTCCCTGGTGGTCGAGTGACTATGACTCTGCACTCCCAATGCAGGAGGCCTGGGTTTGATCCTTGGTCAGGGAACTAAATCCCATAAGCCACAAGATCCCACATTCCGAGACAAAGACCTGGTGCATCCCCCCCACCAAAAAAAAGAGAATACTAGAGTGGGTTGCCATTTCCTCCTCCAGGGCATCTTCCCAACCCAGGAATTGAACCCACATCTCCTGTGGGCCATTTGGGAAGCCTGAGCCTCAGTATGCTCTCACTGTAGCACATTAGCAAGCTAAAGTGACACACCCGCCAGGGCCCTGACAGTTCTGAGGCCGAGTGAAAATGAAAGCATTAGTTGCTCAGTCCTGTCTGACTTTGCTATTGTTGTTGTATTAGTCGCTCAGTCTTGTCCAACCCTTGGCAACCCCATGAGGTATAGCCCTTCAGGCTCCTTTGTCCATGGAATTCTCCAGGCAACAAAGAAACCGTTTACCACAGATTGGGACTTGAACCCACGTGCTGGGACTCAAACCCAGCCAAAACCCTGCTTGGAAGTTGAACCCACGTGGCTGGTACTCAAACCCAGCCTAAACTCACAGTACCTGGTTTCAGGACCTAATGAAGCTCAGGTTCTTGATGTCTCATTGCAGAAAGAATTCTATGAGAGACAAAGTGATAAGTAAGAAGTGAGTGGATTTATTCAGATACAGAGAGAAGTACACTCCACAGAGAAAGTGTGGGCTATCGCAAAGGGCGAGTGTGGCCCTGAAGTTTGGCGTGGTTGGTTTTTATAGGCTGAGTAATTTCAAATACTAACAAGTGAGAGGATGATTCCAACTATTTTGGGGACTTTAACCCATGTGGCTGGGACAGAGGATGAGATGGTTGGATGGCATTACCAACTCGATGGACATGAGTTTGGGCTGCTGCTGCTAAGTCACTTTAGTCGTGTCCGACTCTGTGTGACCCCATAGA
>SJYX01010422.1:203538-253323 GCA_006410675.1 Oreotragus oreotragus | reverse complement strand
AAATAGATGTTTTCTGGAACTCTCTTGCTTTTTCCATGATCCAGCAGATGTTGGCAATTTGATCTCTGGTTCCTCTGCCTTTTCTAAAACCAGCTTGAACATCAGGGAGTTCACGGTTCACATATTGCTGAAGCCTGGCTTGGAGAATTTTGAGCATTACTTTACTAGGGTGTGAGATGAGTGCAATTGTGTGGTAGTTTGAGCGTTCTTTGGCATTGCCTTTCTTTGGAATTGGAATGAAAACTGACCTTTTCCAGTCCTGTGGCCACTGCTCAGTTTTCCAAATTTGCTGGCATATTGAGTGCAGCATTTCACAGCATCATCTTTCAGGATTTGAAACAGCTCAACTGGAATTCCATCACCTCCACTAGCTTTGTTCGTAAGGTGGTCTGGTTTTCCCATCTCTTTAAGAATTTTCGCAGTTTGTGATCCACATTCAAAGGCTTTAGTGTAGTCAATGAAGCAGAAGTGGATGTTTTTCTGGAATTCTCTTGATTTTTCTATGATCCAATGGATGTTGGCAATTTGATCTCTGGTTCCTCTGCCTTTTCTAAAACCAGTTTGAACATCTGGAAGTTCTCAGTTCACATACTGTTGAAGCCTGGCTTGGAGAATTTTGAGCATTACTTTGCTAGCGACTGAGATGAGTGCAATTGTGCGGTAGTTTGAGCATTCTTTGGCATCACCTTTCTTTGGTATTGGAATGAAAACTGACCCTTTCCACTCCTGTGGCCATTGCTGAGTTTTCCAAATTTGCTGGCATATTGAGTGTAGCACTTTCACAACATCAACTCTTAGGATTTGAAATAGCTCAGCTGGAATTCTATCACCTCCACTAGCTTTGTTCATAGCAGCCCACTTGATTTTGCACTCTGGGATGTTTGGCTCTAGGTGAGTAATCATACCACTGTGATTATGTGGGTCTTTATGATCTTTTTGGTATAGTTCTTCTGTGTATTCTTGCCATGTTTTCTTAATATCTTCTGTTTCTATTAGGTCCATACCATTTCTGTCCTTTATTGAGCCCATTTTTGCCTGAAACGTTCCCTTGTTATCTCTAATTTTCTCGAAGAGATCTCTAGTCTTTCCCATTCTATTGTTTTCCTTTATTTCATTGTTCACTGAGGAAGATTTTCTTATCTCTCCTTGCTATTCTTTGGAACTTTGCAGTCAGACAGGTATATCTTTTCTTTTCTCCTTTGCCTTTAACGTCTCTTCTCAGCTATTTGTAAGGCCTCCTCAGAGAATCATTTTGCCTTTTTGCATTTCTTTTTCTTGGGGATAGTCTTGATCACTGACTCCTATACAATTTCACGAACATCTGTCAATAGTTCTTCGGACACTGTCTATCAGATCTAATCCCTTGAATCTATTTGTCACTTCCACTGTATAATCATAAGGAAGCTTAGCTTCTTTATCTGAAAAATGGGGATAATTATAGTACCTGTGTTATCAGAATGTGGAGAGAATTAGATATATAGAGAATTTGATATGAGAGGTGTGAAGAGCTCAGTATATTATTGACACGGAGCAAAAGCTCAATAAAGATGATCTATTATTATTTGTAAATATTATTACATTATACATATATAATATTATAAACTATTATTTACTACTTACATTGCATAAATTCCATAGGAACAATAGATTCATTTTTCATTAATATAAATTCTAGAATAGATATTGCTTATCTGGAAGTACAAATCTTTTTTTTCCCCTTTCTTTAAGACTAATTTCTAGAAACTGAATAAGAGATCAAAAGATCTGCATGTTTAAAATATTGAGACATATTACCAGATGGGTCTCCTCAAAGGTTGTGTCAATTCACCCATCCCTCTTGAGGGACACTGCTCCACACTCTAAACGATGATAAATGTTTGGATGATTACAAGTTAGTCTGTTCTAAATTCTACATTTGGTTTCAAAATAAATATATTTTATGGCCTGCTATTCTATAATGTTACAAATACTTAAAACAGAAATAAAAAGAAAGTAAAATAGTGTATGGGGACTATAAAAAAAGAGTTTTCCAACTGTGATCCTACTGCTGTTGATTAAGAGGGTATCTGGGGAAGAGTTAAATAATTCTTCTGGGGTGAACGGCCTTAGTTGCTAAGTAGAAAATTCAGGAAAAAAGCCAAGTATGTTTAATTTCCCACAATACATCACTCCAACCATCTGTGAGAAAGATAATGTTCTCTTAAAAGGAGAAACAATTACTGAAAAAAGGGGGTTTAAGGGAATAACTTGATACATATTTCCTGTTATTCAATTAGCTCTTTGTTAATGGGTTGCTAAGATGCATAAAAAAAAACTAATTAATGTCTGAAATACTAACATTAGACAAAATAAAAATCTGCAACCTAAAATGAAAGAATATTTCCAGTTATAACTGTTGTATAACTTTATCTGGACACATGATAAAGTTAAAATACTACCTTCATCTTCTTTAGAGATAAATGCATGTAAAGACAGATAAGAAAAATTTTATCATCAATTGATTTACTTAATAAAACATGATTATAACTTGAATGATAGAATAAAATGAATGAGTTTCCCTAAATAATGATTCTAAAATATTTCCCATGGGGGGGTGTGTTATTGCTCTTTTCTATTCCCCCAAAGATGAATATTCTTTAATATTTTTGATATTTTTTCCTCTAGTTTATCTTTACATCTAATAAATCTCTAGTGGTAAATATTTAGGTTCCGCACTCACTTCATGGAACTAGGGCAATTTTCCAAAAAGCTGCTTCTATGGCAGAAATGATCTTGCAATTGATGGTATACAAGGAACAATACCATAAATTACAAGATCAAATATCTCAGCAAACATGTGCTCCAATTGTACATTAAAATTCATCTCTGTCGTGGTGTGACAAACAACATTCTTAGAAAAAAATCACAAGAAACTTCAAATTATGTGAAGCATTTGGTTTGCAAGAACAGTTTTTTTTTTAAAAAACCCTGTGTAAAATTTCCTAGAAACACAATTTATGTCCTAATATGCTTAAAGGATAGGGTTGTCCCAGGCAACAGCAGCTTTTGTTCAGCATATCTGGCTTTTGGGTGGATTCATGGACCGTCTGCAATCAGTGTTGAAATGCAGGCTCCAGTGAAAACTGTGAGAAGCTGAGAAATGTTACATGCATAATTCATCATTTCTCATCACTGGATATATGCGTGTGAGGATTCAGGGTTACTCTGTTACCCTAGTTCATTAAAAGTATGAATTTAGACATATGCAATATTCTTTTACTCATGTTAAAAATATGTATATACTTCTCATTAAAAAGAAGAGCTTCTGGAAGGGTATTCTTAATTTTGCACTCACAGCTTCCTACTATGACTGACACAGCCCTATGTGCCTAAATTAGCTGGTTTCTATTTACTGATCCAGTCTTATTACATAATCTTGCCTCCAACTTTCACCTTTAAGCTACACTGGTGTCTTGAAAATTTCTAGAACATTCACACTACTTTCAAATTCAAGACATTTGGTATTAAACTATTCTTTTCACCTGTGGTGGGCAGGCTATGCAATGGCCCTCTATGTTTCCTATTTGTTGATATTTATACTATTGTTTAATCCTCTTCCATGAGTGTAGACTTGGTCCAGTGATCAGTTTCAGAAGAATAGAATATAGCAAGATGATGAAATGTCACTTCTGTGGTTAGATTACAAAGGACTGAGTGTTCTTTCTTGTTACTCTGAGAAAAGCCAGCTACAGTGTTGTGAGATCCTTTGGGAAGGATAACAAGTCAAGGGACTGAGGCAGGTCTTTGGTCCAAAGTCATTAAAAACTGAGTCATCAGTAAAATAAGTGAGGAGAAACTGAATTCTGACTATGTCCGTGTGACTGTAAGTTCAGTGGCTCAGTTGTGTCCGACCCTTTGTGACCCTATGGACTGCAGCACTCCAGGCTTCTCTGTCCATCACCCACTCCCGGAGCTTGCTCAAACTCATGTCCATCGAACTGGTGACGCCATCCAACCATCTCATCCTCTGTCGTCCCCTTCTCCTCCTGCCTTCAATCTTTCCCAACATCAGGGTCTTTTCCAATGAGTCAGTACTTTGCATCAGGTGGCCAAAGTATTGGAGCTCCAGCTTCAGTTATCAGTCCTTCCAATAAATATTCAGGACTGATTTCCTTTAGAATGGACTAGTTGGATCTCCTTGCAGTAAAAGGGACTCAAGAGGCTTCTCCAACACCACAGTTCAAGCATCAGTTTTTTGGTGTTCAGCTTTCTTTATGGTCCAACTCTCACATTCATACATGACTATGGACAAACCATAGCTTTGAGTAGACAGACTTTTGTCAGCAAAGTAATGTCACTGCTTTTTAATATGCTGTCTAGGTTTGTCATAGCTTTTCTTCCAAGGAGAAAACATCTTTTAATTTCATGGCTATAGTCACCATCTGCAGTGATTTTGGAGCCAAGGAAATAAAGTCTATCACTGTTTCCATCGTTTCCCCATTTATTTGTCATGAAGTGATGGGACTGGATGCCATGATCCTAGCTTTTTGAACGTTGAGTTTTAAGCTAGCCTAAAAACATCTTTTAATTTCATGGCTATAGTCACCATCTGCAGTGATTTTGGAGCCAAGGAAATAAAGTCTATCACTGTTTCCATCGTTTCCCCATTTATTTGTCATGAAGTGATGGGACTGGATGCCATGATCCTAGCTTTTTGAACGTTGAGTTTTAAGCTAGCCTTTTCACTCTCCTCTTTCAAGAGGCTCTTCAGTTTCTCTTTGCTTTCTGTCTTAAGGGTGGTGTCATCTGCATATGTGAGGTTAGTGATATTTCTCCTGGCAATACTAATTCCAGCATGTGTTTCATTCAGTCCAGCATTTTGCATGATGTATTTTGCATATAAGTTAAATAACCAGGGTGACAACATACAGCCTTGACATACTCCTTTTCCAATCTGGAACCAGTCTGTTGTTCCTTGTCTGGTTCTGTTGCTTCTTGACCTGCATACAGATTTCTCAGCAGCCAGGTAAGTTCAGTTCAGTTCAGTTCAGTCGCTCAGTCATGTCCAACTCTTTGCGACCCCATGAATCGCAGCACACCAGGCCTCCCTGTTCATCACCATCTCTCGGAGTTCACTCAGACTCANTTCTTTTTCTTGGGGATAGTCTTGATCACTGACTCCTATACAATTTCACGAACATCTGTCAATAGTTCTTCGGACACTGTCTATCAGATCTAATCCCTTGAATCTATTTGTCACTTCCACTGTATAATCATAAGGGATTTGATTTAAGTAGTTCTGACTATATCCATTTGACTGTATTTGGAAGGAAATCCTGCCCTGCTCGAGCCTTCAGACCCCAGAGCAGAAGACAGCAGCACAAGGCAAACTTCCAAGAGACTTTACATCAGAGTTACTCAGCAAAGCAGTGTCTTTTGTTAAATAAACATACTTTTAATAAACGACACAATGAAATTTAATATAGAGGTTTTAGCATTTTGTTACAATATCTCTAAAATGTTATTTTAAATTAATTAGGTAGTGTTATTAAATTAAAGTTGATATTATTGCTCTTTTAAAAAATCAACCCATATATAATGGCAAAGGTCTGTCTTGACTCATGACCTGAAGAAACCATGAGACATAAACATGATGTTTTAAGCTAGTAAGTTTTGAAGTCATTTGCTACGCAATGATGGGTAACTAACATGCTACCTAAACTATTTTCCTGATCTTTTCATTTCAGGCTTTTTCCTTGTCTTCACTTTCTCAGCGTCTAAGTCACCTTCTAGAGAGTTTTTGCTTAATTGTTCTGTATGAAGTGGGCTACTCCTTTTTCTTTATTTCCTGTCTGCTGCTGCTGCTAAGTCCCGTCAGTCGTGTCTGACTCTGTGCGACCCCAGAGACTGCAGCCCACCAGGCTCCACTGTCCCTGGGATTCTCCAGGCAAGAACACTGGAGTGGGTTGCCATTTTCTTCTCCAATGCATGAAAGTGAAAAGTGAAAAAGAAGTCACTCAGTCGTGTCTGACTCTTTGCGACTCCATGGACTGCAGCCCACCAGGCTCCTCCATCCATGGGAGTTTCCAGGCAAGAGTACTGGAGTGGGTCGCCAGTGCCTTCTCCAATTCCCTGTCTAGAAACCTTTTAAATTTCTTATGAGATTACCAAGTGGCATAATTTTTTGTTTGTTAAAATTGGGGGAAGGGTCAGGGTCTTATATTAATATGTCTCCTTTTTTGGTGTCTGTCGTAGAACCTAGTATTTATATTTGCTGAGTGAAATATTTAAAATAATCAAAAGTATGTATAAAACATAGGAGTTTAGCTTTAAAATAAATGAGAAGTATTTTATGATTCTTACAACTGGTAGTATCTCTGGGTTACTAAAATGACCCTCAATATGCAGAATATGACATATGTATCCTAGATACATAAATATGTCTCCTTTTTTGGTGTCTGTCGTAGAACCTAGTATTTATATTTGCTGAGTGAAATATTTAAAATAATCAAAAGTATGTATAAAACATAGGAGTTTAGCTTTAAAATAAATGAGAAGTATTTTATGATTCTTACAACTGGTAGTATCTCTGGGTTACTAAAATGACCCTCAATATGCAGAATATGACATATGTATCCTAGATACATAATGAACATCGCTTAAGCATCTATTTTAAACTTGTCCTTAAACGATTCTGTGCCTATTTAAGATTTATGGGAGCTGAATTTATCCAGTAAGTAACAAAGTTATCTTATGTGCATTCAAGAGACAAGAGAAAAAAGAAGCTGTTTCAGTGTTCTGAAATATCTCATGTCTCGTCCAACTTTAGGTTTCTCATAAAATAGTATGAATGATTAGACTATAAGACACAGATGTCCACATAATCTTTATTATCATTTAAAAAGCTAATTGGCTTATCATAGTCATCCATTGTTAAAGTTTAATATGGAAAGAAATATCAACAAGTTTAAGTGTTTTACAGTACAGATTTGTGAATCTAAGAACTAAGTAATGGTGTTAGGATGAAAGACTTTTTATATTCTAAAATGTTTCTAAAGAGACCCTTATAAAGAAAGATATTCTTATTCTGTTCATGACAATATCTTCAGTTAATGCCAACATAAATGATAGCTTTTATAACTTATTTAAACTAAGTTGAATAAAGGCTCAAATGGTAAAAATAAACCATGTAACAGGACAAAGATGAGATCCTTTTGAAAAATAGAGCAGAAATGTTTAAGCAGACTATAATTCTTAGATGTACTTCATGTGAGATGAGGGATGATTTAAATGAAAATAAAAAACAAGCTATCTAGAATACGGTTCAGACACTTCTCCTAACATGAAAATTAAATCGCTCTACAGAAATAAGCATGCTCAGAAATAAGGTTTAAAAAGGGAAAGACTACTGTTCTCAGATTAGCAATTTATTAAGCTCTTCTAAATTAAACACTAATAGATATTCAGTAATTTAAAACTCCAATAAAAAAAATGTTCCAGATAATACAAAGATAGAAAGCAAATTGCAACCCAAAGCATACAAAAATTCATAACACAAAAACTAATGTAAAATACTGTCTTCCTCTTATTACTTAAGCTGCTTTATACTGCTTTTCACTGAAAAGAATATCATGATTTTAAAAAAAATCATAAAGACAGACTTGAGTTTTTACCCTTATTCAGGACTTATTCACTGTGTGACTTCAATCACTTACTAAATATTCCTGAGCCACTATCTGTGAAATGAAAGAAGCAGAAAAAAAACTTCCTGTGAATTGATCTGCAGGTTACAGGAGTTCCTATATTAGAAATAATCAGAGCATGTTTTGCGTCCTCTAGACTGTATGCTTTTGTATAAAACTGCCACATCTGAAGTGTCACTACCTCAATTTCCTTGGTCTTCTGTTTTCTTCACCTCCCAGATAAGCCCTCATTTTCCCCATCCCTGCTCACTTTGTCTCTTGCCTGTCTTCCACTTCTCTGGTGCCTGGTAGTTTAGTCGCTAAGTCAAGTCTGACTCTTGCGACCCTGTCGACTTGAGCGCACCAGGCTCCTCTGTCCTTGGGATTTCCCAGGCAAAAATACTGGAGTAGGCTGCCATTCCCTTCTCCAGGAGATCTTCCCAATCCAGGGACTGAACCCGTGTCTCCTGTACTACAGGCATTCTCCAGCATACCAAGTGGATTCTTCCCTGACTGAGCCACCAGGGAAACTTCCCACGTTCCACTTCTAGAAAGAATTAATGATCCCTTCTCTTGTGTGCATTTCAGTTTTATCACCAGCAGAACATTACAGTTGTCTCTTGGCATTTGATTCCTATATTGTCTCTTCTAGGATATTGTGATCTCTCTGACGAAGATCCCATGCTTTATTCACTTGCCTGACTTCAGGACTAGCACATAGTTTGGTAACTGGTAACTCTAATACTAGTTGATGTACTGAATTGAATCAAATTTCATTATCATGCTCGAGCTTAGTTTTCAGTTATTTCCTTACAAAGTTAGCACAGTGGTGCATCTACAGCAGGAAGCAAAAATATTACTGAATAGACGGATGAATAACTCTTATTCTTGTGGGAAAGAAAATAAGAGAAGATGAAGACAAGTTCCCTGTCTTGGCCTTCTCCACAGGTATGCACCCATAGATACAGCCATCTTATTTGTAAGTAACAGCTCTAGGTTGGCCACAGGAAATGTCTGACTTAAGATTAATAGAGTTGCAATTCTGCTTCTTTTCTTGATTTTATAATCTTCCTTATTTTAAATGAGACATAAACAGCCCAAACACATTTATGACTATAAATTCATGAATGGTGGGCTTCTATCAACAAAACTGTGAAGAGTTGAGTTGACTCAGTTGATTAGACGCAGCTACTCTTAAAACAGCCATCAGATTTCGAGAAATGTTCTTAAAATTTGGAGTTCACTCTAGTCTCTGTATGGGAAAAAAAAGAAACTGAATGCACAGAATGTCAACAACAGCATCATGAAAGTGGGAAATTTTGGAAACAGGCGTCTTATCTTAAGGCAAAAGGGTTTGGAAATGAGACTCCAAGTTTAAAAGATCAGTTTCTACTATAACAAATAATGTATGGGTAAAGTGAAGAGGACTATCTGGACATAATCAACAGTGAGACCCAGGTTCAATCCCTGGTTCAGGAAGATCCCCTGGAGAAGGGAATGGCTTCTTGCCTGGAGAATTCCAGGAACAGAGGAGCCTGGTAGGCTACAGTCCATGGGGTCACAAAAGAGTTGGACATGACTAGCAGTTAATAAACACACAAATGTATATTTGTAGTTATTTCTATGCACATGTATGTAATATGTATGTACATAATGAGATAAATAGTGAGAAAGGAAAACTTCTGATTGCATGATATAGGTATACACACCTATATTCTTCTAAGCCAAGGGGAGATGTTGGTAAAGGCATTAACTTTTCAAAAATTTAAGACTAATTCTATGAAGAATAAGAAAAAAACACAAACAAGGATGATATTTTTCTTCAGGAAGAATTGGCTTGGTATAATCATCAGAAGACAGCAAATATGCAAATATCAAGAAGATTTGCTGGAGAATGTTTCAGAAAAGTCAGCTGAGCTTGCTGAGTAATAGGACTTTTGCATGTAACAAGTGCTTATTTTAAAATATCACTTGAAAATTCATGAGTCAAACAGCTACACTGCTAAGAAAGAAAAAAATGGAAATTTAGCTATAAAGTAAACAAATTAATAGAGTATATAGCTTAACAATAAAGACTATTATTGGGTTGGAAGAACAGGTAATCACTGAAAACAAAAAAATGAATCAGAGTGGAAAGCTTATTCTCCCAGCATTTACCACACAATGACTCTCAGAAAGAGGCAAATTAAACTACAGTTTGAATGTAGTTGAAAATGTTGAAAACAGGCAAACTAAACTACAGTTGAAATTGCTGAAGAAGTTCAGCTTTGAATCATCTTTCCTGGTGTTTTAGCTGTGTCCTGCCCTGGAATCTTCCTGCCCATTTGTCACATTTCTTAGTAATAACCTTCCCTGCACTCCGACCACACACACTAGTGACTATATTCAAGAAATATAGTTCTATATTCTTCTAATGGTCAGCTGAAAGCAAATTTTTACTGGTCATTTTCATCGACCAGAATCCACAGAATTAGAGCTATTCTTAGTTGAGATTTTATCCACCTGATTCTGTGTGTTCTTTTCTAATTTCAGTGTAACATGATTTTGATATATCCTTTTAGTAGTTCTCATTGATAAAGCAGAAAGAATAGAAATGCATAGTTATGCATATTTATAAACAGGTCAGTCTTGCTTTATCTAAGACTCTGATCTCCTTACATGAATCTCTTCCCTTCCACTGTTTCCAAGAGGAATTCAGTAATAAGCAAGAAGTATGATCACCAGAAGAAAGAGGTTGTTTTACAACACTGATAACATATTAAAAGCCACCAGAGTTATTCAAGAGATGTTTCTCTTCCATAGACCTAATTAGCCAGGAAGAGACAAGGAAAAGGAAGAATCAGTTTCTTCTGAACATGCGTAATATTGAGGTGATGCATACCCCATTTTTCTACCCATCTCGGCTTGTGAGACACCATATTTTCAAAACAAGAAACAGAGAGAAAAGTTTGCTCACTGAAAGAATAATGATTTTTTTAAAAAGTTTATATTATACCAGTTGCTCCAACTTACTGAACACAATGAGGCACCTAACCTTTTCTTGTCTTGTTTTTACTCAGTAAAGTATTTATTTGAGTTTGACAACAGCAATTATTAACAATGATTTCAACTGAAGGGTTTTTTTTTTTTTTTCTCTAACATGGTTTAAAACTGATGTAGGATATACAAGTGCTTACAGAAAAAATGAAAACAAAAACAAAGAACAACTTTCACAGATTTTGCTTTAAAATGGATAGCCTGAGTCTTGGTAACATCTGTAATTAAAGTGTCTGAAGGGAATACAAGGAATACAACTTCAATTATTCTGACTCACAACTCTCTGTGGCATGAAGGCACAGTAAGCAAAACCTCCAGTAAAACAGGCATGCCAACTCTCAAAGAAAGTAAGTAACTAACAATTGGAGACTAAACTTGGCCAATGAATTGTTTCACCAAGGGGCGTTGCTATGTAAAACAGAAACACAGGAATGGATATTCAGTTTCTTTAGATACAGTCTCATAGCTTCAGGGTTATGTCACTGATGCTTCTTTATAGATTTTATTATTTTCCACGTTTAGAGACCTCCTTTTTGAAGGCACTCCTTAGTTGATCTGTTTCCCTATTGATAGGATTATGGTGATAAACCAGGAACAATTTTTCTCTATGTCAGTGCTTCTGAAATTTTAATGTGCACGGACATCCCCCGGGGATCTTGTTAAAATGCAGATTCTGTTTCCCTCGATCTCTGCTGGGGATAATGATTGTGCATTTCTAACAAGCTCCTGGATGGTGGTGATCCTGATTGTTTCAGGACCACACTTTGAGTAGTAGGCTCCACGAAAGACTTGGAGTAGAGGAAATGTTGTGTTATATAGAGCCTGACAGGTAATAACTAGCCATTTCAGTGACTATGATTAAAGTCTTAAACAAAGAGAACTTCAGTTATTATGATTCACAAACCTCTTAGAATAGGGAAGCAACAAGGAATTACCCAATAAACTTCACCTGTTTAAAAAAAAAAAAGATTTTCCAACAACAATAAAGTAAACTACACATCTGTAGTTTAATGACAGAACAAAATGCTTCTCCGAGTGTACTTTTGTTATCTGTATAATGGGACAAAATTACCTATTTTATAATATTGTGTGAAGATTATTTTTTCTTTTTTAATATAAATGTATTTATTTTAATTGCAGGCTAATTACTTTACAATATTGTATTGGCTTTGCCATATATTGACATGAGTCCACCACGGGTGTACACGTGCTCCCCATCCTGAATCCTCCTCCTACCTCCTTCCCCTTACCATCCCTCTGGGTCATCCCAGTGCACCAGCCCCGAGCATTGTGTAAACATTAAATGAGATACTTTTCTGAAGGCACTTGTCACTGTTCTTGGTATACAGTAAGGATTCAGTGAACATTACTCACTATTGATATTATTATCATTATTTCATATCATTAAAATAGATTATTGAAGAACACAAGAAGAATCCAAACTGTATTCTTTATCTAGATGATAAAACTGAAGCCTGAATAGTGGAAGCGACTTATATTCAACAGTATAACAAATCAGTGGCAGAGCTGAGATACGAAATCACAGGCTAATTACTTTACAATATTGTATTGGCTTTGCCATATATTGACATGAGTCCACCACGGGTGTACATGTGCTCCCCATCCTGAATCCTCCTCCTACCTCCCTCCCCTTACCATCCCTTTGGGTCATCCCAGTGCACCAGCCCCGAGCATTGTGTAAAGATTAAATGAGATACTTTTCTGAAGGCACTTGTCACTGTTTTTGGTACACAGTAAGGATTCAGTGAACATTACTCACTATTGATATTATTGTCATTATTTCATATCATTAAAATAGATTATTGAAGAACACAAGAAGAATCCAAACTGTATTCTTTATCTAGATGATAAAACTGAAGCCTGAACAGTGGAAGCGACTTATATTCAACAGTATAACAAATCAGTGGCAGAGCTGAGATACGAAATCAATCTCTTTACACTTAAGTAGTTAATATACTTAGTCATTCATTCAAACACTTGCATGTCAAATATCTACAGTGACTGCTATCAACTTAAAATGAGAACAGAAAACACCCTGCTCTCATGAACATTGAGAATTATTTTCCACTCGAGAGAGACGGAAATAAATGTACAGAAATATTACTTTAATAAAGTCATAATTTCTATAATGGAAGAGTACAGAAATACAAATGGAAGATTTCATAGAAAATGAAAACTAGGATTTTGCTAGTTTTCATTTTTAAGTAGGAGAGAGGAAGGCATTTTAGACAAAAGGAGATGGTATTGTAAAGTAGAGGTATTTAATTGGCCGCTAGGAAACCTGTCCTCAGGTAAATTTTGCCAGGTACAGTATTTTAAAATTTTTGAATTAGTTGTCAAATTTAACAATAGGGGAATTTCATCTGAGTATTCAACTTTTCAGCTTCCCCTGAAAATTTAAAACACCCGATCACACTCAATCTATTGTTCCATGCAGCAAAGATTAATTAGGGCTAGGTGAGGGTGTTAGTTACTCAGTTGTGTCCGACTGTTTGTGACCCCATGGACTGTAGCCCTCCAGGCTCTTCTGTCCATGGGACTTACCAGGCAAGAATACTGGAGTGGGTTGCCATTCCCTTCTGCAGGGGATCTTCCTGACCCAGGGATCAAACCCAGGTTTCCTGCACTGCAGGAAAGTGTCTGAGCCACCAGGGAAGTGGTACATTTTAAATGGCTTATCTGTTTTCTAGAATCAAATTCTTATTGATGCATACCGAATCCTTTATGACTTTGACATTTATGATCAAGGCAGTTCATACATTGTTGTTGTTCAGTCACTAAGTCATATCTGACTTAATTCATGTTTGCAGCCCCATGAACAGCAGCATACCAGCCATCTCTGTCTTTTACTATCTCCGAGTTTGCTCAAACTCATGCCCATTGAGTCAGTGGTGCCATCCAACCATCTCATCCTCTGTTGCCCCCTTCTCTTGCCTTCAACCTTTCCCAACATCAGGTTCTTCCAATGAGTCAGCACTTTGCATCAGGTGGCCAAAGTATTGGAACTTCAGCTTTAGCATCAGACCTTTCAATGAATATTCAGGGTTAATTTCCTTTAGTACCGACTGGTTTGATCTCCTTGCTGTCCAAGGGACTCTCAAGAGTCTTCTCCAGCACCACAGTTCAAAAGTGTCAATTCTTTGGCGCTCAGCCTTCTTTATGATCCAGCTCTCACATCCATACGTGACTTTTGGAAAAAACCAAAGCTTTGACTAACTACATGGACCTTTGTTAGCAAAGTGATGTCTCGGCTTTTCAATACATTGCCTAGGTTTGTCATAGCTAGTCTTCAAAAGAGCAAGCATCTTTTAATTTCACGGTTGCAGTCACTGCCTGCGTTGATTTTGGAGCTTAAGAAAATGAAATCTGACTTTATCTCTACATATTACTCATCTATTTGCCAAGAAGTGATAGGACTGGATGCCATGATCTTAGTTTTTTGAATGCTGAGTTTTAAGCAAGTTTTTTCACTCTCCTCTTTCACCTTCATCAAGAGGCTCTTTAGTTCCTCTTCATTTTCTGCCATTAAAGTGGTATCATCTACATATCTGAGATTGTTGATATTTTTCCCAGCTATCTTGATTCCAGCTTGTGATTCATCCAGTCTGGCATTTTCCATGATATACTCTGCATATAAGTTAAATAAGCAGGTAGACAGAATACAGCCTTGACATACTCCTTTCCCAATTTGGAACCAGTCAGCTGTTCCATGTCCAGTTCTAACTGCTGCTTCTTGTCCTGCATACAGGTCTCTCAGGAGGCAGGTAAGGTGGTCTGGTATTCCCACTTTATTAAGAATATTCCACAGTTTGTTGTCATCCACACAGTCAAAGTCTTTAGCATAGTCAGTGAAGCAGAAGTACATGCTTTCTTGTAATTCTCTTACTTTTCCTGTGATCTAGTGTTATGTTGGCAATTTGATCTCTGGTTCCTCTGCCTTTTCTAAACCCAGTTTGTACATCTGGACGTTCTTGGTTCCTGTACTGCTAAAGCCTAACTTGGAGGACTTTGGGCATAATCTAGCTGGCATGTGTGAAATGAGTGCAATTGTATGATAATTTGAACATAATATGGCTTTCCCTTCTATGGGATTGGAATGAAAAGTGACCTTTCCAGTCACTTTGTTTTCCAAATTTGCTTTCATATTGAGTGTAGCACTTTCACAGCATCATCTTTTAAGATTTGAAATAGTTCAGCTAGAATTCCATCACCTCCACTAGCTTGGTTTGTAGCAATACTTCCTAAGGCCCACTTGACTTTACACTCCAGAATGTTTGGCTCTAGGTGAGTGACCACCTCACCTTGGTTATCTGGATTTTTGTATAGTTTTCTGCATAGTTCTTAAGAGTTTTTTTTGTATAGTTCTTCTCTGCATTCTTGACACCTTTTCTTAATCTCTTCTGCTTCTATTAGGTCCATACCATTTCTGTCCTTTATTGTGCCCATCTTCGCATGAAATATTCTCTTTCTATCTCTAATTTTCTTGAATAGATCTCTAGTCTTTCCCATTCTACTGTTTTCCTCTATTTCTTTGCACTGGTCACTCCGAAGGCTTTCTTATCTCTTGTTGCTCTTCTCTGGAACTTTGCATTCTGTTGGGCATATCTTTCCTGTTCTCCTTTGCCTTTAGCTTCTCTTCTTTTCATAGATATTTGTAAGGCCTCCACAGACAACCACTTTGCCTTCTTGCATTTCTTTTCCTTGAGGATAGTGTTGGTTATCACTTCCTATATAATGTTATGAACCTCCATCCATAGTTCTTCAGGCATTCTGTCTACCAGATCTATTCCCTTGAATCTATTTGTCACTTTCACTGTATAATTGTAAGGGATTTGATTTAGGTCATAGCTGAATGGGCTAGTGGTTTTCCATACTTACTTCAATTTGACTCTGAAAATTTCAATAAGGAGCTGATGATTTGAGCCACAGTCAAGTCCAGGTCTTGCTTTTGCTGACTACATCAAGCTTCTCCATCTTTGGCTGCAAAGAATATAATCAGTCTGATTTTGGTACTGACCATCTGGTGATGTCCAATTGTACAGTCATCACTTGTGTTATTGGAAGAGTGTTTGCTATGACCAGTGTATTCTCTTGGCAAAACTCTGTTAGCCTTTATTCTGTTTCATTTTGTACTCCAAGGCCAAACTTGACATTATTCCAGGTATCTTTTGACTTCCTACTTTTGCATTCCAGTCCCCTAGGACGAAAAGGACGTCTTTTTTTGTTGTTAGTTCTAGGAGGCCTTGTAGGTCTTTGTAGAATCATTCAACTTAAACTTCTTCAGCATTAGAGATTGGGGCATAGACTTGGATTCTGTGATACTGAATGGTTTGCCTTGGAAGCAAACCAAGATCATTCTGCCATTTTTGAGATTGCAAGCAAGAACTGCATTTCAGACTATGAGGACTACTCCATTTCTTCTAAGGGATTCTTGCCCACAGTAGTAGATATAATGGTCATCTGAATTAAATTCTCCTATACCCATTCCCAGCCCCTAGCTGTTTAGAACAATGGATGCTATACCAAAATAATGCCATACCAAATACTTCCTANAAGCAAGAACTGCATTTCAGACTATGAGGACTACTCCATTTCTTCTAAGGGATTCTTGCCCACAGTAGTAGATATAATGGTCATCTGAATTAAATTCTCCTATACCCATTCCCAGCCCCTAGCTGTTTAGAACAATGGATGCTATACCAAAATAATGCTATACCAAATACTTCCTATATTAAGAAATTCAATCACTGATACCAAAAATGTGAATTTTGAATGTGAGAATCTCTGTTGATTATTGACTAGTACCTAAGAGGTCAAAGTACTAGGCCCAGTTTCCTTGGACACAAGTTACCTAATTTGATACATGGCTATCAATACAAATAAAGAATTACCATTAAACTATTATCCATAATAAAAAAAAGGAATAAACTTCAAAATGAATACTCAAAGCAAGGCAGTTTTCTAGATATGTTGTAGTCAAGTTTCTCCATAAGTACAAAGAAATTAAGCAGAAAATATAGAGATAACTCCTGAATAAAACTCATCGTTAAAAATGGATACAGAATAGGACTCAAAAAGGATATGGATATGACAAAGATAGCTCTATAAAAAGGTCCTTCCATATACTAAGTGCTGAAACATGTTTGTGGAAATGAAAAAAAAAAAGCTTTTGAATATTTATGTGACTTTGTGCATAATCTTGAATACAATTCCCTCAACTAGTACATTTTTATGAAATTGTTAAATTTCACTAAGATATTTGAAACCAGAAGGGAGATTTTACTGGTGTTATTTATTTGAAAGTACAAAATGCATTTATTTATTCAGCGGGTATTTTAGAAGCGATGCAATGACTAGTGTAGTTTCTGAAGATATAATACATATTTATTCAACTCAGGTTTTGGAGAAATAATATGAAAAAGTACTAATGGGACTGTTTCTAGTACTTACTGACATAGAATAAGTAAGCATAATATGCATGCTTTTAGGCAACAGGATAACAGGTTTCTGAAACTAAATGGTCAGGGAGAACTGTCAGTATTCTTTTTATTACTTTGCATTCTTTCAGCTGGATAGATTGTCTACTGCTTCCTATTGATTGTGTTTTAATAGGCTTATCCTTTTTGGTGGTAGCTTTTAGTTTACATTTGTGGGTGCTATTGCCAAGGGAAAGAACGATGACCTTAAAAGACAGTTTGAGAGTACTTAACAATGTACAGACCTAAGGCTTTTTTTTTTTTTATTTTTTAAATAAGCTTATTGAGCCATAATTTATATAACATAAAATTATACATGTTAAGTGTATAATTCAAAACCTTTGAATAAATTTACCACCATGACCTAATTTTCGTCTTAGTAAGATTCTGGATCCTTTTTAAAGTTATTCTTGATATCCTTTCCCAGCCCAAGTAACCACTAATATACTTTTTTATGTCACAGATTTGTCTTTTATGGCAATTTCATATAATATAGATGGACTCATATGACACATGATATTTTGTGTCTGGCTTCTTTCACTAAGCATGATGTTTTTGAGGTTCATTAATTTTGCATCATATATTAGTAGCTTGTTCTTTTATATTGTATGTAAAGTGAAAGTGTTAGTCTCTCAGTCATGTTCCACTCTCTGTGGCTCCAAGAACTGTAGCCCATCAGGCTTCTTTGTCCATGGAACTCTCCAGGGAAGAATACTGGAGTGGGTAGTCATTCACTTCTTCAGTAGATCTTCCCAACCCAGGGATCGAATCTGGGTCTCCTGAATTGTAGGTGGATCCTTTACCATCTGAAACGTTAGGGAATCCCTTTTTATAGTATGAATATACCATATTTTGTTGACTCATTCACCTGTCCAAGTATCTCTCCTTTTAGCATTTAACTCACAGTTATTTAGAGAACAAATTTGTTGTTTCCATTTAAAAATGCTTCATGCCTTAACATAAATCTTAATGTCTTCCTACTATTAGAGAGGAATATGAAACATACATCTGGATCACATTTTAACTCTAAGTTGACCAGGTCCTGGTGATTTTGCATTTTATAAGCTAATTAGCTAATTAACCAAATATATTATAATTTAATTTTAAGCTGAAATGTTATTGAAGTAAAAAATTTTACACGACACAAATAATTTTCCTCAACACTGTCATGCAAGCAAAACCAACAGTATGAGCCACAGAAAAGAGATTTGGGAAAAGAATTACAAATGGAAAAAAAATCCATTAATAAAAAGAGCATGCTTAAAGATATTCCGTTTTTCTAGCAGAGGTCAGAAGGAGCTGTTTTGTTCAGCAAAGCTTTAATGCTTCATGAACACACAGAAAAGCTAATCCCAGACTGGTTAAAAATGCCAAGTTCATGCAATGGCAAAAAGAAATGTTATACTACTTACGGATTTTCAGAGAGCAAAAAAAAAAAAAAAAANAAAGATATTCCATTTTTCTAGCAGAGGTCAGAAGGAGCTGTTTTGTTCAGCAAAGCTTTAATGCTTCATGAACACACAGAAAAGCTAATCCCAGACTGGTTAAAAATGCCAAGTTCATGCAATGGCAAAAAGAAATGTTATACTACTTACGGATTTTCAGAGAAAAAAAAAAAAAAAAAAAAAAAAAAAAACCATAAAATATTATGAAATATGTTGCTTGGTATGCTAACAGGCTTTGGAAGAAGTTTCATTCTGTTCATAATCAAAATGCTGATATTGACTGACATATACTCAGAATGTGTAAACAGACAAGAGAGAAGCAAAAGAAGGTGTGGAAGATTAAGCAGAGTATTGTATAATTTATGAACCCCTGGAAAATGATAGAGTATAACAGAAAACAACAGAGACTCATTATCTGTGCACTACTAGAAAAGAGAAACTTCTCAAGGAATACTCAAATATATTTTCCTTGTGAACCCAAATATACTTAATTTGCAATTAGTATTTTTGGATAATCGTATATTTTAAAATATCAAAATATTTTTACACATTCTACTCTTTTCAGGAAAGGGTATTCTGATAACAGGAAGTAAATATCAAAATCTCGCTTCTTCCTCCATATGTTTTTCAATGAAGTATCATGTGAAAGGTTTTATTTTTCTTTGGAGCAAGTCTAAGTTCTAAGTATTTGTAAGCAGTAAAACCTCTGCTTCATTAAACAAAGTTCTTGGAATGTAAAATATCTCTATACCATAGGTCAAGGGCAGTATTTTTGTCATAACATTCTCTATTGAATTGCTAGAGAGAAAGAAACAGTGTCTCATGAAAGTAAAATAATAGCATCATTTCATGGATGTTTGGAAATATTTTATTTCTCTTAGCAGTTACTTTGCTTTGGGAGCTTTGACACTTTATTTCCAAACATATATATGAACCATTCTCCTGTGTTTAGGGGAAAGTGTATAATTATATTATCTAAAAAGCATCTCCTTAATTTTGGATCTACATTTATTCCAGAATTTTTTTAACAGGCTGAATGTTATTAAATGTTGCTAGATTTTACTGAGCCACACTAGAGTTTCTCAGCATGGAACGTCTTAGGATAGCTCTCAAAATTGTCCAGCAGGACCTGGGAAATGAGCACCTGCCAGTGACTATGTGTTTATTATTTTTAGATGCGGCACATCAGTCAAATTATTTGAAATTTGTTAATCCACCTATTCATTCCACAAATATGCATTGAACATTTGCTATGTGTCAGGAACTATTATACACACAATTGAGATGGAATAAAAAACAAAGAAAAAAAGAAATCCCTGCCTCATGGAGATTATACTCCAGGGGTGTGTGCAACTAATATATTTTAGGTAGGTACAATATATAAAATGTTAAAGCACGACTAATGATAACAAAGAAAAACAAATTAGGAAAAAGGAATATAAAATGTTAGGGTAAGGTAAAACATTATATAGAGAGGCCTTTGTAAGAAAGTGAGGGAGTCAACCCCAGGAATATCTACAGGGAAAACATTAAATCAAAGGAAAAAATGTTATTAAATGTTGCTAGATTTTACTGAGCCACACTAGAGTTTCTCAGCATGGAACGTCTTAGGATAGCTCTCAAAATTGTCCAGCAGGACCTGGGAAATGAGCACCTGCCAGTGACTATGTGTTTATTATTTTTAGATGCGGCACATCAGTCAAATTATTTGAAATTTGTTAATCCACCTATTCATTCCACAAATATGCATTGAACATTTGCTATGTGTCAGGAACTATTATACACACAATTGAGATGGAATAAAAAACAAAGAAAAAAAGAAATCCCTGCCTCATGGAGATTATACTCCAGGGGTGTGTGCAACTAATATATTTTAGGTAGGTACAATATATAAAATGTTAAAGCACGACTAATGATAACAAAGAAAAACAAATTAGGAAAAAGGAATATAAAATGTTAGGGTAAGGTAAAACATTATATAGAGAGGCCTTTGTAAGAAAGTGAGGGAGTCAACCCCAGGAATATCTACAGGGAAAACATTAAATCAAAGGAAAAATGCATAGGGTCTGAAGTAGCAATGTGTATAGTAAATTCAAACTATATCCAAAATCCAGCCACAATTCACCAACCACTTTTCTCCCATCCTTGTTTAGTCACTAACTTCACTCCACTGAATTACTGCAAAGTCCCTTACCAACTCAAGGCAGAGGCCACATTGGCTACAAACAGCAACAAGCTAAGTAGGGAGACCAGATAGGACTTGGAACCTAGAGAAAGCTGCTTAATGGGATAAAATGAGCATATGGGGATGAACAGGAGCTCAGTTTTAGATAAAGCTCAGATAACTTTTGGAAGTATGCATCAGAGGTCTAGGTAAAATTGCAAGTCCATGGTTGGACATAAGTGTGTGGAGTTGGTTCACAAGTTTGGGTAGAAAAGAGATGTGGGAAATTATCTGTTTACAGGTGGTATTTAAGCCATGAGAGTAGGTGGATTATTTTGATAGCAGAGACAAAAAAAAAAAAAAAAAAAGGAGGTCCAGGGATTGAGTCCTAGACTAAAAGTAGAGGTCCAAGAGATGAGAAGATACTCATAAGGAAAATGACAAAGAACAATGAGAAACGCTAAGAGCAAAACCAGGCAACTGTGGTGAATAAGAATCCATAAGGAGATAGCCTTGTAGGTTTGGCCTCTAGTTCTGACATCCCATCATCCTTCCCCAGCAGGGTTGAACCCAGGGAGCAAACCTACCTGGCCAATACTGTGAGTACAGTTCTTGAACTCTTATCATTTACCCACGTTCTATCAATCCTGTGCTTTCTGGGTGACCGCTTCAGTGTTTCTCAAATATGTTCCCTTTTCTTTTCCTGTCATTATTTTACCTGGGGCCCAAATCATCTAGGTCCAAGAAAATGAAAGAAGCTCCAGTGTTTATCACTGTCTCCTCCCCTCCAGTCATTCATCCCTTAAATCCACACTCCATATGATCTTTTAAAAATGTAAATCTCTGGGAAGGATTGGGGACAGGAGAAGACGGGGACGACCGAGGATGAGATGGCTGGATGGCATCACTGACTCTATGGACACCGAGTCTGAGTGAACTCGGGGAGTTGGTGATGGACAGGGAGGCCTGGCGTGCTGCGATTCATGGGGTTGCAAACAGTTGGACACGACTGAGCGACTGAACTGAACTGAATAAGTGAAAAGTCATTTAATCACGTTCATCGCCTTTAAGATCAAGTTTAAACTCAAGACCCTTCTTTGCAACCCCATGGATTATACAGTCCATGGAATTCTCCAGGCCAGAATACTGGAGTAGGTAGCCTTTCTCTTCTCCAGGAGATCTTCCCAACCCAGGTGTCCCATATTGCAGTCGGATTCTTTACCAGCTGAGCCACCAGGGAAATCCAAGAATACTGGAGTGGGTCTATCATCTACCTTATTCTACAGCCTGCAGTCTCTCTTTACTGACCTCATGCATTCCAGCCATTTAATCCAGGTCCTGATTACTTCAAGCCATCAGTTTTATCCTTTAGACACTACACAAAGCTGTTTCTATAACATAGAAATGCCCCCTGCTCAGCATTACCCAGGTTACTCTTCAAATTTTAGATCTTAGTTGATATTATTTTCCCCCACCCCCAACCCCAGAATCCATCACTAGTATTCCTTATCAGGCTGTCTTCTGAGCTTCTTATTTTACAATGAAAACTGTGATTTTTCTCTATCACTTTTGGAGGTGGGAGTGGGGTGGCTCAGTGGCAAAGAATCTGCCTGCCTATGCGGGAAACAAATGAGACGTGGTTTGGATCCCTGGATCAGGAAGATCACCTGGAGACAGGAATGGGAATCCACTCCAGTATTCTTGCCTGGAAAAATTGTTTCCATACCTTGGCTATTGTGAGAAATGCTGCGATTAATGTAGGAGTGCAGATATCTGCTTAACATCCTGTTTTCATTGACTCTGAATGTATACCCATTAGTGAGATTGTTGGATCATATAATTCTATTCTTAATATTTTCAGGACCCTCCATGGTGTTTTCTGTAGTGGCTGCATCAATTTACATTTCCTGAACAGTGCACAAGTGCTCCCTTTTCTTCACATCTTCACCAACACTAATTATCTCTTGTCTTTTTGATGATAGTTATTTTAACAGATGTGAGGCGATACCTCACTGCATTTTTGATTTCCATTTCCTTGGTGATTAGCGATGCCGAGCACCTTTTCATGTGCGGTTGGCCATCTGTATGTGTTCTTTGCGGCTGCAGCTTAGTCGCTTCTGTCGTGTCCAGCTCTTTGCAACCCTGTGGACTGTAGCCTGCCAGGCTCCTCTGTCCTTGGGATTCTCCAAGCAGGAGTACTGGAGTGGGTTGCCATGTCCTCCTCCAGTGGATCTTCCCAACCCAGGGATCAAACCCAGGTCTCCTGCATTGCAGGCAGATTCTTTACCACTGAGCCACCAGGGAAGCCTGTATGTGTTCTTTGGAAAATGTCCTTTCACTTCCCTTGTTCACTGTCTAATTAGATTATTATTATTATCTACCTATTGAGTTGTATGAGTTCTTCATATTACTGTTTATTAATTGATTCATACCCCCCTTATGCTAACCATTAACAGTGTTCTACTTATTCACTTTGTTTGCTCTGAATTTCAGNCTGTATGTGTTCTTTGGAAAATGTCCTTTCACTTCCCTTGTTCACTGTCTAATTAGATTATTATTATTATCTACCTATTGAGTTGTATGAGTTCTTCATATTACTGTTTATTAATTGATTCATACCCCCCTTATGCTAACCATTAACAGTGTTCTACTTATTCACTTTGTTTGCTCTGAATTTCAGAATAATTTCTGAAACACTGCAGGTATTTAGAAATTAATTTCTAAATAAATGAAGATGAAATTCTACACATCCTTGCCTGTACCTGAATAACACAGAATTTTTATTCTCTTGCAATGTTTTCTTCCCTTTGTCCCTACATGGGTACTCCTGGGAGTTCTAAGGTGATATTTCTCATGTATACATTAAAAAGTCTATTTCCACAGTGCACTTGCAGTATTTTGTCTGGCACCAAATAGACACATACATAGCATCTTCCCACCCCAAAGCATCTGTAGTCTCATACTGGCATTTTATCTCCACCAAAACTCTGCTGTGATCCTTGATTCCTCCATAATCAGGAAGTAGCAGATGTTTTCTATGATTTTTGTTATTTAGTCACTTCAGTTGTGTCCAACTCTTGATGACACCATAGACTGTAGCCCACTAGACCCCACTGTTCATGGGACTTCCCAAGCAAGAGTACTAGAGTGGGTGGCCATTTCCTTCTCCAGGGGATCTTCCCAACCCACGGATCAAACCTGTGTCCTGCATTGGCAGGTGGGTTCTATACTGCTGAGCCATCAGGGAAGTCCTCATTGGTTCCAGAAAGATTTATATGCATAGCTGAAGTGAGTTTTGTGCTCACTTCTTCTAATTCTTGTCACAGGTTATCATAACAAGATATAAGTGGAGTTACCACTGTCCTGTGTTTCTTGAACACCAATGTATAAAGAGTTTTTTCTGTTTTACTGAAAGCCTCTCTTCTAATGGAGGTCAAAAATTTTCCTTACTGCCCAAGCTGCAGAACAAACTTCACACCACTCTATCTTCCCTCCCTTTCTCATCTAAGATTCTGGGTACCTGGAAGTAAACATTTCACCTCATACGCTCCCCATCCTACCATCCTAATGCCCACTACATGCCAATCAAATCATATACATTTAGGTCTTAGAGACCCTGATTACTCTAAAACTAATATCAGGCTTAATCAGAAAATGATTTCTACTACCCATTCACTATCAATCCTCAGGAAAGATTATTAGATTAAATGGGACATTATGGATACACTGTTTAGCTCAGGTTGAACATAGAATAGTCTTTAATAACTGCCAACTTTTTATTTTAAAAGCATGTTTTAGATGCAAAATGTTGAAATATTAATATGGATCATACTATTATTCAATATTGATCATACCAATATATATCACAATACTTTTATTCTTGTATTCTTATGTTGAATAGTATACCAATACTATTATTGGAATCAAGATTTCTGGGAGAAATATCAACAACTTCAGATATGCAAATGATGCTACTCTAATGACAGAAAGTTAAGAGGAATTGAAAAGCCTCTTAATGAGGGTGAAAGAGGAAAGTGAAAAACCTGATTTAAAGCTCAACATAAAAAATACAAAGAGCATGACTTCTGATCCCATCACCCAAGGCAAATAGAAGGGGAAAAAGTGGAAGCAGTGACCAATTTTATTTTCTTGGGCTCCAAAATCACTGTGGAAGGTGACTGAAGCCACGAAATTAAGACACTTGCTCCTTTGTAGACTGTATTAAAAAGGGATATCACTTTGCTGACAAAGGTCCATACTGTCCAAGCTATGGTTTTTCCAGTAGTGTATATGCATGTGAGTAGGACCAGAAGGAAGGCTGAACACCGAAGAATAGACGCTTTCAGATTGTGATGCTGGAGAAGACTCTTATAGACCCTTAAACAGTGAGTAGATGTAACAAGTCAATCCTAAAGAAGATCATCCCTGAATATTCATTGGAAGGACTGATGCTGAAGCTGAAGCTCCAATACTTTGGCAACCTGATGCAAAGAGCCAACTTACTGGAAAAGACCCTGATGCTGGGAAAGCTTGAAGGCAAAGGAGAAAGAGGCAGCAGAGGATGAGACAGTTAAATACTGTCACCAATTCAAAGGGCATGAATTTGAGCAAACTCTGAGAGATAGTGAAGGACAGGGAGTCCAGTGTGCTCCAGTTCATAGGATTGCAAAGAGTAGAACATGACTTAGTGACTGAACAACAACGTTAATATTGAGGAAGGTTTCTACCAGTCCTCAACTCTACCCAGACCAATTTCTTGGAAAAGTTTCTCACAATGAGTCATAGCTAAAACTAGCTTGTCATCATTCTATTTTGTTCATAGGACCTGGTTTGCCCTGGGAACCATAGAGTGGTTTCTGTATGCGTTTTACTTTACCTCTTGATAAAAAATAAATGCAAAATCTTATGAATAGGTCAATTAGAACACATTTCCTCAGCTTTTGCTTTTTTCTTTTTATTCCTTTTGAATCACATGAAGTTACAGATTTTTGCCACTTCACATTGGCCTGTCCTGTTCTAATAGCAAGGAATTAATAGATGCATAATAACATAATTAGTATTAAGGATTTCCTTATCATATTCACCATAAAACATGGCTGAAAAAATGCTTGGCCTGTGTTGTTCTCCTTTCATTAAATAAAGTCCATCTAACTTTGAAAAATGAAATTCTTGAATTTCCATTAATGCAAATCTTGATTTTCCTGAAGACCTTTAGCTCATTGTAATCTATTCTCTAAATTATTTTCCCATCTGAATTACTATTTTGTTATATGTAACCTCCCTCCACCAGTGAATCAACTTCTTGCCTTTAAACTTTATTGAAAATCATTCAAAAGAAGTGACTCTTTTATTTATTTTATGTATGCCCCACCACGAGCTCTAGCAGCATGCTAAGCACAGATTGTGTAGCTAATATCTTTGTACTGATGGATAAATATAAAAAGAAAATTCTAATGATCAATATGCAGTTAGGCACTTTCATCTTTATTAAGTAAAGTACTATGTTATTAAAAAGCAACAGAAGTTTTTAATACATGGTTGATTTCTCAGACTTACATGCAATTTCTTTTCTTAAAATATTTAGCATGGTATGCTAGTCAGGAAAAAAATAATTTCCAAATATTTCCATGAGTAGATGTAATTTTCAGAGAGCTGGCTTTGGTTATTATCATCATATTTCTTATTAAATCAAATTTCTGATCACCTTTAAATACATTTTATTTCAGTTGCCACACTGAAAAATTCTAAATTAATCTGATTTTCTTTAGTGGAAATTTTGATTATAATAAGTTGCATAATAAACGTTCAGAGAATATATAAACCCAGGACTAATGAATAAGTTGTGACCTAGTACTAGCTTTTAGAGGCTATTTTGCCTTATTCTAAATCTCTAAGGCTATTTTTACGCTGAAAGTAGAGGTGAAATGAAAGGAACTTCCTGATTTGCTCTAAAATGTTTCTGGAGTTGGCAGAATGGCCCTCCAGTGAGGAGTCACCAGGGCCTGCCAATCTTATAGTGGGTCTCAAGAGTCTACTGAAGTGCTGGCTTAAAGCTTTGAGCATAATATTTATCGCTGCAGAGTGTCTTCTAACTGCACTTCAACGCTAATACTATATAATGCTAAGTCTCCACTGTAGGCCAGCTTACTGATATCATAGATTAAGCACTTGCATATTTCCATTTGATTGGCTGTAAGAAAGCACTGAAAGTACTAGTCAATTTCCAAATAAACCTTAGGCTTTTCCCCAAACCTGGGCAATAACTAGAAGCCATTTATTGCTTCTTCATTTCTTAGACATTCTTTATTCTGTGTATTAATAATGGTAAATTGTTTTTGGTTGTTGTTGTTTCAGGGTGACAAAGAATTACTTATTTCTCCAGAATCCTTGACATTTTGAGACTTATGGTAAACAGGTCCTTATAAACAAAAAGATTTTCTGAATACAGAAGACAGATATGATGCAGGTGTATGGTAACCCATCTCTTTATTTCAGTTCAGTTCAGTTGCTCAGTCGTGTCTGACTCTGTGACTCCATGGATTGCAGCTCACCAGGACTCCCTGTCCATCACCAACTCCCAGAGTTTACTCTAACTCATGTACATTGAGTCGGTGATGCTATCCAACCGTCTCATCCTCTGTCGTCCCCTTCTCTTCCCACCTTCAATCTTTCCCAGCATCAGGGTCTTTTCAAATGAGTCAGTTCTTCACATCAGGTGGCCAAACTACTGGAATTTCAGCATCAGCAGCAGTCCTGCCAACAAATATTCAGGACTGATTTTCTTTAGGATGGACTGGTTGGATCTCCATGCAGTCCAAGGGACTCTCAAGAGTCTTCTCCAACACCACAGTTCAAAAGCATCAATTTTTCTGCACTCAGCTTTCTTTATAGTCCAACTTTCACATCCATACATGACTACTGGAAAAACCATAGCTTTGACTAGATGGACCTTTGTTGGCAAAGTAATGTCTCTGCTTTTTATTATCTCTAATATTTGGATGAATCCATATGCTGGCCTGGACTAATGAACAACAAGATAATGGTATGCACTGGAGGAATAAAATAAAGTACCACATCTTGGAGAATAGCATTGAAATATGTATACTATAATGTAAGAAACAAATCACCAGTCTATGTTCGATGCAGGATGCAGGATGCTTGGGGCTGGTGTATGGGGATGATCTGGAGGGATGATGTGGGGTGGGAGGTGGGAGGGGAGTTCATGTTTGGGAGTTCGTGTACAGCCATGGCAGATTCATGTCAATGTATGCCAAAACCAATAGAGTACTGTAAAGTAAAATAAAGTCAAATGGAAGCTCTAAAAAATAAATAAATAAATAAAGTACCATTAAGTACTATTGAGGTGCCATTTTAAGAACCACAAAATATGAACTAAATCTCAACTGCTTGCTCATTATTAAGTGTATTTGTATGTGTGTACATGTGCACACATATATGTGTGTATGTGGTGTTTTTGTTGTTGTTTGTTGTCACTGGTTTTTTTTTTTTTTTTTTTATGCAGTTAATCTTAGTTTCTCCCCTATCATAGGATATGGTTACAAAACAAACCTTCTCATTATCTGATGCTGTTGTGTTACACTGCTAGCTAGTAGTCATGACTTTGGCCTTTGCTTCTAGAATTCCTTGGAGGAATATTGCCTTGAGAATGCTGTTCATAAGGATTCTAAATGTTTACATTGCTTTCCTGATTGACGAAGTCAGCGGCACACAAAATTTGCCCAGATTCCTATAAGTCACACTGATGACAAAAGGCATTTAGACTGAAATTCTGATGCTACTCCGAGTCATGAAAGCTACTATGCCCACTGGGAATTTTTGCCAGCTTAGCTATGGTTTTTTGCCATTTTTTATAGCCTTTTCCTTAAATTTAAGCCTAACGCACAGTGCCTCTTAGAGAACAGAGGCTGTAATAAATATGCCTTGGGATATGCATATTAACATGAAATGTGAAGGCTAGTGGGCACTTAAATGGTTCTAAATACATTTATTTTTATTTAATGGTACCTTAGAAGCTTTCTTAGAATTTTAGAGTCTATTCTGCAAATTGGGTGGTATTTACGGAAAGTAAGTGGTGACTGTTGCTATATTTGTCTCTGTGATACTGTGATATTTGATGCCACATCTCCAGGATGTACTGGGCAAGAAAACTAGTGTCTGCATCCTGAGTGAGCTGCACAGAAATTCTGATCTGCTGCACAGAAATTCCTCTTTCAATCCCTTACCTTTTATTAACATTTGTCCCACTGTTCTAGTTCCTTCCTCCTCTTGGTCTCCTTGCTTCCCCACTTATTATTCTCAATCTTGACCCCAATCTGGCTCCTTCTCTGTGGTTCTCAGGTTGAAGCAAGGCGGAAATGAGGACTGGTTGCTAGAATGAAGGACTCCCAAGCAATAAATGCCATCGTTCTATTATTTACTCTTGCAATTCTCCTTCATATTTTTCTAATTGTAGGAACCTTTTTGAAACTTGATATAGTAAGATAATGCTTGACATGCATGTTTCCCCCAGTATTTGCTTATATTATGTTGCCATTTCCCCAGGTCATCAGCTAGGTGTTTCACATTATTGCTACAGGAGATAGAAAGACCCCAGGAAGGTCACTTTCCATGTCAGCACATGAGAAGAAAACCATTCATGGTCTTTGAGTTTAGGCCTTGGCCTTTGAAGACCAGAACGGAGGGCAGGAGCAACACATCCAGGATACTACTTGATATGAAAGAATGACCTACATTTCCCTGAGTTAGGAGGGAAATGAAAGAACTAGCGGATGCTAAGAGTAAATGTAAATGGGTCCCTGAGAAAGGGAGGTTTCTTCCCCTGCTGTGTGGGTCAGGCCTCATGTTGAAAGAGATGAGAGGCATGCCCCTGAGAAGCTTGTAGGATCTGCTATTAGGAGAACCTGAGCCTTACTTCCTGGGTGGAATTCCAGGAGAGTTAACGAGATGACAGAAATAATAAGGCAGTATGGAGTATGGAGATGAAGGGGGCCTGAAAGGGCCTCGTTGATTTCCTGTGCCAATGCAGTTAAAAAAAAAAAAAAAAAAAAAAAGCATTAATACAGTTCTGAAGGACCTGAACCAGGGGAATCCTTGAAGATGGAACTGAAAGCTGACTCATCATGGACAACTGATGTGAAAATTCAATCAATGGCAGATATATGACAATGCTTGCAATGGGAAGTCCTTGCTCATAGCACTGAAAATCCCACCACCATTACACAAACTCCTTCCTCTCCACAGGTCTACAAAATCTTTTAGGTATTAATATCTACCCCATGGGGAAAAGTGGAGGAATATCAAGAACCAACTGAGTTTAATCCTACAGCTCATACTAGAAATTACATGAGATTCTCAAAAAAGAAATATTATTTGCTACCCATCTGAAGGGTTAGGTGCAGTTCATAACAGATACATATACAAAAATATGTTATTTAAAATATAATATTCTACAGAATGCACTGTCCTTTTTATTTAGATGATATGAAAAAAACAGAGAAAGAAAGATCTATAAAAATAAACTGTTGGCTATCTTCCATAAGTAATACACTGTGCTAGGTGTTTCACAAATATTTAGCATTTTCAGGAAGCGAAAGCAAAGTTGCTCAGTCGTGTCCGACTCTTTGTGACCCCACGAACTGTAGTGTATGAGGTTCCTCCATCCATAGAATTTTCCAGGCAAGAGTACTGGAGTAGGTTGCTGTTCCCTTCTCCAGGTGATCTTCCCAACCCAGGGATTGAACCCGGGTCTCCCGCATTGCAAGCAGATGATTTTACTGTCTGAGCCACCAGGGAGGCTATGTGATAAATAGTATCACACAGAAAAATAACTCTGTAATAATATCACACAGAAAACTATGTGATAAATAATATTACCCCCAATCAAGGAACGGGGGGATCAAATCACTTATCAATGTCATTAAGAAACTATTGAGCTAAGATTCAGTGCTATGCTCATATATATATATTCAGAGCCCCTCAAGCCCTTTTTGAAATTTCCCTAACAAATGCAGTTTAATTGAAATAACCATATAAAGAAAGGATACAAAAAAAATACATACACACTAGATTTTTCTCCTGAATCAGGAGGAAAATAACCTAAATTTTTCACTTCACTTCAATTTTAAATGTGAATATAAAAGATATCAACACCAAAATTAAAAAAATATTTCTCCATGATCATACTAAGAAATCTATTGAACATATCATTAAATATTTCCTTTGAATATTGATAAAAAGTTTTTCATTTTAAATGTATCTGGTAAGAAGATTAAATAATGACTGGAGGAGTTTAAGAAAAATAACATGAAACAATTACAGAAATGATTAATAATATACATCTTGATTATGTATTATGAAAGACTATTATGAGAAGCAAATACTGGACTTTGGCTTGTGAAAACAATTTAAAACACAAAGAGGGATGTAGAATCTAGAATTTAGTTATTTGGATTTTATACTGCTAATGCTTTATAAATACTATAAATATAAAGGGCTTGCAAAAAGTTATCTAGCCATTGGCATAAAGAAGATACACATTTTCTCCAGGGCTGATAGATTTTACTTAACAATTGATAAAATAATGGCAAGTAATGAAGAAGCTAGAAATCTCAGAAATCACTGACACTTTGAGAATCTTATTTACCAGAATTAGTGATAGATCTAACGGAAACGAATTTGTTATTTACATAATCCAGAGGTGATGGATAACAACATGCAATTGTGAGTCAAGTAAGAAAAAATGTTACTTTAATCCAAAACATTCCAGAAATCAATCAACACAACAAATTATCAGTGTGATAATATATTCAACACATTTGACATTTACATTAATTGGAGGTAATGAAGAAAATATTTTTTGTTGTTTGTTGGATGAAGTTAAATGGGCTGGAAATGCGTATGAATAAAACATCATTATTACTCTCACTCTACACCTGTTCAAATTTCTACTGACAATTTGATATTTTTATTACAGCCCATACGTAAAGACGACAAGCACAAATGACAATTTTTTACACTCACAGGATAAAAGTAAACAAGCAGTGTTTTGTGCCCAGCTCTCTTAAACCGTGGCACTGTGAAAAGTGCTTAACTAGCCCCCGAACACTGCCACTTAGTTATGACTTCTGGTTTTATAAATTATTTACAGTTTGCTAGGTAAGAGGCTGGTGGAAAATGCCTTTCTTAGCCACTTGATTGACAGTATAATTATACTGTGTTTTTGTTTTAAGCACTGTTATGCAGAATCGTAATGCCATAAAAAGTAAATAGGAATTTTATGAGCTTTTAACTTTGACAAGGTCATGCTGAAGCGTACCAAAGAGATGTCATGAAAAGCCATAGCCATTATTAGCTGTGTCCTGTAAGTGCCACTGCACCTCAGAGCTCCACTTGGGTTAAAACATGTATTGGCTACTATCTACCTCAGCAGAGGAAGTGAGGGCAAGATGAAAACCACATGAGCAGTGGGCACACTGAGTCTCTGACAGTTCCCTTTGTTTCTCTCCTGTGAAGCCTGGTTTACAAATTTGCAGTCAAGAAAAATGAGACACAAAGCAATGTGCATAGTAGGTTTGGTTTTATTTTGGTCACTTTTCTCTTATCTCAGAAGCCTTACTCTCAGTTCTTTTTTCTGTCTGCTTGCTTCTGTTGCCTTAAACAAACAAAAAAAAAAATTTAAGCTTGCTAAGACAGCGGCAGCCGGTGGTGGGGATGGTGAACAGTATCAGCCATTGTTACAATGTGAGTGTCAACAGGCCTATGGTAATCAGCCTTGAGTCCTCTCATGCTACTCCAACTGCCTCAGGATAAATGCCTGCTCTTTTAAAAGCTCCAGTGGGATCTTTAAAATAAATAAAACAGATGTGGTTTTAAGGTCTTTCCCCAAAGGCCCAAATGCCGTGTCAAAGTCAATTTATCTAATGTGGCAGAAAGGGAGTATGCCATCTACCCAACTGGGATTTGAACACTCGCTTCTAGCTGATGGCTGGTCTAAAAGTTGTTCTTCGTATGGAAAGGGGACTCAAGGTTAGCTTGGATGAGGTCTTTTCTGTGATAAAATTATCTGCATTTTTTGGTGTGCTTCTTGATACCTTTGGCTTTGACCTCATTGTCTTTAACCTCCTACTACTGTGAGGATATCTCAAGCCTTTGGAGTCATTGCTTTTTTTTTGTTGCCCCAACAGAATGAATGCATTAATATTTGTCTTATGCATCCTGTTCCAGCTTTGGTACTCTGACAACAAGTTTTTTTCATTTCTCTCAAGTCATTTATTCTTTGTGCTCAGTGTCCATGACCACTGTAAGAAAATGAGAAAGGATCACTGCATGATGATGGTGGCATTGGCAGGACACAAATGTCACTTCAGACTCTCTTGTCAACCTATATTCCACATGCAGCCCATCTTGGCAGAGAATGAGTGATTGCTCAGTGGCGATTCCTTTGATCAATCATCTAGGAGTAAATTGTTCTGAGTAATGACCTATTCCATCTTTCCTATTCGGAATATATATTACAAGAGGCCAAGAAAAAGACTATTTCAACTCAGTTGTAATTCACGTTCACCATAAATGCAAGGCAGAAATCTTGGAGTCTTGGGTCCCTTAAATGTGAAACATGGTTATAAGTCAGATTCAAGCTTCTGACAATTGTCTGGGCCCATTTACTTTGAAAATTCTGCTGGATTGCGAATCTGTACAATAATTTCAAAGGAAATTTCATGGGCAATCACTCTATGTGTGTGTGTGTGTGTTTACTGTGTGTGCATGTGCCTCTGTGTGTGTGTAGAAAGAGATGAGATGGGGAGGATTTCACTTTTGCAATTTTTTCAATTTGAAAACAAAAATTTGTTTTCTGTGGTGGAGTGGTACAAGACAGTATAATAATCTGATTGCTTTAGGTGTGAAACTAAATTTTCCCCTCCTCATACGCTTGAGTGAATTGATTTAAGCTCCTCTTTATCTCTGCAGCAGGAAGAAGGGGAGACAAATTGCCACCTTCTCTCATGCGGTACTGCTAGGTGTATTCACGTCTCATCTGGTATTACTAACTTATCTAGGAGGATGTTTACAAAAGGATTCTTTGGAAGCAATGCCGACAATCCCACAGAAAGATAAAAGGTTTCTAGCTTTGTGATTGTACCTGTCCCGGGAGCTGAGGTGTCAGTTTTTAGACATTTCCCTAGATACCAGAACGAGTTCAACTTTCTGGCTTTATATAAATTTTTATGTGTGTGAGTGAGTGTGTATCCGTATATATCACTACCTGCATGTGATCTTGTGGATGTACACACACACACACACAAACTCACACACATAGACATATATAATTCAGACTTTATATATATATATATATAATTCAAACTTGTTGATACTGTATGTTAAATTCACTGAGAAGGATTCTTCTAAGAAGCTTGAATATAATCATTTCTGAAAGGTTACCAACTATTCAACATTATTTATAGTAAAAATATGCTCAAATATTTATGATTTTTAAAGAGAAGTACATCTGAAATAATAGTCTTCATTCCTCCCTTCCACCTAAAGGGAGGATTTATCAACAAAACATTTGATATATTTGTTGATGCTTAAATTATCTATGTTTCCCCTTCTGAATAAATGTGTACAGGAAAATCCAGCTATTTAAAAGATTGTCAAAGATTTTGAGTATATACTAAATATGGTGGTGATGTGCTCAGTGAGCAATTTAATAACAGTGATACATTTCTGAGGTTAGAATCATAAATCAGTTTTTCTAACCTGTACTTTTCATCATTAAATCTAAACTCTTTAGTTAAGGAAATCACTCACTTTTTTGTTAACTGGTTAGACTTCATTTGAAAGTAGCAAAAATTATGAAGATCAATTGAAAAGTCACTTTGACAAGAGTTGTGTGATGAATATTTTCATCCTGGGTTTTATCACTAAGTGATCTTCATACATTCCCTGGTGAAGTGGTTTTGACTAACTCAGATATATTTTCAAAAAATAAAATCACTGAGATGGGATATATCAAAACGTCACCAACCTCTTCCATGTCAGCTGGATTCCGTACATGAGACACATATACTCCTTGGTAAATACTTTTTCTCTGGTTAACTGTGTGAAAACTGGAGCATCCTTGCTTGACATAAAAGTTAATTTAGTTAACATATATTTATTGAACTCTTACTTTGCTAGATATCTATATGAATACTATAGGAAAAGAAAGGTATGACTTCTCCCTCATGAACTTATAGTAATATACTACAAACAGCGATCAGTGTTTCAAACTTCCAGTGTAACACAATCGAATACCTTTTATAAAATCCTGGTGTTATACAGTAAATTTACAACAGAGATGTTCAAACTTTTATGCAACTCAGAATTACCTGTTATTCCCTGAGAAAAACAAATGCCTGAACTTTCCCTCCTCAGTTTCTGGTTACGTACATCTGGAGCATTCCTGGTTATCTATACTTTTAATAAGCCATCCAAGTAATCTTTGTCTACAACAATGTTTGAAAACTAATGGTCCAAAGTGAAAGCTTTCATCTTGCTTTTTTTCTTCTAACATTAGAAATACTAAAAGGTCAATGTATTATTTAAACATTAGCATATAAATGAATGGATTGATAAAAATGATAACAGAAAAATTTGACTAAAAATTCCTGTAGTTGGGAATGTATTTAATATTGTGCTTATAGTACTCTATTGGCACTCTGTATTTTTGATGCTAATAAAATATATCTTTACTTTTAGAAAATGTAACAGTGAAGTTTTCAGTAAAGAAATTACTAGCTCATATACTTAAAGAGTTATATGGTAGTTAATACTGGGCTTCAGGTATGGTGTGATCTAGTGGTTTACATTCTCTCTTAATTCTACATGTATACTAAGTCTCTTAAATCATGTCCGACTCTTTGCAACCCTATGGACTTTGGTCTGTCAGGCTCCTGTGTCACTGAGATTCTTCAGGCAAGAATACCTCCCTCCAGGGGAACTTCCTGACTTTCACACCTAACTCACTGACCCAGGGATTAACCTGCATTTCCTGTATCCCTTACATTGCAGGTGGATTCTTTCTGATTATCAATTCCACCAGCAATTGCTACACCAGCTTTATATGTTATGTTCTTAAAGCATACCATAAAGAAAATCACGTCTTTGTACCCCAAACTGACAAAAACGTGTTTATTTCACTCTATTTAAAGCAACTTGGAAGGCATGCCCATTGTATAACTAATGTCTGAGCTAGAGGGATAGGACGACTTCAGTCAATTTATAACAATGAAGGTGCACATGGAGGAGGAGACGGGGTCCAGCATACCAAGAACCAACGCTCTTGCAAAACCCAACAGTGGTGGGACACACTCTGGGGAGATGACTCCAGTGTGCTCTACTGGAGAAACTGGTACTAACAGAAATTGAAATAATTTCCCCAAGCAAGAATATAGTGTTAATTCTAAAGATTGCCAAGATGTTTCCATTCTTTCTCTTGAATAATTTTTCTTCAAAATACAATTTGAAGATTCATATAAAAATCAAGAAAAACAGAATCTTGAACTTGGGAAATCATGAACTTAGGAAAAACAAATGATGCTGCAGTTCTTCTGCCTGTTAGAAGCTATGGGCCATTTAATTTCACTGTGGGCATCACAGTGATATGGCAAGAGGTATGGCAAGCTGGTAGTAAATGCTATGACATTTACTTATAGGTTGCATACATGATCAACACTGTACTTGTCTTAATCCAGAGTGCAAGTAACCATGTTATTAATTCTATAAAAGTGAACTTGAGGAGCACAGAAAATAGCTTAACTAATTATGGACCATAGGATGTGACACCAATTTCAAGGAAATAATGGTGAAATCCAAGCTGGAGGTGGTTTGATGACAAACTATGTAGAGGTGAGTAAATGTAGCTTTAAAAGCAAAGTGTTAGGGACTGTCTGTGAATTTCACTTCACTGCCTTTGGCTTGTGCCAGTGAAGCAGCAAAGGGAAGTCTCTAGAGTGAGTTAGGTGTGAGGAAACAGGGAAAGCCAGGGTTTAATTTCCTCAGGACCACCATGCAGTGTTTCAGTGCTGTAGAGTAGAACTGTTCAGAGGATTGGAGAGAATATTGTACCTAACCAATACAGTACTATAAATTAAAATAAAGTAAAAATTAAAAAAAAATTCTATGGAATAAAAAGAAAGAATCCATAATGAAGAAATTCCAGATTGTTCAAATCACTCCAGTACTTTATGTAAGGTAGAAACTCCTCTAAAGTGAGTGAAGTGAGTGAAGTCACTCAGTCGTGTCCATCTCTTTGCGACCTGTGGATTGTAGCCCACTAAGCCTCTCCATCCATGGGATTCTCTAGGCAAGAATACTGGACTGGGTTACCATTTCCTTCTACGAGAAACTCCTCTAAGCAAGATGCTAAATAGCTTGGGCTTTGTAGTTGGCTCAACAATTACTTATTTCTATGAAAGGGCCACAAATCATAGAACTTAACCTGAGCATCTCTATAAGAGAAAAGGTAATATTCATGTTGCAGCGTATTATAAAATCAAATATAGAAAAGTGATAGTTCTTTTAAAGTAATCTTATTATTGAGCTTCCCCAGTGGAGAAGGAAATGGCAACCCACTCCAGTGTTCTTGCCTGGAGAATCCCAGGGATGGCGGAGCCCAGTGGGCTGCCGTCTGTGGGGTCGCACAGAGTCAGACACGACTGAAGCGACTTAGCAGCAGCAGCAGTGGCTCAGGGGTAAAGAATCCACCTTCAGTGCAAGAGACACAGAAGACAGGGGTTCAATCCCTGGGTCAGGAATATCCCCTTGAGAAAGACATAGCAACCCACTCCAGGATTCTTGCCTGGAGAATCCCATGGACAGAGAAGACTGGTGGCTATAGTTCACGGGTCACAAAGTGTCAGACGTAAGTGATTGAGCATGCACACGTACACGTATGCACACACAATCTTATTATTACATCATGTTCTTGGTAGTTACTGTGTCATCTCTACTATCAAAAGTAGAGTAGCGTCCATAACGGCCTGCAAGAGTGGGCTTGACAGGTGCTCCTATTTATTTCCATCCCTACCGCTCCATTTCAATCAGGTTTTAAACAATTATTTTGAGTCTGGATGTGACACAGGGATTGATACCTACCTCTGCTTGGAAGATGAAAACTTGGACCTACAGCAACCAGGCAGGTGCAGCAAATGAATGAATCATTTCATTTGCACCATGATCACTGGGAGAAGGTAGGCCCCCTCTAAAAGAGGTGGAGAGACTCCTAAGAAAGAGCCTTGTCCTCAGCTGCCATTTTGAACATATGGGCATCAAAGTGCTAGAACTTCTAGTTTTTCAAGAGAAGCTAGAAATCAGAGCTTAAATGTGAAATGTCCTCATTTAAGTAACTTAAAGAGAAAACAGGTTATATAAGTCAAATAACAAAGGTGTACAGGCCAGGTGTGGCTTATGGAGCCCCAGGTTCCTCCATGTGACCTTCAGGAGCCACATGATAATGGAATAAGATCCATCTTATCCCTGCTTTGTTTTATTCTAAAATTCAACCTGCTTCTCTGGACCTACAATTTATGGATCATGAAAATGGTTAACCTCTGCTTGGAAGATGAAAACTTGGACCTACAGCAACCAGGCAGGTGCAGCAAATGAATGAATCATTTCATTTGCACCATGATCACTGGGAGAAGGTAGGCCCCCTCTAAAAGAGGTGGAGAGACTCCTAAGAAAGAGCCTTGTCCTCAGCTGCCATTTTGAACATATGGGCATCAAAGTGCTAGAACTTCTAGTTTTTCAAGAGAAGCTAGAAATCAGAGCTTAAATGTGAAATGTCCTCATTTAAGTAACTTAAAGAGAAAACAGGTTATATAAGTCAAATAACAAAGGTGTACAGGCCAGGTGTGGCTTATGGAGCCCCAGGTTCCTCCATGTGACCTTCAGGAGCCACATGATAATGGAATAAGATCCATCTTATCCCTGCTTTGTTTTATTCTAAAATTCAACCTGCTTCTCTGGACCTACAATTTATGGATCATGAAAATGGTTATGTCTTAATGTAATATGATATTGCCGATATGTGGAATTTTGAAAAAAGTTATAAGTGAACTTATCTGCAAAACAGAAATGGAATCACAGATGTAGAAAACAGACTTATGGCTACCAGGGGGTAAGGGACAGTGTTAGTCACTCAGCCGTGTCCTGCTCTTTGCGATCCTATGGATTGTGGCCCACTAGGTGCCCCTTCCATGAAATTCTCCAGGCAAGAATACTGGAGTGGGTTCCCATTCCCTTCTCCAGGGGATCTTCCCAACCCAGGGGTTGAAGCTGGGTCTCTCACACTGCAGGCAGATTTTTTATTGTTTGCGCTACCGGGCTAGGGTGGAGGGAGAGGAGGAGGGATAAATTAGGAGATCAGGATCGACATAGACACACTACTGTGTGTATAAAATAGGTAAGTAGTAAGAACCTATGGTATAGCCCAGGGAACTCTACTCAATAGAGTAATGTAATGGCCTATCTGGAAAAAAGAATCTAAAAAGGGTTGATATATGTGTATGTATAACAGGTTCACTTTGCTGTACACCAGGAACTATCACAACATTGTAAATCAACTATATGCCAAGAAAAATATTTTTTTAAATGGTTGTGCCTTTCAATAACTTTTCAACTTGTGCCTCCAAATTGTTGAACTGTTGAATCTAAGAATAAGAGTCATAAATGCAAACACTCTGGAAGCAAAGTATTTAAAGCTAACATCTCACGTGGGCTGGGCACAGAAGGCTAGGGAGACTGTGGTGTTGTGTAACTCCTCTTAGAAAAGAGTAGTAAATGTCTCTTCCAACCCAGAACAGTTTGAAATGAAAGAGAGTGCTATTAACAATTACATTAAGATAGCAGTTGTAAAAGGGGACACACTTGAATATGTGGTCATCCTAAGAGATAAGGAATGCTGAGTCCACAAGAGCTTACAGAGATCTTTAAGACCATATGATGCATAAATAGAAGTCAGAGATGAGCGTTTTATGTTATATCTCTAATTCATAAACATTAGTTGATACTTTAATTTTTAATCTCTGCATTCATGCTCAGTCACTCAGTCATGTCCAATTTTTTGTGACCCTCATCCCCTGCATTGTAGCCCACCAGGCATCTCTGACCATAGAATTTTCCAGGCAAAAATACTAGAGTGGGTTGTCCTCTCCTGTTCCATTTTTTAATCTCCACTTACAAAAAAATCAAACCTACCACCCAACCATATCTGTTAGTGAGATCTTGCACTCTGCCCTCTAGTGTGCAAACTTGATACANGTCTCTGACCATAGAATTTTCCAGGCAAAAATACTAGAGTGGGTTGTCCTCTCCTGTTCCATTTTTTAATCTCCACTTACAAAAAAATCAAACCTACCACCCAACCATATCTGTTAGTGAGATCTTGCACTCTGCCCTCTAGTGTGCAAACTTGATACAAGGCTTTGCTTTCATCTCATGTTCTTTTTCCCAGTGTGTGTTTCTGTCTGAATGTTCTCTTTGTCCCTTGTTTGTTTTAGATGCCCCAGTTGGCTCCTGTCATGAGAACATGACTTCTAGCCATCTCTTTCATTAACTTAGTCTTTGGAGACTGAAAATTCTCAACCATCTCTCAGTTCCCCTTTGGCCATTCACTTTCAGGTCTCCTGCTTAGGTAAAGTTTTATTCCTGCCCATTCTAGTGAGGTGGCCGTAGCCTCGGCTTTGTAATCTTGGTCCTAATATCTCCCTGGCAATGGCAAGTGGTTAGAAAAGAAGCTCTTTACAACTGGTATTTCTATTCTTTGGCAGAAAATTACCTTTGTCAAATTTGCTAACTATAAGACTATTGGCAAACATAAAATAATTACAGTCCTATATCAGTAAACACCCAACTGGTGAACAATTTCATAAATAAATATGGCCTTCATAAAGCTAGTACAATCTAAAAGCTGAGTATAAAATGTACCAGCAACGGTAAATATAAGATTAGTGAAATTTTCATAATTGCACTATTTTGTTCAGAAATTAAGGAATTTTCAAAGTGAAGCTCTCTAAATGTTATATTTAATATATGCATACTTTAAAAATCTCTCAGCAAATGAATAAATGCATCAGTGAAAGCAATACATCTTCTAGAGTTAAATTTGTGCTTATATGATGTACGGTGATTTCACTTACATGTACATATTTAATAGGTGTGTAATCTTCTAGTTTGAATGAGAGTCATCATATATGCAGGCGCCAAGAATTGGCAAAGAAAATAAACATTAAATTGAGTTTAAATGTTCTTCAAAATTGATTATAGCAAATTACCCAAACTAAAGCTATATTTAGAAGTAAACCTAGGAAATCTTGTTTTGGCAGATGATATAGGTCTTCTGACTAACGACGTACAGATTCATCCCAAGGGCTTAGAAGAGTGCTTCTGAGCTGAGGAGCGGAGTTCTACTGACTCCTTTTGATTCACTGTCACAGTCAAAGTTATACACCCCAAATTTTGCATTTTGATCCAAGATCCCAGTTTCTAATAAGTGATATTCCCCACAAATCTAAAGCCAGTCAACATATTTTTACTGTATACTTGATCATAACTGGACACAACGGAATCCTTCCTTTGGCCAATACAGGTTTCAGTATCTGAACTTCAACCAGTTTGAGTTCTTATACTTCTTTAACATACCCCTGTCGTATATATATTCATAGACTATATTCATATTTTCACCAGTCAAATTGTTTCATTTTCTAGATCTGGTTAGGTCTTCCAATGGTCTTCTAAATAGTACTCTTTGTGTTTTATATACACTTAGAATTAATTTTCAGGGAAGGCAATGGCACCCCACTCCAGTACTCTTGCCTGGAAAATCCCATGGATGGAGGAGCCTGGTAGGCTGCAGTCCGTAGGGTTGCTAAGAGTCGGACACGACTGAGTGATTTCACTTTCACTTTTCACTTTCATGAATTGGGGAAGGAAATGGCAATCCACTCCAGTGTTCTTGCCTGGAGAATCCCAGGGACGGGGGGAGCCTAATGGGCTGCCGTCTATGGAGTCTCATAGAGTCGGACACGACTGAAGCGACTTAGCAGCAGCAACAGCAGAATTAATTTTGTTCTTATATTTTGTGCCCATATTTCATTTCTAATATATAGGCTATAAACAGACTCTAGATTCTATGAATACAAAGGAGAATATAAAATATAGCAGCTCTCAAGTAGCCATGAGCTGGCAGGACAAAGTACATGTAATGAATATAAGTTAATAACAGTAACTACTACCACCACCCACCATTTTGGTTAGCAAAATTTACAGTATCTGAGATTTGCTAACTGATAACTATGTAGCATTACTCTGTTGAACAAATAGCCTAGATCATAGATATACATTATTCAGAGATGAGGAAACTGAGGATTAAGAACTTCAAAAGTTAATTAGTAAATGAAAGATTAGTAACTTGAATCCAGAAGCCTGATTCTAAGTCCTTGGCACACTGCTACTGTGGGATTTGGGCAAATGAACAATTAATTATACAAAAGAAAATAAGAAAGGTTCCATAGAAATAACTACTTTCCATTTATTTTATATATGTATTTGATACTTATTATGAATTAGGCAGTGTGCTAAATGCTAGGTGATAAAACATAATGTTTCCCCTTTAAAAGTTCACAGTCTGGAAGGACAGACAGAATAAAAAAATAATTAACAGGGAGTTAAGGGCAGCAATAGACATATGGAATAAGGGCAACAGGGAGTCAGGCACCTGCTTGGGTGGGTGAGGAATGGCTTCACAAGGAAAAGACAAGTCTTACTGAGACCTGAAGAATAAGGTGAAATTGCCAGATGGCCTGAGTGAAGTTCATTTGTGGCTCAGCATGTGGAAAGGCATGGAGACTTGAAATATCATTGTATATATGAGTATGCTGAAGCTGGGGCTGTTGTGGAAGTGGGGAGTCTCTTGAGTTTAGTCAGGCCGAGGCAAGCTGAACACAGCCTTTGGGTAAGAAGTATAGCAAGTTTACCCTTTAGAGTTTTTTCTACTCAGGATTATAAAATGTGGAGCCACTGAAAAACTAAGCTGGAAGAGTAAAGCAACCAGATGTGTGATTTAAAATAGGGCAAGAGTGCAGAGAATAAGTAGGATTTTTCTAAGTACCAGATCAGGGGAGAAGGCACAACAGAATGACACCATATGGTGTGTTTAAGGAAAAATGAGTAATGCAAAGTGGGAAAGAGAGACAGAGACCCAAAAGGTTGCTTAGGCTAGATTTTAAAGGGCCTTCAATCCCCTGCTTAGGAACTGTTTTGTTTTACAAGACATGGCCAGAAGGATAATGTGATCATATCTGGATTTTAAAAAGATAAATCAAGAAGAGTGACTGTCGGCAGACAGCCCAGGGAGTAGGTTTTGTGATAGTCCAGGTGTGGGGGAAAAGGAGCCAGAAATGAAGTAGCAAATAAAATGGAAAGAGGACAGTGAATTTAAAAGAATCCTACGTAGAAACAGCATGACTTAGTAAGGAAAATGATGCACCTGGTGAAAGATAGCACAGAGTTAGACTATTCTGAGGTTTGACTACGTGTTCTTGCTACTGCTTGTCTTGTATTATTATGTCTGTAAAATGTAGATGATCTGTCTTCTCAGATTGGCTATATTAAAAATGTTCTTGTTTAAAATCAGGATGGATCAAATTGCAGTGGGCAGTGCCTACAGATAGCTGATAAAGAGAGATGACAACAGAAGGTAGAATAGCAGTAGGCAATAAGCCTAAGCTAAGAAGATGCCTAAGACTTCTGAGCCACAAGATTCTGGGCTGTGAGAAATATATAAATGAGGACCGGAGAACTATATTTCAGTCTTAGAGAGTACAGGGCCATCACAAATATCTGTTCAACTTCTTAGTGAAAATATGAGCTCTGGATTAAAGAATCAAGATAAACAGAGAAGGGAGAAAGAAGACAGGTAAGGTGCAAGGCTGTATCCTGATCACAAGCGAGAAGAAGCAACTTAGTTATGGGTTAGGAAGTCAGAGTAGAATTAGTAGCATTGTTGATTTGATAGTGAGCTGACCAACTTTTGCCTCCTTGTATCTCTTTCAGAAACAAACTTGAGTCCTGGAGTCTGCAGAGATCTAAACCCATAGGAATAATTCATGTCTCTAGAGGACCAGCGATGCAGAATTGAAGTCAGAACAGTGCATGACTGGAAGTTTTTTGAAGAAAATTAAGGGAAACGATTCACTGAGTTTCTGTTCTGTGCCAGGTACTGTGGCAACTGGTCTCCATACTGAGGCATCCATATTATTTTCATTTTAAACCAACGTTCTTAGCGGTAACCTATCTCAAATTGCAGAGCTGGGTATCTTGGGATACCAAGTGCCAGCCAGTGCCAGACTTCTCTTTCACTGTTGACTGAAGTCCATCTAACTCCTGACCGGTTCATCCCCTCTTTGCTTGCAGGAAAAGCAGCAATTGTAAAACAGACTTGGATTCATGTAGACCAAGCACGGAGCCAAAGGGACATCTGAGCACCTTCCAGTGATCATGGAAACTTCATGACTGACCAAATCAGTGGATCAACTCGAGTCCTTAGGTCAGGAGTACGAAGGCCCTCATCACTTCACTGTCAAAGCACCAGTCTCTGAAACGTGTTTGAGACCTGCCTTCTGGAAATCTGGCTGAGATGGTGAAAGAAATGGCATAGCCAGAGTGGTGTGAGGTGGGACACTGGTCATTTGCTGAAGAAAGCACAAACTGGGATTAGTCTCTGCTGATTTTGCAATATATCTCACCCAAGGAGTGCCCTTTGCCTTAAGACAAAGTTGTGTTTGTAGTTGGGAGTATTCATTCATTTCTTACTAACCCCTAACAACAAAAAAATTAAAACTGATCAAACTCGAATGCTAAGATTTGCACTCAATTTCCTAGCAGCCAGGCCTCGTACATTACATTCAGGAGAAAGGCTGCATCTGTTTCCTTTTGTTTCTTCATTGCTTTAAACTTGGTAGACAATTAATAAAATTTTCTGATTAATTTATAAGGACTCAGAGTATCATACTAAGAATCTATGTTTTTCTTGTACTCCTAATGTATTTTATTTTAGGCAGTTGTGCTTTCTTGTCCCTGGGTTGTATGCAGCATGATTTATTAAACACCTTAATGCAGCTTTTTGATAAACTAGAAACTGTCTCATATAAAAGATGGGCTTTATTTTTTAAAGATACAGACTCATTTGTACTTGATGGTGAAGGAATCCGAAGTCATCAGGAGCCATGGTGCTGAGAGGCCAGGAAGAGGTGGTTTATTATGTTCTTATTACAGATTCCCTGCATGGCTTCCTTGCAGGGTGAGGCTTTCTTTTCCACATCAAAAATGACTCAAAGTTTCCAGTGTACTATTTCACCCCAAAAAACACAGGAGGAGAAAAAAAAATTTGTACGTTTTTGGAATAAATTTCAGAAACTACATGGTTAGGAATGATAACATGGAATTGATGTTTTTAATAACCCACATAGTTTGAAATCTGACAAATCCAGCCATCTCACAGATTATATTTTCTGAATCTACAAAGGCCAAGACACTGCTAAATCCTGGAAAGATGGAGAGGTAAGAGGGGTGCATTCTAATTTTCAGGTGGACTCATGAGAATGAGACTACACACATGCCAAACACACAGGAAGTGAAAAAGAAAGCACAATGTTTCACACAATTTACCTAAAATATTAACCAAACACCAAATGGGAGTTAATATAAAACAAACAAACACCAACTGCAGATAATTTATCTATCAGTTCGGTTCAGTCGCTTTTTGCATGAGGTGGCCAAAGTACTGGAGTTTCAGCTTCAGCATCATTCCTCCCAAAGAACACCCAGGACTGATCTCCTTTAGGATGGACTGGTTGGATCTCCTTGCAGTCCAAGGGACTCTCAAGAGTTTTCTCCAGCAACACAGTTCAAAAATAATTTTTCTGTGCTCGGCTTTATAGTCCAACTCTCCCATCCATACTATATTTTGCTATTAATCTCAAATCTTTGGATGTCTTAAATCAATACTTTTTATTTAATTTCACAGTTATATCTTAATTGGAAGTAACAAAAGAAAAGAGAAAAATCAAAACAAAACAAAACAAAAAAAACCAGGAAGATGTCTAAGATTTCCAAGTAAGAAGAAGCAGGGCTATCAGAGTGATCTCAGTGAGGACTCAGTTCAGATCCTCAGTCATGTCTGACTCTTTGCGACCCCATGAATCGCAGCACACCAGGCCTTCCTGTCCATCACCAACTCCCGGAGTTCACTCAAACTCATGTTTATCGAGTCGGTGATGACATCCAGCCATCTCATCCTCTGTCATCCCCTTCTCCTCTTGTCCCCAATCTCTTCCAGCACCAGAGTCTTTTCCAGTGAGTCAACTCTTCACATGAGGTGGCCAAAGTATTGGAGTTTCAGCTTTAGCATCAGTCCTTCCAATGAACACCCAGGACTGGTTTCCTTTAGAAAGGACTGGTTGGATCTCCTTGCAGTCCAAGGGAATCTCAAGAGTCTTCTCCAATACCACAGTTCAAAAGCATCTATTCTTCAGTGCTCAGCTTTCTTCACAGTTCAACTCTCACATCCATACATGACCACTGGAAAAACCATAGCCTTGACTAGGCAGACCTTTGTTGGCAAAGTAATGTCTTTGCTTTTGAATATGCTATCTAAGTTGGTCATAACTTTCCTTCCAAGAAGTAAGCATCTTTCAATTTTATGGCCGCAGTCACCATCTGCAGTGATTTTGGAGCCTCCCCAAAATAAAGTCTGACACTGTTTCCACTGTTCCCCCATCTATTTCCCATGAAGTGATGGGACCAGATGCCATGATCTTGGTTTTCTGAATGTTGAGCTTTAAGCCAACTTTTTCACTCTCTTCTTTCACTTTCATCAAGAGGCTTTTTAGTTCCTCTTCACTTTCTACCAAAAGAGTGGTGTCATCTGCATATCTGAGGTTATTGCTATTTCTCCCGGCAATCTTGATTCCAGCTAGAACATCATAATTCAGCCTTAGAGAGAAGCAGACCTTCAACAAATATCTGTTTAATTACTTACTCAACATGTTAACCCTGGAGTAGATTAATCAAGGCAAAAATAAATACAGAGAAAAAGGATAGGTAAGGTACAATGCGGATATGCATGCATGGTATCTGTCTGAGCTGAAGTCAAACTGTGTGGTTCATCTAGTTGTAACATTTTTAAAAAGAACAAAAAGGTCCCACTGTATAGTCCAAGGAACTATATTCTAATTAAATATCCTGTGATAAACCATAATGGAAAAGAACATTGGCAAAGGAACACTAAAGAAGAATGTGTATGTGTGTGTGTATATTTTTATTTATAAAGTGATTCAGTTATACATATAATGATATATATGCATGTGTACAGCTGAAGCACTTTGCTGTTCAGAAATTAACACAGTATTACAAATAAAAAATATAAAAATAAAAAATATTAAAAAATACTTCAACTAAAAAATATCTTAAAATATACCTTCTGTTTTTCCAGAATATGGACTTCATGATTGTGTGAATAATATTAGTTCATCTCAAATAAAACTGATTTGCTACATGGTACTTGTTATAGGAATAAAGGCAGTGAAGGCAAAAGAGCTTTGTAATAAAATATGAATGTTTTGAAGTTCAGCAGGTTTGGAACTAAATTCTGGCCCTATTACTTCCTAGATCTCTGAAATTAGACTGTCTTTTGACTTATCTGAACGTATATACTGTCATCTGTAAAATGAGAAAAATTATCTGTTCTCAAGATTTATGAGTTAATGTGTTAAACAGGACAGTGCTGGAGGATAATAGGAGCTCAATAAAATGATAAAGAGAATTAGAAGACACATGGGAACCCCATGGGTCATTGGAAGAGTGAATTGTTAAAGTGACCTGGGATAATGACTGATGACATCAGANAATTTTGAGCATTACTTTACTAGCATGTGAGATAAAGTATACTATAATTTGCTAAATGTTGGGAACTGCTGTGTTTTCATTATTGACGCTATATGTGGGTCTGTGGTATTTTCTGTGTGTGGGTTTGTTTGCTTTTCCTGTTTTTGTTTCTCTTCTACTTGAACTACATTCTTGGACATAAACTACTTAGGAAGAAGCAGGCAGATTCTTTACTATCTGAGCCACCAGGGAAGCCCACAGTTGTACATAATGTATGTGTATATATTAGCAAATTGCTTTTGCAAAGAGGAAATGAGGAATTCATCTGGAGGGACACTGCAGAGTTTGAGAAGGGTAGGCATGCTACACTTGGATGAACATTGCCTCTTCATATTTTGAGGGGTGCTAATTTAATAAGCTAAAGGTCATCGTTTTCTTTGCATTTCTTTGACCACTGATGAGAAAGAAGCAGGCAGATTCTTTACTATCTGAGCCACCAGGGAAGCCCACAGTTGTACATAATGTATGTGTATATATTAGCAAATTGCTTTTGCAAAGAGGAAATGAGGAATTCATCTGGAGGGACACTGCAGAGTTTGAGAAGGGTAGGCATGCTACACTTGGATGAACATTGCCTCTTCATATTTTGAGGGGTGCTAATTTAATAAGCTAAAGGTCATCGTTTTCTTTGCATTTCTTTGACCACTGATGAGATTGCACAATTTCACGTATTGTTTATTAACTGGTCATAGCTCCTACCTTCTAAATTCTCTGTGTCCATTGACTGTTATTCTAGGTATTTCTTATGTTTAGGCAGGAATATTTTGTGTAAATTCATCACACCTTGTCACATTTGCTTTTGTTGCATTGTGTCCTGTTATATTCAGTGTACTCAGTTGTATTCTAGTTGGAATTGGTAAACTGTATCTGATAAGATGACATTGTTAACCAGAATTTATCTACTTCCTTATGTAATAATGGGCTTTACCAGAGTTACAGATAATGTTGAAAACAATAATAATGAAATGCTTAACTCCTTTTACACCTTTGAGTTAGTAAATTTTGTGGCAGTCTTATTTTATTAATAGGAGTTTGAAAGCTCTATCTTTTGAGTTGTACTTGTTTAATAATTTTCTACTGTACTCGCTAACTTACTAAATTTTTATATTCTTGAAATAGAACTCCTTGTTTATTGAGCATTTATGATTTTTAAATAAAACACAGAAGAAACATCTGTAAAATTTAGTGGGAACCAGTGGGCTTCTCAGCGTTGTTTACCTTTTTCAAGCACGTAGTTGTGAGTACGTTCCTGTCTTTCCAGTGAGAAGCCTCTGGAGTGTTTGCTGACGCACTGCATTAAGGTGCCAATGCTTGTCCTGGACCCAGCCCTGCCTGCCAACATCACACTGAAGGACCTGCCGTCTCTTTATCCTTCTTTTCATTCTGCCAGTGACATATTCAACGTTGCAAAACCAAAAAACCCTTCCACTAACGTCTCAGTTGTTGTTTTTGACACTACTAAGAATGGTAAGATCTTCTTGTGGGTATTTTAAAGTCTTGATATCATTGGATGCTGGGATAACAAAAGTTTGAATGGAATAGAATTAAGTTTTTTAAAAATGCCTGATAAACTAAAAATATAACAGGGGAAGCAGAAGAGCTGCCACTGTATTTCAGAAAGGGGTTATATGTATTTCATTCTATGAAACACACATGCCAGCCTGAATGCCGAGGTCAGGTCCTGAAACCTGGAACTCACGTTTACTGTATTCTCTTGGCTCTGAGTTATTCTGGAGGCTTTTTTTTTTAAAGCATATAATTCCTCAACGAGGTTGTCTTCTGCAGCTTGGACTGACCATGCTTGGAGCATTCTTGCTGAATGTTTTGAAACGACTGGTTATGCAGTTGATTTGGCCAGATAATACCATTTAATTTGTAATTCTTGGCATAAAGCCTGCACCAACATCCTTAGAGATCCCGTCCTCCCATCTGGCCTCTGAGCTGCTGAGCCCCATGCCTGTGTCTTTTTCAGTAATCCT
>SJYX01010422.1:164707-201479 GCA_006410675.1 Oreotragus oreotragus | reverse complement strand
CGACTGAGCGACTTCACTTTCACTTTTCACTTTCATGCACTGGAGAAGGAAATGGCAACCCACTCCAGTGTTCTTGCCTGGAGAATCCCAGGGATGGTGGAGCCCAATGGGCTGCCATCTGTGGGGTCGCACAGAGTCGGACACGACTGAAGCGACGCAGCAGCAGCAGCAGCAGCCAGGGTGGCAGTGTTCAGGAATCACTTCCTGGTCTGAAAACTAACCACTTAGCACCTTCAAGGATGATGTAATATGCCAGCAACTGTTTCAAATTATTATAAGAGACTTTTAAAACACCCCTTATCTACAGGCACCCTGTTGGTAGGAATAAATACACATGCTACTTTCTGAACAGTTTGAGAGAGTCTATCAAAATTTTAAACGTGCTCATCTCTTAACCTATAATTCCATTTCTAGGGCTTTTCTAGGACTCTTCTACAGCAATCCACTCACACAATTGTGAAAGTCTCACATGCAAGAATGTTCATTGCCTCATTAAAATATGAAAAGTTGAAGGGAAACCTAAATATGTATTAATAGAGTTCAGTCATTCAGTCATGTCCGACTCCTTGTGACCCCATGGACTGCAGCACGCCAGGCTTCCCTGTCCATCACCAACTCTCGGAGCCTACTCAAACTCATGTCCATTGAGTCAGTGATGCCATCCAACCATCTCATGCTCTGTGTCCCCTTCTCCTCCTNACTTGTTTTTTAAATTTATGCTATATTTTTAAATATATAGGGAAAGTAAAAGGATAATTTTTGACAAATCTAACAAGTTACCTGATTTATTGTTTGGCTGAGTTTAGCATTCAGTTCAGTTATGTCCAACTCTTTGTGACCCCATGGACTGTAGCACCCCAGGCTTCCCTGTCCATCACCAACTCTCCGAGCATACTCAAACTCATGTCCATTGAGTCAGTGATGCCATCCAACCATCTCCTCTGTCGGCCCCTTCTCCTCCTGCCTTCAGTCTTTCCCAGCATCAAAGGTCTTTTCCAAGGAGTCAGTTCTTTGCATCAGGTGGCCAAAGTATTGGAGTTTCAGCTTCAGCATCAGTCCTTCCAGTGAATATTCAGGACTGATTTCCTTTAGGATAGACTTGTTGGATCTCATTGCAGTCCAAGGGACTCTCAAGAGTCTTCTCCAATACTACAGTTCAAAAGCATCAATTCTTCAGCACACAGCTTTTTTTATAGTCCAACTCTCACATCCATACCTGACCACTGGAAAAACCATAGCTTTGACTAGACGGACCTTTGCTGGCAAAGTAATGTCGCTGCTTTTCAATATGCTGTCTAGGTTGATCATGGCTTTCCTTCCAATGAACAAGCGTCTTCTAATTTCATGGCTGCAGTTACCACCTGCAGTGATTTTTGGAGCCCCAAAATACAGTCTCTCACTGATTCTGTTTTTTCCCCGTTTGTTTGCCATGAAGTGATTGGACCGGATGCCATAATCTTAGTTTTCCTAATATTGAGTTTTAAGCCAACTTTTTCACTCTCCTTTTTGACTTTCATCAAGAGGCTCTTTAGTTCTTTGCTTTCTGCCATAAGGGTGGTGTCATCTNTGAAGTGATTGGACCGGATGCCATAATCTTAGTTTTCCTAATATTGAGTTTTAAGCCAACTTTTTCACTCTCCTTTTTGACTTTCATCAAGAGGCTCTTTAGTTCTTTGCTTTCTGCCATAAGGGTGGTGTCATCTGCATATCTGAGGTTATTAATATTTCTGCCAGCAATCTTGATTCTAGTTTGTGCTTCATCCAGCCCAGCATTTCCCATGATGTACTCTGCATATAAGTTAAATAAACAGGGTGACAGTTTGCAGCCTTGATGTACTCCTTTCCCAATTTGGAACTGGTCTGTTGCTCCATATCCAGTTCTAACTGTTGCTTCTTGACCCGCATACAGATTTCTCAGGAGGCAGGTCAGGTGATCTGGTATTCCCATCTCTTTAAGAATTTTCCACAGTCTATTGTGATCCACACAGTTAAAGGCTTTGGAATAGTCAATAAAGCAGAAGTAGATGTTTTTTGGTACCTTGCTTGCTTTTTCAGTGATCCAGTGGATATTGGCAGTTTACTCTGATAACACTTCACCAGAAGAGAAAAAGAAATGATATTATGTTAGCAATTATAACTCAGTTATAAAGTCTATGGCGAGAATCTTGGGTTTTCCTCTACTCATTTTATGACATGTCAAAGATGTAAAAGATTGTAAAGTTTGGGGTTTCTCTGGCAGTCCAGTGGTTAAGACTCCACACTTCCAATGCAGAGGGTGTGGGTTTGATCACTGGTCGGGGAACTCAGATCCCATATGTGGCCAAAAAAAAGTATTGTAAAGTGTGATATAGGTAAGATTCATAGTAAGTAGTAGTCTCTTAAACACTGGTTTTTAATTTCCACTTGGGGTTTTATTTGACTGTCTTGCTTATCACATTGACTCATTTAGTAAATATTTGTTGAGCCACTGCTCTGACTTGGTGGTTGTTTCAGGCAAACGGCAGACGAAAAAAGGGCACATTCTTGCCTTCATGTAGCTTCCATTTTTAGTAGGCCACAAACTCACTCCTTTATCATGATTAGGTATCTAGATCATGGATAGCAGAATTGTTCCATAAAGGGGCAGGTAGTAAGTAGTTTAGGCTTTGTGAGCTAAGAGGCAAAATGCCAGATATCATGTAGGTATTTGTATAAACATTCAGCTGTTTAAAAATGTTAACATTGTTTTTAGATTGGGGCCGTGCTGAATCCAGTAGTAGCTAGATTTTGGACCATGGACTGCCAAACCCTGACCTAGGTTAAGAAATTTTAGCCATGTTTGGCATTTTAAAGATAATCTCATTTAACCTCTTTCCAGTTAATCATTGAGATCTGTTTTTGTTTTTGTTTTTTTTTTTTCCTTTGAAATGTGTCATTTCTGCCCTCTCCTGATCACCCTACCACTCCTGTTGTGTCCTTGACTGCCATTGGACAGGACTGCAGCAGTCACACAGTCCAGCCCTGCAGCCAAGACCCGCACCTCCTCAGCAAAATGGGTTTTCCAGTCAAGCTTATCTCCTTTGATGTTTAGGAAATGAATTTCCTCCTGTGACAATTGATTCTGCCTCAGGGCTACATTGATTTTCATGAGGAACTACAAAGTGCTTCCTTGTAGCTTTCTCACACTGGTTCCATTTGTACCTTTGGGGTCCTGTGGAGCTAATCCCTGTCCTGTGTAACGTTTCTTCTTCTTCCTTTAGCTGTCTCTTAGGTACTTGACTGCACCCTAGTTTGCTCCTTACAGAATGAACTTTAGTTTCTACTACCTTTAAAGTGTTTCAGCTGGAGTTGAACACTATTCCAATGTGGTTCAGTCTTCAAAGAGATTGGGACTATTTCTTCATGTTTATCAAGTGCATACTATATGCCAGATGCAGAAGTGAACAGATGGACAGAAATCTCTGCCCTCATCAAATTTATATCTTGGCACAGGGATCAGACAACTGATGCAGCATACAGGTTAAATCCTATAGTTTGTGGATGAATGCTGTAGAGAAAAATAGGACAGGGGAAATTGCGGGGGAGGAGGGGTGGGGTAGGGCAGATTCCCCGAGAAGGTGATTTTTGATGAAAATTTGAAGGAGGTGAGAGAGCCTGCCACATGAGTATGTGGGCAAGCAGTGCTTCTCCATATATTCCCTATATACAAGGAAAGTGGAATAGCCAGTGGAAAGCCCCTGAGGCAGGAGTCTGTCTGTCATGTTCAAAGAAGAGCAGGGAGGCCAGGGTGGCTAGGATAGAGTGAACAAGGAGGCGAGAGCAAGAGATGAGCCCAGAGAAGTAACAGGCACCAAATGGTACATGTTAGCCATGACAGGCTTTTGCTTTTAAATCAGAGTGTGTTGAGGAATCAATCATTGAAGGGTTTTGTGATCGGACTTATGTTCCAGAAGAATCAGTCTGGCTGCTATAGTGGGAATAGACTGAGGACGGGCGAAGGTTGTAATAATTGAGATAAGAAGGAAAGGGGCTTAGATCAGTGTGGTGGTGAGAAGTGGTTAGATTCTGGACATTTTGAAGGTCAACTCAGTAGGGTTTCCTGACGGGTTGCTATCGGGGAATATCACCTTTCTTATTCTAAGCCTTCTCCTGCTTAGAAGCACAACGTTAGGAGGAAATTCAGTATGGCCTTAGCATTAGTGACTCATCCTAAACTCACTGTCGAGTAAAACTCCTCTAAGTCTTTTTAAAAAACTACATTTACTAACTCAAATACATATTTTACTTTTTTTTAATTTTGATTTTTCTTCAAAGACTCCTTTTAATTTATACTTAGTTTGGTTTTGTTGCCCAGTTAAAGATCTTACCTTTATTTGTGGGAGACTTTATTTTGCCAGATTTGACTGATGGTTCCAAACAGTCAAGGGCTTTGGGGGACCCTTGGTCTGTTACCCAGGGTAGTAGCTTCTCTGTGCCCACACATTTCACAAGCATCACATATGTGTCTTCCAAAACCTTGATGAATTGTTGAACAAGACAGAACCTATAGCAGATCTCCAAAACCCCTCTCTGGGTTGACTGTAGCTTTTATAATTTTATAGTCTCTGGTCAGAATTGGTTATAACCTGCCTAACTTGAGATCTAGTCTCTGTTAGACCCATAAAGATGGCATGAGGTGTTGTTTAGCTGCCTTCCTGAGATTATGAACAAATACATATTGTGCAACTCTTCTAATTGATCGACCAGTATTGTTGTTCAGTTGCTAAGTCATGTTTGACTATTTGTGACCCTATGGACTGCAGCGCGCCAGGCTTCCCTGTCCGTCATCAACTCCTGGAGGTTGCTCAAACTCATGTCCATTGAGTCGGTGATGCCATCCGACCATCTCATCCTCTGTTGCCCTCTTCTCGTCCTGCCTTCAGTCTTTCCCAGCATCAGGGTCTTTTCCAGTGAGTCGGCTCTTTGCATCAGGTGGCCAAAGTATTAGAGCTTCAGCTTCAGTATAAGTCCTTCCAGTGAATATTCAGGGTTGATTTCTTTTAGGATTGACTGGTTTTTATCTCCTTGCAGTCCAAGGGACTGTCAAGAGTCTTCTCCAGCACCACAATTTGAAAGCAGCAGTTCTGTGGTGGTCAGCCTTTTCTGATTCAGCACTCACATCCATACCTGACTACTGGAAAAACCATAGCTTTGACTATATGGGCTTTTGTCAGCAAAGTGATATCTCTACTTTTTAATATGCTGTCTAGATTTGTTATAGCTTTCCTTCCAAAGAGCAAGCATCTTTGTAATTTCATGGCTGCAGTCACCATCTGCAGTGATTTTGGAGCCCAAGAAAATAAAATCTGTCACTGTTTCCACTCTTCCTCCGTGTGTTTGCCATGAAATGATCTACCAGTATAGAATCCACCTTATCAACAGGGAGAGACAGATGCGGGCAGAGTGAGGTGTGTATCTGCTAAATTTATCCATAATGAACTCATGTTGTTAGCACTCAGTGCTTCCATTAAAGATAAACAGTATATTGTGAATATTCCTATTCCTATTCTCCAGTACTCACCAACTATATTTTTATGGTACATTTGAGACTCTTACCCAGGGTTGACATCCATCTTACAGGCTATAATCTGTAGACCCTGCTCTCTGTGTCTGTTTTGAGAATGAGAACTCCAGCCTTCTGATCTCTCCTGTTTCCTGTGATCCCCAAATGTCAGCAGGTTTGCTGACTTCATCTGTCGCCATCACTTGACACCTGTCTCCTGGTAGGCATGTGTCATCACTTTCCCTGCTTGTGCATGCTTAGTTGCTCAGTCATGTATGACTCTTGACGACCCCATGGACTGTAGCGTGCTAGGCTCCTCCGTCCAGGGGATTTCTGAGGCAAGAATACTGGAATGGGTTGCCATTTCCTATTCCAGGGGATTGTCCCAACCCAGGGACTGAACCCAGGTCTCCTGTGTTAGCAGGCATGTTCTTTACCACTGCACCACCTGGGAAGCCTGTCACCTTCTCTGCTGCTGCTGCTGCTGCTAAGTTGCTTCAGTCGTGTCCGACTCTGTGCAACCCCGTGGACGGCAGCCCACCAGGCTCCCCCGTCCCTGGGATTCTCCAGGCAAGAACACTGGAGTGGGTTGCCATTTCCTTCTCCAAGGCATGAAAGTGAAAAGTGAAAGTGAAGTCGCTCAGTCATGTCCAACTCTTTGCAACCCCATGGACTGCAGCCCACCAGGCTCCTCTGTCCATGGGATTTTCCAGGCAAGAGTACTGGAGTGGGGTGCCATTGCCTTCTCCTATCACCCTCCCTCAGTTCAGTTCAATCGCTCAGTTGTGTCCGACTCTTTTCCACCCCATGAATTGCAGCACACCAGGCCTCCCTGTCCATCACCAACTCCCGGAGTTCACTCAAACTCACGTCCATCAAGTCAGTGATGCCATCCAGCCATCTCTTCCTCTGTCGTCCCCTTCTCCTCCTGCCCCCAATCCCTCCTAGCATCAGAGTCTTTTCCAGTGAGTCAACTCTTCACATGAGGTAGCCAAAGTAGTGGAGTTTCACCTTCAGCCTCATTTCTTCCAAAGAAATACCAGGGCTGATCTCCTTCAGAATGGACTGATTGGATCTCCTTACCGTCCAAGGGACTCTCAAGAGTCTTCTCCAACACCACAGTTCAAAAGCATCAATTCTTCGACGCTCAGCTTTCTTCACAGTCCAACTCTCACATCTATACATGACTACTAGAAAAACCATAGCCTTGACTAGACAGACCTTTGTTGGCAAAGTAATGCCTCTGCTTTTCAACATGCTGTCTAGGTTGGTCATAACTTTTCTTCCAAGGAGTAAGTGTCTTTTAATTTCATGGCTGCAGTCACCATCTGCAGTGATTTTGGAGCCCCCCAAAATAAAGTCTGACACTGTTTCCACTGTTTCCCCATCTATTTCCCATGAAGTGATGGGGCCAGATGCCATGATCTTCATTTTCTGAATGTTGAGCTTTAAGCCAACTTTTTCACTCTCGTCTTTCACTTTCATCAAGAGGCTTTTTAGTTCCTCTTCACTTTCTGCTATACCCTACCCCCAAGTTAATCTGCTCTAATCACATTATCTGATGAATCACAGGAGTTCACTCTGACTCGGGGAATCCCCAGGACCTACAGTGGCTCCACACCGTCCATCTATCAATAAATGCCACTGGCCTGGCTTTCAAGGGCCCCTTCTGGTTGCCCTCTTTTCCTTGTACCCACCACTCCCAAATGTTTTACTCTGGTCAAACAATTTTATTTTTTAAATGCAACTTGTCGATGTTTGATGTTTGGTCCTACCTCTCTGATTCCTGTCCATCTTTCATTTCTGTTTCCTCTGCACACAGGAGCCTCTCCTTCAGTACTGCAGAATTACAGTGGGTTACAGTAGCTCTCCTTTTGTTGGATGGGTTAATTTTGTCTCCCCCAACTACCTTTTCTTTGAGACCATGTACTATACTGGTTTCAGTTCAGTTCAGTCACTCAGTCGTGTCCGACTCTTTGCAACCCCATGGACTGCAGCTTCCCTGTCCATCACCAACTCCCGGAGCCTATTCAAACTCATGTCCATCGAGCTGGTGATGCCATCCAACCATCTCATCCTCTGTTGTCCCCTTCTCCTCCTGCCCTCAATCTTTCCCAGCATCAGGGCCTTTTCAAATGAGTCAGCTCTTTTCAAATGAGTCAGCTCTTCACATCAGGTGGTCAAAGTACTGGAGTTTCAGCTTCAGCATCAGTCCTTCCAATGAATATTCAGGACTGATTTCCTTTAGGATGGACTGGTTGGATCTCCTTGCAGTCCAAGGGACTCTCAAGAGTCTTCTCCAACACCACAGTTCAAAAGCATCGATTCTTCGGCAATCAGCTTTCTTTATGGTCCAGCTCCCACACCCATCCATTACCACTGGAAAATTTGACAGCTCTCAAAATGCCTTGTACAGTGTCCTGCCAGACATCATGGTTACGTATTCATTAAAATCATGCTTGTTTATTCTATTTTTTGTTGTAGTTGAAGATGCCCAGGCTGGAATGTTTAAAGGAAACAGCAGACAGACAGTTTGGAGGGGCTATTTGGTATGTTACTTCAAATTAGCTGTATTTTTGTAATCCATTAGAAAAAAAGTGTGAGAAATAAAGCTGTTTTACTTAGAGAGGCTTTTTAATGTTTACTTTTCCTCTAAGCCTAGCTTTCCAGTACTAGTATTGATTTAAATAATCATACCATTCTCGTTTTGAAGTGTGTGTGATGCAATAATAGATCTTTCCTAGTTTTCTCAGCTGTAGGTTTTCACCAGCCTTATGATCTGGAAAGTGAGCTGTGTTTTTCCTGTTCTTATTTTAGACAACAGATAAGGAAGTCCCTGGGCTAGTGCTAATGCAAGATTTGGCTTTCCTGAGTGGATTTCCACCGACATTCAAGGAAACAAATCAACTAAAAGCAAAATTGCCAGAAAATCTTTCTTCTAAAATAAAACTGGTAAGAGCTTAGGAAATAGAGCAATTAGTATAGCACATGCTTCTTCTTGGCAGCCCCTTCCATTATATTAATAGTACAGCTGACAACAAGAAGCAGAGAGGGGGAATTCCCTAGTGGTCCAGTGGCTAGGACTCTATGCTTTTACTGTTGAGGGTGCAGGTTCAATCCCTGGTTGGGAAACTCTAAGATTCGATAAACTGAGTGGCGTGGCCAAAAAATAAACCAAAAAACCCAAATGAAGTAAAGAGATTCTCCATTCTGTCACATATGCTGTTGTGAAGACAGCTTTTTATTTGTAGAAGATTCTGGTTTTTTTTTTTACTCTTAATTTTACTCTTAATTCCAATTTTTAGGAGTCTGGCTTGGATTGTAGGTTTCCCAGGCAGAATAAGGATTCATTTGTTTAACAAAGGAGTGTCTGTGTGGGTCAGGTGCTGTTACAGCTGCTGAGAATGTAGCAGTGGACAGAAGTCCTGGTGGCAGTGTGAACGTGGAAGGAGGGGGTGGGGGAGACCCAGCACGTGTTTGTAGGTACACACAGGCCCCAACCTGCAGACTTACGTAGAGCTCCCACTCACACAGGGGAATGTTGCAGATACTTGGAAATCTGATAATGGGAGCCCTTCATTCCTTAAGAGCTAGCTGAGCCACAAACGTATATAGTATTTATACATGTTAGCTCTTCACACTTGAACACCGACCCCATCTGTTAGAGTTGACTTTGGAGGCTGTGACGTGTGTTAACCTTCTTGTCCTTGGAGCCAGGTGTCTGACTGATGTAGGGCACAGGTTGTGTGGTGTACCGTCCCTTCGACCTTCGGTCAGGACGCCTGCTGTTCTGTCAGCAGTAGCCTGGGTTGTACAGTATGAATGCTTCCTCCCTCAGGATGGAGGCATACAGGTCTTGGTTCAGAATTTGCTAGGCTCCACTCTTTCTGATTTTACAAAGAAATGTTCTCTAAATTTTGCCACTGTTTTTAGCTTCCTGCTTCTTCCCTCTGTCTCCTGTTGATGTCATTTAACAATGGGATGGAGGTGGAGGTAGTGGCAGGGGAGAGCTCTGACTAGGGGGTTGTTGAGTTTATGTCTGGATTGTGTTTTCTATCTGCCTGTCCAAGTTCCCTTTCTTTCCATTCCCCTTAAGTGTTTCACTGTTTTAAGATACTTTGTATTACCTTTGTAAATACCTTGGTAATATGAATGACATTTCTGTCTTTTCTTCATATTATCCCCCATAATTTTCTTTCTGGTACCTGGAAATACGGTAATGCCCAGCCCAATAAGGGTTGAATCATTTCTTAATCTGTAGTTTTTTCTTAAATAATTATATTCCTCCTTCCCCTGAATTATTTTTAGTATCGATTTGGGCAGATAAAACCATAGATCAGCATTTATTCAGCTTCTTGGCTTCCTAGCTGTTAGTTGTACAGGTGTAGACTTAATGTCTCTTCTTTTGACCAGTGAATCTGCTGCTGAGTGGGCGTGGCCTGCCAAAAGATCCAAGTTGTGGTCACCTCTTTGATAGGCTAGTTTGGGGCAGTGGTGAGTGCCAGGAGAGGCAGGGAGGAGCAGAACTTGAACCAGGCAGTAGAACCCCAGGCTCTGTCCACGGGGACACCCCCTCCTCTGCCATTCACCCAGCTGGAGGTTGGTCTGGAGTCCCCAGACCTGTTGTTGTGGAGGCTGGCACCTCCTGGGGGATCCAGCCAGGTATTCACAGCATTTATTGGAGCTCATTGTCACAGTGCCAGCACCTGTGATTGGCTTCAGGAATAAGGGCTTCTGATTTTTGGAGGCTCAAGAGAAAATGAGAAAGAGGAAGCACAGAAAGATGGTGATGTCAGCATTCAAGCCTGGTTCTCCAAGGCACTGTCTTTCCTTGGGTCCTACTTCCTGGTTCTATTACGGGCACCCTGAGAATGAAGTTTCCAACCACTGGGTTCCCAGTTTAGCACTGATTAAACACCTGCTATGTGCCAGGGACTGCCAAGGATAACCGAGTGAAACCAGCCCAGCCACTGCTGCCGCAGCCCAGCAAGACATTCAGGTTCCACAAGGGCCTTGGCAGTGGTGCCAGTGATGAGAATGGTTCCAGAACCATCTGAGAAACCCTCAGCCTGACCCGGTGACTTACTAGCTCCTGGAGGACATGGAAGGGAAAGTGAAAGGGGAAGTGGATGTGAACCAGTGAAGATGGACATAGTGACATTAACCACACTCAGAGCTTCATGGGAGAAGTAAGATTTGGGGAAGGAAACTGAAAGCTCAGTTGGAGGTGCCCTGTGGCGCGTGGGAGGAAGGGCTGCGACATTGGTTCCTGTTGAGGACCTGAACGGCTGAACCACTGTGCCTTCCCAGGACCTTCCAGGTGGCTTTTGCTAAGGCTCGTGACCTCCAAAGCCACCTAGGGCTCAGTTCTGTCCCAGAGACCCTGGGCGGGCTGCGAGCATCTCAGAACAGGTACTGCCTGCCCATCTCGTACCCTAGTGATCATCTCTGGGCCTGGAATTTAGGGGGCTTTGTTGAGAGAATGAGCTAGAAGCAAGACTCTGACACCCGCCATACATAGTGTCCTGGGATGTAAAGGGAACCGTTTTAGTGGAGTCATTATTCAAAGGAGTCTTTTAGTTTATTGATGTCATGATTTTATACATCCAACAACTTGGCCTTCATCATCTAGTTTAGTGAAAAACAAGGTAAGATTCGCTTCTTACCCCCATCAGGGGAAGTGGAAGTTAGTTAAAAATGGTTTTGTTTGCAAGGCAATAGATTCGAATTCACAAAAACTCTTCTGTGGACTGTAATCTTACAAATCAAGCAGTCTTCTCTATTGAAAACTTTCTAGTTTGAGATACTGGGTTGGCCAAAAATCTTGTTTGGGTTTCTCTATAACATTTTAGGGCTTCCCTGGTGGGCTCAGATGGTAAAGAATCTGCCTGCAATGGGGGAGACCCAGGTTTGACTCCTGGGTGGGGAAGATCCCCAGGAGAAGGGAATGGCTACCCATTCCAGTATTCTTGCCTGAAGAATCCTATCATCTTAACAGAAAAATCCAAATGAACTTTTTACCCAGTATCTTGAGATGTGAGTCCTTTTGTGATCTGATTGAGTGAGTGAGTGAAGTCGCTCAGTTGTGTCTGACTCTTTGCGACCCCATGAATTATAGCCCACCAGGCTCCTCCATCCATGGGATTTTCCAGGCAAGAATACTGCAGTGGGTTGCCATTTCCTTCTCCAGGAGATCTTCCCGACCCAGGGATTGAACCCAGGTCTCCTGCATGGTAGGCAGACGCTTTACCGTCTGAGCCACCAGGGAAGTCCTGTGATCTGATTACCCTCTAACTTGCTGTAGAATTTTTTTTTTTAATGTGATGGACACAGAATTCAACTTTTGAGAAATCAGGTTATCATGGTCTTTTAAACAATTTTTATTTTATACTAGCATATATGGGCGGCCATCTCTGGGGTCACACAGAGTCGGACACAACTGAAGTGACTTAGCAGCAGCAGCAGCAGCAGCATATATCCATGGTCTTTATTTTCAGCTTCCTCTAAATCATTTTCTTTTTGGACGTTTTCATTCATGGTGAATTTTTCATTTGTTTTTTTTTTTTGGTGGGGGGGGGGTTTGTTTTTGTTCACTTCAACATATGTTAGAATAGGCAGAAGATCTTCCCCANTCTGCCTGTCCAAGTTCCCTTTCTTTCCATTCCCCTTAAGTGTTTCACTGTTTTAAGATACTTTGTATTACCTTTGTAAATACCTTGGTAATATGAATGACATTTCTGTCTTTTCTTCATATTATCCCCCATAATTTTCTTTCTGGTACCTGGAAATACGGTAATGCCCAGCCCAATAAGGGTTGAATCATTTCTTAATCTGTAGTTTTTTCTTAAATAATTATATTCCTCCTTCCCCTGAATTATTTTTAGTATCGATTTGGGCAGATAAAACCATAGATCAGCATTTATTCAGCTTCTTGGCTTCCTAGCTGTTAGTTGTACAGGTGTAGACTTAATGTCTCTTCTTTTGACCAGTGAATCTGCTGCTGGGTGGGCATGGCCTGCCAAAAGATCCAAGTTGTGGTCACCTCTTTGATAGGCTAGTTTGGGGCAGTGGTGAGTGCCAGGAGAGGCAGGGAGGAGCAGAACTTGAACCAGGCAGTAGAACCCCAGGCTCTGTCCACGGGGACACCCCCTCCTCTGCCATTCACCCAGCTGGAGGTTGGTCTGGAGTCCCCAGACCTGTTGTTGTGGAGGCTGGCACCTCCTGGGGGATCCAGCCAGGTATTCACAGCATTTATTGGAGCTCATTGTCACAGTGCCAGCACCTGTGATTGGCTTCAGGAATAAGGGCTTCTGATTTTTGGAGGCTCAAGAGAAAATGAGAAAGAGGAAGCACAGAAAGATGGTGATGTCAGCATTCAAGCCTGGTTCTCCAAGGCACTGTCTTTCCTTGGGTCCTACTTCCTGGTTCTATTACGGGCACCCTGAGAATGAAGTTTCCAACCACTGGGTTCCCAGTTTAGCACTGATTAAACACCTGCTATGTGCCAGGGACTGCCAAGGATAACCGAGTGAAACCAGCCCAGCCACTGCTGCCGCAGCCCAGCAAGACATTCAGGTTCCACAAGGGCCTTGGCAGTGGTGCCAGTGATGAGAATGGTTCCAGAACCATCTGAGAAACCCTCAGCCTGACCCGGTGACTTACTAGCTCCTGGAGGACATGGAAGGGAAAGTGAAAGGGGAAGTGGATGTGAACCAGTGAAGATGGACATAGTGACATTAACCACACTCAGAGCTTCATGGGAGAAGTAAGATTTGGGGAAGGAAACTGAAAGCTCAGTTGGAGGTGCCCTGTGGCGCGTGGGAGGAAGGGCTGCGACATTGGTTCCTGTTGAGGACCTGAACGGCTGAACCACTGTGCCTTCCCAGGACCTTCCAGGTGGCTTTTGCTAAGGCTCGTGACCTCCAAAGCCACCTAGGGCTCAGTTCTGTCCCAGAGACCCTGGGCGGGCTGCGAGCATCTCAGAACAGGTACTGCCTGCCCATCTCGTACCCTAGTGATCATCTCTGGGCCTGGAATTTAGGGGGCTTTGTTGAGAGAATGAGCTAGAAGCAAGACTCTGACACCCGCCATACATAGTGTCCTGGGATGTAAAGGGAACCGTTTTAGTGGAGTCATTATTCAAAGGAGTCTTTTAGTTTATTGATGTCATGATTTTATACATCCAACAACTTGGCCTTCATCATCTAGTTTAGTGAAAAACAAGGTAAGATTCGCTTCTTACCCCCATCAGGGGAAGTGGAAGTTAGTTAAAAATGGTTTTGTTTGCAAGGCAATAGATTCGAATTCACAAAAACTCTTCTGTGGACTGTAATCTTACAAATCAAGCAGTCTTCTCTATTGAAAACTTTCTAGTTTGAGATACTGGGTTGGCCAAAAATCTTGTTTGGGTTTCTCTATAACATTTTAGGGCTTCCCTGGTGGGCTCAGATGGTAAAGAATCTGCCTGCAATGGGGGAGACCCAGGTTTGACTCCTGGGTGGGGAAGATCCCCAGGAGAAGGGAATGGCTACCCATTCCAGTATTCTTGCCTGAAGAATCCTATCATCTTAACAGAAAAATCCAAATGAACTTTTTACCCAGTATCTTGAGATGTGAGTCCTTTTGTGATCTGATTGAGTGAGTGAGTGAAGTCGCTCAGTTGTGTCTGACTCTTTGCGACCCCATGAATTATAGCCCACCAGGCTCCTCCATCCATGGGATTTTCCAGGCAAGAATACTGCAGTGGGTTGCCATTTCCTTCTCCAGGAGATCTTCCCGACCCAGGGATTGAACCCAGGTCTCCTGCATGGTAGGCAGACGCTTTACCGTCTGAGCCACCAGGGAAGTCCTGTGATCTGATTACCCTCTAACTTGCTGTAGAATTTTTTTTTTTAATGTGATGGACACAGAATTCAACTTTTGAGAAATCAGGTTATCATGGTCTTTTTAACAATTTTTATTTTATACTAGCATATATGGGCGGCCATCTCTGGGGTCACACAGAGTCGGACACAACTGAAGTGACTTAGCAGCAGCAGCAGCAGCAGCATATATCCATGGTCTTTATTTTCAGCTTCCTCTAAATCATTTTCTTTTTGGACGTTTTCATTCATGGTGAATTTTTCTTTTTTTTTTTTTTTTGGGGGGGGTGGTTTGTTTTTGTTCACTTCAACATATGTTAGAACAGGCAGAAGATCTTCCCCAAGCTGTCAAGCGCATTCTCACATTTGGTTGAATTAAGTGATGCTGGTTGCTGAGTGGGTGTGCAGAAATAGAGGACATGCACTTGTCCTCAGGCTGTTTTGAAGGCAATATTTATGTATATGTAGTGGTCAAGTAGCAAAACAGGATAGTATGAGGTTAGCTATCAAGGATGAGCTGGCATTTTAGAGACAAGAAAGAAAGATCTGCATGGATCAGAGACAAGTTTCCAAACAGAAGCAGGCTACATGGGATCCTCGAAGTTACTGATCCTGATCAGTTATTGATAATTTGTTTCTGCAGGAAGGACAGTGTGGGCAAGGTGGGAACAGCATACTGTCCGACTTGGACTCTGACCCCTCAAACCTCTGTTCAAGGCATGACACGTTCAAGGTCATAGTAAATTGTATTAATATTCGTACTAATGCCCCTTTTTCCAGTGACTTCCCTGAAGCCATCTTGTGTGCCTTTTAAAGCATACACAATTTTGTTTGTTTTGCAAACAAAACCATTTTCAGGCACCCTTTATTTTGGTTTTGTTCCTCATGTGAGCATTTTGGTAGATTAAACATAGGTACCTCTGAAACTGATACAAGTTTTAGAAAACCACCAGGACATATTAAGAGCTAGTTGCTTGAGTTCTGAAATTACTAAAAAGAGCTAATTTGTTTTTCAGTTGCATTAGCTGGCACATTTTTTTCCCTAACTTCACACTACCCTTTAAAGGTGTATTGGTCACATCATTCTAGATAATGTTATTGTAACAAACATCCTAAAGTCCCAGTGGCTTAAAAAATAGCAAAACTTCATTTCTCAGTCATGTTACATGTCTGGCTATGGGTCTGCAGGGGGTGGGTGTAGAACCTGTTCTGTCTTGTAATTTAAAGAATTAAGACTGACTTGTAATTTCAAGTAAGAAGTTATATATGGAACCAGTTGACCCACAGATTCCCAAGCTAAGAACTCCAGCCTGAGGCACTCACCACACTGCTGTTTCCTTACCACCACCTCCTGTCTCTTCCCTGAAGAGTAATTAAGGCATCTGGGATTAGGGTGCCATCTAGCGGCTAACGTAGGATCCTTTACACTACTCAAAACAGTTGACAGAAAATTTTTTTCATACATACAAACGTTCCTTTCGGGGAAGGCAATGGCACCCCACCCCAGTACTCTTGCCTGGAAAATCCAATGGATGGAGTAGCCTGGTGGGCTGCAGTCCATGGGGTCGCCAACAGTCGGACAGACTGAGCGACTTCACTTTCACTTTTCTCTTTCATGCATTGGAGAAGGAAATGGCAACCCACTCCAGTATTCTTGCCTGGAGAATCCCAGGGATGGGGGAGCCTGGTGGGCTGCCGTCTATGGGGTCACACAGAGTCGGGCACGACTGAAGTGACTTAGCAGCAAACGTTCCTTTAAGCTCTTTAGTTTTCATCTCTTTTCTAATTTTCCATCTCTTAGACAAATCCCTGTGAAATTTCAAAGTAGTTTTCTAGAATAAAAGCAGCTTGAGTAGAAGAGATTAATAAAAGGTACTTTCACTTTCATAATTAGGCTTCCCTTGTGGCTCAGCTGATAAAGAATCCACCTGCAATGCAGGAGACCTGGGTTCGATCCCTGGGTTGGGAAGATCCCCTGGAGAAGGGAAAGGCTACCCACACCAGCATTCTGGCCTGTAGAATTCCATGGACTATATATAGTCCATGGGGTCACAAGGAGTTGAACAGGACTGAGCAACTTTTACTTCCCCAATAAATTTAAAATTAAATTAGGATATTAAAGTACGACATTTATAGATCCTAGAATAGTGATTTTTGCGCTCCAGGGAGCCCTGTGAGGTTCTGTTAGTGTCTCTGTGGGAGGGGAGTCTGGGGGAGGACAGGCAGACTCTTAGGTACTTAGAACAGACAGAGGACACTTGCCCTGCGTGGCCTGCCTCCCATCCCTCTCCTACAGAGTGAGGCAGAACAGTGACAGCGGGAGGAACAGGTCTGCGGTGAGTGTAGTATCTGGTGTATACAAGATACTGTTAGGTAAGAGAAATTGATCACTAAAGAGGACAGCACACACACACACAATTTGCAGTGAGAGTTAGGGGCTACATAATACAAAGGGGAAGAGATATTAATGAAATTCTAACTCTGACCTCTACTTTTGGCCTACGTAAACTCAGGAAACTTTGCAGAAGGACCTAAATATAGTCATGTAGCATATGCAAAAGCTTTCTCTGTTTTGTTATTTATTTTTTTTAATTTGGCTGCACCTTAGTTGTGGCACCTGAGATCTAGTTCCTTGACCAGGGATCCAACCTGGGCCCCCTGCATTGGGAGCATAGAGCCAGCCGCTGGACCACCAGAGAAGTCCCTTGCTTTTATAAATTAAGAAGGCTAAAAATTAAGAAAGAAATTGACCCTATTAGGAAAGGCAGTTCACCAGTGGGTGTTGCTGTCCTAGATGACTGGTTTTCAACCCTCTCCCTGCTTTTTCAGTTCTGAAAGCCTCTCTTCATAGGAACTTGTATGATACAGAATTAAAGCAACAACACCAAAAACTTAGCAAGGGTGGTGTGGACTCTGGTCGAGGTGGAGAAGTGTGCTTGTAAAATGTGTTGATGTGTGTGATGGTCCCTCTTGGATTTATGGTTGCTTCGAAAACACTGCCTCTCAAGGTGGTTTCCCTGTGCAAGCACTTCAGGCAGCCCGGCCAGGACTAAGTGTGGGCCCGAGCGCTGCGAGACACCTGCCCACACAGTTCCAGCGCCATCGCCTGGCGGGACTGTCCAGTGTAGGCAGATGGGCGGCATTCTAGAACAGAGGTCACAGACTGGTGACCAGATGTGTTTTGTTTGTATGCATGACAATCCAAAATATATGACCCACCATTGAAAACTGGGAGGTTTCATGTGATACTAGGGATTCCGGCCTCTCCAGAGATCTGGCTGCCTTTGTCCCTCTTGACTAATGGCTGCATTTTCAGATGGGGCCTGAGATGTCCCATTTGTCCCAGCCCCCAGCTCTCTCTTGTTTCTAAATAGCTGGTCTGTTGCATTCATTTGGGAAATGTGTCTGGCCCGTGTAGGTTTTCTCTCCACGATACTGGCTTGCTGTTTCTGATATGTATATGAAACTTTTAATCTTTTACATATATGTAATATATAGTTACGGAGAAGGCACTGGCGACCCACTCCAGGACTCTTGCCTGGAAAATCCCATGGACGGAGGAGCCTGGTGGNAATGTGTCTGGCCCGTGTAGGTTTTCTCTCCACGATACTGGCTTGCTGTTTCTGATATGTATATGAAACTTTTAATCTTTTACATATATGTAATATATAGTTACGGAGAAGGCACTGGCGACCCACTCCAGGACTCTTGCCTGGAAAATCCCATGGACGGAGGAGCCTGGTGGGCTGCAGTCCAGGGGGTCACGAAGAGTCGGATACGACAGAGGGACTTCCCTTTCACTTCACTTTTCACTTTCCTGCATTGGAGAAGGAAATGGCAACACACTCCAGTGTTCTTGCCTGGAGAGTCCCAGGGACGGGGAGCCTGGTGGGCTGCCGTCTCTGGGGTCACACAGACTCGGACACGACTGAAGCGACTTAGCAGCAGCAGCAGCATATATTTAATGGGTACAATAAACAGCACATAGTATACTTAGTACACAATATGTAGTGTATATAACATGTTATTTATACTTAAGATTGAGGATCAACTGGGAATTTAAAGATGTCTTCTTTGTTGTTCAGTTTTCCCACATGTAACTCTCCTATTATTTTATAGTTGCAGTTGTATTCAGAGGCCAGTGTAGCACTTCTAAAGCTGAATAATCCCAAAGATTTCCAAGAACTGAATAAGCAGACGAAGAAGAATATGACCATCAATGGAAAGGAACTGACCATAAGTCCTGCATATTTATTATGGGATCTGAGTGCCATCAGCCAGGTAAGGAAGGCAGAGATTCTTTTAGAACCCAAACTGAGGGTTTTGATTATTAAAGATTTATAAGTCATTGTATTAGAAGAGGGCTTCCCAGGTGGTTCATGGTAAAGAATCTGCCTACCAATGTAGGAGATATGGGTTCGATCCCTGAGTTGGGAAGATCCCCTGGAGGAGGAAATGAACCACCCACTCCAGTATTCTTACCTGGAGAATTCCATGGACAGAGCAGCCTGGTGGGCTACAGTCCATGGGGNATTAGAAGAGGGCTTCCCAGGTGGTTCATGGTAAAGAATCTGCCTACCAATGTAGGAGATATGGGTTCGATCCCTGAGTTGGGAAGATCCCCTGGAGGAGGAAATGAACCACCCACTCCAGTATTCTTACCTGGAGAATTCCATGGACAGAGCAGCCTGGTGGGCTACAGTCCATGGGGTTGCGGAGAGCTGGACATGAGTGAGCACACACGCACCTTTAGAAGGAAGAGGCCTTACAGAGGAGTGACTTGATTCCCAGTCACTGCCATTGGTTAATACTAATTGAAAGGACCCACATTCAGAGCCAAGAACCTTTTCTTTAAAAAGGTGTGTGAAAGAAATGCTGTTTTTGTGTTGTTGTTTTAAATATGCTGAGTGTTTTGCTTTTTTTTTTTTAAGTTTAAAAGCTGGATGCAGCCTTTGCTGGAGTTCCCTGAACACAGAGGGGATAGTCAAGAGGGTCAGTGTGACTTAGGGGTATTTTAGATTTCTCTGTGCCCCATGCTTTCCTCAGTCTAAGCAAGATGAAGATGTCTCTGCCAGCCGTTTTGAAGATAACGAAGAGCTGAGGTACTCGCTGCGATCTATTGAGAGGCACGCGCCGTGGGTTCGGAACATTTTCATTGTCACCAACGGGCAGATTCCATCCTGGCTGAACCTCGATAATCCCCGAGTGACGATAGTCACGCACCAGGTAGAGACTTGCCATGTGTCACAAGGCTGCAGTTTCCTGTTCCGTCTTTTCCTTTTTCTGGTCCTTCATTTCCTCCCCCGACTCTCCTCTCCGCCACTTCCCCCTTCCTTTAATCCTTCCATTCACCGCCCTCCCTAATTTCTCTCCAAAAACAAAACTCCCTTCTCATTCCCCTTCTTCTGTCCTGTTTGTTTTGTGTCTGTTACAAGGATGTTTTTCGAAATCTGAGCCACTTACCCACCTTCAGTTCACCTGCTATTGAAAGTCACATCCATCGCATCGAAGGGCTGTCCCAGAAGTTCATTTACCTGAATGATGATGTCATGTTCGGGAAGGATGTCTGGCCAGATGATTTCTACAGTCATTCCAAAGGTCAGAAGGTGAGTAGCTAAGAGGTGCCTGGTCTAGGAGTCACTTAGAAGTTGTGGATGGGACATAGGGAAATCGGTGTATATATCATATTCAGATTTGTCCAAATGAGCAGTTTTGAGTGCTGAGCTCAGGAGGGGTAACGATCAGGGAGTGAGAAAAGTTCCTGTGGCAGGAACTTTGCTTTCTTAAGTTCTTAACACCCAAACCCACCCTGTATGTTTCCTGCTACTGCAACAGCGGGAAAAGCAAAATCACTGGGAAACTATTGCGCCCACCACATTAGCAAAACACCCAAGACAAATTTAGCTCAATGTAGTGCTTTAAAGGGAGAAGGCAATGGCACCCCACGCCAGTACCCTTGCCTGGAAAATCCCAGGGACGGCGGAGCCTGGTGGGCTGCCATCTATGGGGTTGCACAGAGTCGGACACGACTGAAGCGACTTAGCAGCAGCAGCAGCAGTGCTTTAAAGACATGGATGAAGTGTCACAAGGCAGCCAGTGTCACTCTGGCTTTGAGGGGCAGGATGGAAAATCTGGTCCTGAGCACAGGTGTTCTAGGTGTCAGCTGTTTCATGAGCTTGGAAGAGCAAGTAAGAGTTAACCAGATGAAGAAAGCCCTTCCAAGTAGCTGGACCGTGCAAAGATATATATATATTTTAAAAGTTTTCAAAAATATTAGGAAGCAACCATATAGCAGGTCAGGACTTCCCAGGTGACACAATGGTAAAAAAAAACAAAACAAAAAAACCTGCCTGCCAATGCAGGAGACACAGAAGATGAGAGTTTGATCCCTGGCTTGGGAAGATCCCCTGGGGTAGGAAACGGCAGCCCACTCCAGTATTCTTGCCTGGAAAATTCCATGGACGGAGGAGCCTGTTGGGCTACAGTCCACGGGGTTGCAGAGAGTCTGGTACGACTGAGCAACTGAGCACACACCAGGCATGTAGCCTGTCAGTTATTTTGAAAGCAGAGTTGTTCACAGCTCAAGATGCTGTGCTGATTAATTCATAACGACCTCACGTGTGGAGGTGAGGACGTTGAGAGGTCATCCGCCCCCTTCTCAGCCTTGCGATGAGACGATGCATGAATCCACTCAGGAGCTGACAGCAGCATCACAGAAAAGCAGTGACTTCTTGTGCCCTTTCCACCTGCACGCTTTTGTACTTGGATTGAAGTCTGGCGTGTTGCTGCTTTATTTAACAGTAGATTATTTATAAGACCATTTGTGAGACTAAAGCTGTAAGCTGAGTCCTTGTCTGCTGTCCTCCAGTAACAGCAGAGAGTGGCTGTGCCGGCTGAGACCTGTCAGCTGGGCGGGGCCAAGAAGCCACCACAGGATGGCCCTTTCTGCAGGCTCCATTTGTTTTACTTTCCTTTTAAAGGAATCCTAGCTTAAGAATAATAAGTGTTAGAAGTCAGAAACCACTTTATTTTCTCTCTGGCTTTATCCTAGGTGTATTTGACATGGCCTGTGCCCAACTGCGCTGAGGGCTGCCCAGGATCCTGGATCAAAGACGGCTATTGTGATAAGGCTTGTAATAATTCGGCCTGTGATTGGGACGGTGGTGACTGCTCTGGTGAGGATGTGTTCAGGTGTAACTTGTCTGTGCTGTTGGAATTTTTTTCATTAGTCATCATTCTTGGACCCATGACCTAGTTTATTCATGTTTTCATTGTTGGGGGCATTTTCCCATGTTGACCCTGCACTTGCAAATGCCTTTTATCATTCAAAAATATGAAAATCAGTCCTACCCTTAATTATGTGAGCGCAGGAGCAAGAATCACTCACTCTCACTGGTTTTTGTAGGAGTTCTTGGCCAGTGGCTGTCAGCAGATTGCTCCAGGTCAGTGAACGACTAAAGAGACGTGGAAGAAATAGACAATCTCATCTCCTTAGTACCTCTTCTTCCTGTCTTGTACACTTATATTTGGACTTGTCAAGGAAATAAATTTTTACATTTATTTATTGCCTTTCAGTTTATAAAGCATTTAAACTTAGAAAGCATCCTCCATTATCCACTTAAATTTCTCAGCCGCCAGAGGAAAAGAGAGTAGGTCCAGATCCTGTCATCTCCCTAGTCCACATGAGGAAGCAGGTGAGGGAAACAGAGGAGCGTTGGAAGAAACAAGGCTTTGTGTTTCAGTCAGATCTGTCAGAGGCACTTTGGAAAAATACACTCTGCTGCAGGCAGAGACTGCAGCCGTGCCGGAGGGCCTGTGCAGCCCGGAGAGCTCGGCCTCTCGTAGAGCGGTGATACTCGGGCACTGTATCAGGGGTTGGCACCTGCACTGGGACGTGCTCTTGTCAGTCCTCAGAGTCGCAGGCTCATAATCCTCTGCTTCTCCAGACACATCTGCATGTGTCCCCGGGAGCACCTCCGAGGCCTGTGCTGGCAGGCTGCACAGCTCTAAGTGCCAAGGCCTGGTCATCACACAGCACAGTTCACTGTCAGGTGATGCCCCCTTTACAGGTTGTCTCTTTTTAAGCTACATCAAATCTTCTATTGAAGAACAGGGTGAACCTTTCCTGGTAGAAATTCATGTTTCAGTCGTGATTGAGAACTAGGAGCTGTCTTTTTTCCCCGAGATTGTAAGCACCACAGAATTCTCTCCTCCTCCTCCTCCAGGTAACAGTGGGGCCAGCCGCTATATTGCGGGAGCTGGGGGCACCGGAAGTATCGGAGTCGGACAGCCCTGGCATTTTGGTGCTGGAATGACCGGCGTCTCTTACTGTAATCAAGGATGTGCAAATTCCTGGTTGGCTGATAAGTTCTGTGACCAAGCCTGCAATGTCTTATCCTGTGGGTTCGATGCTGGCGACTGTGGGCAAGGTATATTTACTGCCATCAAAACATATTTAGAATAAGGGGATAACAATCCTTGATAATTAGAGGGGATTTGGATCGCTTTTCTTATTTAATTATTCTCTAGGTAGCCCTTTCCCAGCCTGAAATCCAAATGAATTGTGAGTTACAAGAGAAGGACACAGATCTTTAGAAAGCCATAGACATTGAAGCTGCATCTGTTCCTGTCATTGCTCTAGTCTGCTTTTTTTCTTAAACTAAGCAGATTTATCTTAGTTGAAAATATACAGTGAAGGTTTAATTGGGGAACAATAAAAAGAGACCAGTGGTTGATTAAATAAGCATGGTAGAATATTGGATCTTGTTGCTGGATTATTAATGAAGGTCCTTTTGGTCAGAAAGTTATTTTTTTATAGAAGTTGACCATTGGAATTTGCTGTCCAGAATTGTGTCGTACCTTGGTAGTGAACCAGCCCTAGCATTCCATGTCAATGATAGTGATAGCTTCAGAAAGTACAAAAGAGCCCTAGGCCAATAGCTTTTGTGATAGAATTTCTGATTATTTTAAAGTCCACTTAAAGTCACTCTTAGAAAGTGAAAACTAAAACCCTAAGAATTAAAGGAAAAGGGGGAAAATGTGTAGTTTTTTTTTAAAGTCATATTTGTGTTTTTTCCTCTAGATCATTTTCATGAATTGTATAAAGTAACTCTTCTCCCAAACCAGACTCACTATGTTATTCCAAAAGGTGAATGCCTGCCTTATTTCAGCTTTGCAGAAATAGCCAAAAAGGGGATCGAAGGTGCGTATAGTGACAACCCAATTATCCGACATGCTTCTATCGCCAATAAGTGGAAGACCATCCACCTCCTAATGCACAGTGGAATGAACGCGACCACAATACATTTTAATCTCACACTTCAAGGTAAAAATGATGAGGAGTTCAAAATCCAAATAGTAGTAGAGGTTGACACGAGGGAGGAGCCCAAACGGAATTCTACGACCCAGAAGGCTTACCAAAGTTTGATGAGCTCCACAACACTTCATCCAGAGGCGGAAATCTTTTTTGAGGATATTCCCGAAGAAAAACGCTTCCCTAAGGTCAAGAGACATGATGTGAACACAACAAGAAGATTCCAAGTGGAGGTAGAAATTCCACAGGTCAATATTTCACTCCTTCCAAAAGAGACCCAGTTGAGCCTTAATAACTTGGATTTGCAACTAGAACGTGGAGACATCACCATGAAAGGATACAACCTGTCCAAGTCAGCCTTGCTGAGGTCCTTTCTGATGAACCCACAAAATGGAAAGTTAACAGTAAATCACCCTCTAACGACAGAGCAAAGAAATGGCGGTTTGGAGGCCCCATTGGCAAAACAGGTTCACAAAAGCAACTTAGGAACATCTGAAAGACTCCAGGGGTCATCGTCTTTTCCACCAGTGACAATGAGAGTGAACAACCATTCCCAGAGCCAGATTCCACCCCTGGGAGCAAGATTCAGGGCAATAACCGTGACTCCAAAAGCAGGAGGCAGAAATGTGTCAAGAGAAAAGCTCTCATCTCTGACTTTCCCACTGGAAAGCAAGGACACGCAGGAAAAGGTAATCACAGGGAAAGAACAAGAGAGAAAAATAGAGGAAAATGCCAACAGTTACCCTGGTGGCAATGAAGTAGTACCTGGAAGAAAACTGCAGCACTACACAGACAGTTACCTGGGCTTTTTGCCATGGGAGAAGAAAAAGTATTTCCAAGATCTGCTCGATGTAAGTTACATGCTCAGGAAAAAAGTAACCTTGTTAGTGGTGGTGATAAAGTAATAGCTACTGTTTATTCAGAACTTCCCTGTGCCCGCCACTGAACTCAGCACATGTGGCTCAGTTGCTTCAGTTGTGTCCAACTCTTTGTGACCCCACGTACAGTAGCCCACCAGACTCCTCTGTCCGTGGGGTTCTCAGGCAAGAATTCTCCTCAGGCAAGAATACTGGAGTGGGTTGCCATTTCCTCCTCCAGGAATCTTCCCAATAATTCTAACAATAAAAATACCTTGTAAGGGTCTTGGCTGTTCTCCCCATTTTGCAGTTTCAGAAGCAGCCTTTGTATGAGTGAGTAAGAGATCAGCCAGGGGCATACCTTGAGTTCCTAGCAGAGAGCAGTGATGGTATCTTACCTTCACTTGGCATGTTATTTCAAAAACCGCTTTTGCATACATTGTGCAGTCAATCGCATACTCTTCCAATGACGGAAAGCCTGAGACACAGACAAATTTATTAGCTTTCCCTATGTCACAATAGCAGATGAGTGTGAACTGATCCTCAGAGTTGGAGCTCCCCCTCCTTTACCACAGCCTTCACAGTGCCCGGGGGTCCTTTGTGCATCTCAGGAGCACCATCCCTCTGCTAACATCTAGGAGCTCAGGATGGTCAGTAGGGTCAATGCTCTTAGAGACTCAAAGAGCAAGCTGGGAGGCCAGAACTGCGGCCGTGTGATCAGGATCCATTGAAGTGTGAACCTTTGAAAAGTGGGGAGTAGTCCGAGGTAAAATCCTTGTGGTCCTGGTTGGGTCATGAATAGAGCACAGCCTCAGCAGACGTTAGGCTGCAGGAGAGTGGTGAAGGAATGCAGTTTCATTCCTTTCATTGACTCTAGGGTGTTTTTTTGTCCTTGACACGGTAGCATTTACTAGTGGTTGAGTCCTCACCACCACCACCCTCCTTTTTTCTGAATTGCAACACAATAAACTTGTTGTAAAAATTGAAGCAATGCAAAAAAAAAAGCAATAAAAAAGGAAAAGTTCTCCTCCTCCTCCCTTCCTTAATCTCCTTGAGACAGTCACTATGAATATGTAGCTTGGTGGGTATTCTTCAAGATTTTCCTATAGATATATCAGCTATATAGTTTGTTTTGGAGCAGTGAAGTTATACATACATTGCTCTGCAGTCACCTTTGATGTGGCAGTATGTGGGCAAACCGCCATGGTTTTTTAACAGCTGTAAGTTGTCTCCAGTGTTTTGCAATTACAGATACCTAATGTTGCAATAAATATTCTTGTACATATGTCTTACTCTTGGGGAAGCTTTATTTCTATAGGTAGAATTGCTGGGTTATAGGGTCTAGTGTGTATAAAATATGTCCTTTTATGTTGCACCCCTTCCTCCTTTGACAAGCAGTGTGCAAGCCTGCTTGTTTCTCCACAGACTAACCAACAGCAGCTAATATCAATCTATATTTTCATCAGTTTGAGAAGGAAAAATACTTCATCTTCTGTAAAGTGTGTTCAGGTTCTTTGCCAATATTCTTTGCCCATTCATTTTCACCTCTTAGTGGTTTTGACAGGGCTCTTTACATTTCATAATATTAACACTGTCATATGGTGAAACCAGTTTTGTATTCTAGCCTGTGTCTTCAAAACTCAAGTCCTTGCTGCTTTGATTTAACCAGTAGAAATAACTTCATATTGAAAGCACTCTCAAATGGACTATAAATCAGTTTTCTAAATGTTGCATTGAAATGGGCTGTGAAATCTCACGGTCAATTACTAGTCCCTGAAGAAAACCCTATAAACAGCTGTCGTCTGCAGCACTTTCACTGAATTCAGCCAGGTGAGCCCTGGCCTTAGGATGCAGAAGGAGGCCTGGTTAGTGCTCATCTCATTTTCCCCCCACGACAGTGACTAGTTATTTCCAGGCTACCTGAAGTAGTACCCCCGTCTCCTGTTAACACAGGACACTTGTGCAGCAAATGTAACGCTGTGCTGGGTGGAATTCTCCTTTCAGGAAGAAGAGTCACTGAAAACACAACTGGCCTACTTTACTGACAGCAAGCACACCGGGAGGCAGCTAAAAGACACGTTCGCTGATTCCCTCCGATACGTGAACAAAATTCTAAACAGCAAGTTTGGATTCACATCTCGGAAAGTCCCTGCACACATGCCTCACATGATCGACCGAATCGTGATGCAGGAACTGCAAGACATGTAAGTCTCGCTTATGTCTGAATTTCCTGCTCGTGCTCAGAGCCAGGGCAGCTTGAAGTTCACATCCTCGCTATGCTGCATCTGTGGCTCTGACACTGGATGACTAGTGTGTGGAAAGTATTAGCAGGAGGGAAGTAAGATTCTGATGCCACAAGTGTCAGGTACCATACATATCGTAAGTATCCAGATCTCACAGTGTGTCACATTTGGACAGGTTCCCTGAAGAATTTGACAAGACATCATTTCACAAAGTGCGCCACTCCGAGGACATGCAGTTTGCCTTCTCTTATTTTTATTATCTCATGAGTGCAGTTCAGCCCCTGAACATATCTCAAGTTTTTGATGAAGTTGACACAGACCAATCTGGTATCCTGTCTGACAGAGAAATCCGCACGCTGGCCACCAGAATTCATGACTTGCCTTTGAGTTTGCAGGTATTGTAATTTTATCCCCCCACCCCCAAATTTTGTGACATTTTAAATGAAACTTGTAAGTTTGATACTTTCTCTTTCCCCTGCATACTTCAGTGTAATGCAAGTACAAGTAAGCGAGGGTGTTCACGACTAGTCCATTTTTAATGCCAGGATTGAAATCAATTTTGAAGTTTGTGTTTCATAGGATGACTTTTTTTAAGACTTTCATTAGGGATTGCTATGGTCATAACTGCATAGAAGATTCTCGTGACAGGTTCATTCAGGGGCTTCAGATGTGGCTGAGTGGAGCCCTCAGCCAGACCCGTGGTGTTGCAGCGTCCCCTCTGCCTTGGCATCCTCCAGTCCCAGGAGTGGGACACCCAGGAATAATGGGCACCAAGAGGATTCCAGCTGTAGGACACCCATCTGGTGATCCTCTGGCTCACCCAGTATCAGTGGGGCCTCCCAGTCCTGTACGTTCCACTTTGAGGCAAAGATGAGTTGTTTGTATTGTCTCATTCTGCTCTTTTTAGTGGGTCTTTAAGAATCATACAGTCAACCTCTCTTTTAAGGTAGCACTTATAGTTTGGTGACTTTAACATATTTTTAAATCCACAAGCATTACTTGTATGTAGAAGGTTTATCCTTTTATTTTTGCTTTGTTAGGATTTAACAGGTCTGGAACACATGTTAATAAATTGTTCAAAAATGCTTCCTGCTAATATCACTCAGCTAAACAACATCCCGCCAACTCAGGAAGCGTACTATGATCCAAATCTGGTGAGTGATATGGGTTCACTTATGTAAAACAGAGAGTCCATCCTTATTGGGTGTTACTATCATTTCTGTACAGCACTTCAAAAACTAGAAGCTTGTTCTATGTTTATAGGTCTCTGATAGAAATCAGTAGCACCAATAATCTAGAATAATTTATATTTTTCTTTGGAATATCTTTTTTTCCTCCCTAATGGATGTTGAGCTAATATTGAGATTAGTTGCTTATATTCTATAAGCAGACAACCTTTTACTAAGGATGGCAGAAGGTAACCCTGGAGTATATTCATTGCCCAGGAGAGCAATCCTGTTAAACATTAACCAAGGAAATGGTCAGGCTTCCCTGATAGCTCAGTTAGTAAAGAATCTGCCTGCAATGCCGGAGACCCCAGTTTTATTCCTAGGTCGGGAGGATCCCCTGGAGAAGAAAAAAGCTACCCACTCCAGTATTCTGGCCTACTCATCAAATTGAACCCCATCTTTCCTCAAAGCTAAGTTGCTTTGATGATGGAACTTTCTGGATCTTACTAGTAGGGGCAGTAGATGATCTGCACACAAATGTATTAGAGTGCCACTTGGCTGAAATGGTTGGAAGACTTTGTTGATTGTAAGATGCATCCTAGTTTCAAAGAAATGAAAATGTTAAAAAAAAAAATGTGCATTTAGAATTGATGGAACAAGGATATAATACAGCCATTTATGTGGTGCTTACAGTTAATTTTACTCATACATATACACACACACACGGAAAAAATGTCTACAAAATAGGTGGTGGATTAAATCGTAGGTTTATTTTAAAATCATATAGTCTTTTGTATCTGGCTTACTTTTTTTTTTTTTACTGTTAGTTCTTAATACCTTTTTTCACACTGCTACTGCTGCTGCTAAGTCACTTCAGTCATGTCTGACTCTGTGTGACCCCACAGACGGTAGCCCACCAGGCTCCCCCGTCCCTAGGATTCTCCAGGCAAGAACACTGGAGTAGGTTGCCATTTCCTTCTCAAATGCATGAAAGTGAAAAGTGAAAGTGAAGTTGCTCAGTCGTGTCTGACTCTTTATGACCCAATGGACTGCACTCCGCCAGGCTCCTCCATCCATGGGATTTTCCAGAGTACTGGAGTGGGGTGCCATTGTATTTTCATATTTTCTGTAATGAATAGATAACTTTCATAATCAAAATAATGTTTTTTCAAACCTAAGTAATTATTATTTTTTTAATTTTAAAAATTTTATTTGGCCACATAGCATGCAGGATTTTAGTTTCCCAACCAGGCATTGAACCTGTGTCCCCTGTGTTGGGAGCATGGGAATCTTAACCACTGGACCACCAGGGAAGTCCAAAATAACATGTATTTTTAAAAATTGACCACCTTGTGAATGTTCAAGCCCTATAATTATCTGGAGACAAGATGTTTGTAAATGAATGTAGAGAAGAGTAATGTAATCACTCTTCTAATCAGTTACAAGTAACTCTAGTAATCAGTTACAAGTCTGATTTCTGAAAGAAGGCAGTCATTCGTTTAGCACTCACTGCACACAGCAGGGATGGTGTTTCTCACTCATGTTCTCAGGGCCCGGGAAAGCCGACCCATGAGGAGACATGTGAGGGGCACCTTAACAGCTGTTGGAATATGCAGACAAGCTATACGTATTGCTGGTTGTGTGTTGGTCAGTCCAGCATATGACACGGGTTGGTGTATAGATATGTGTCACTGAAAGCCAGCTCTCTAAATATTCTAAACTATGAAATCTATAAAACTGAGATAAGGTGTAAGACCTGGTGTTAGCCTAAGGGAGCTTGCTGTAGTGGGGTAAACAGGCAAGAATCAGCAGCCAGAGTCTGAGACTCTGAGGGTTGTGGGCCCTCGGGAAGCCTGGCTGATAACAGATCAGCAGCTTGTCTCGCGGGGCGCAGCAGCTTCTCTGGTATGTTAGGCCCATACAGTGAAAAGTGCTCTATAAAACCCAGACTGTTACACACGTTAGTAGTTCTTTACAAGTGTGCTCTTAAAGATTAAAAAGGCACATTTGTAATCATTTAGGCGTTTTCCCTGCCTCCTGAGAGAACAGAATCACAGTTTAAACAAAGAAATTAGGTTGTGTAGACTAAAAGACATTCTTTCAAACAGTGATAATTTTTTTCTGTTTCCCCCAAATTTGGAATTACCCCCAACAAAGCTAATGTAATCAACTCTGAATCATCTGGATGTCAATATCCTGGTTTAAAAACACCCTTTATTATGTGTCAGGATAACTGAAGTTCTCGCAAAGATCTGGGTACACCCTTTTCCCAGGAGGGGGACAGTGAGCCATGAGTTCCAGGCTGTGCTGATTTGTCCCTTCTGGTATCTTCTTGGTGGGCAATCCCAGAGCACTGATGAGAGGAGGAAGTGTGCTGGGCTCCTAAACCATGTCCCCTCAGCCTCTCCCCCGGACCAGGCCTCTCTGGTCTTCACTGTCCTCAGGACCACATTGAGATTGTGTTGACAGGTTGCCTTAGAGGCCACTGAAGTCACCCCAGGTCTAGCCTGCTTCGGCACTCACTCCAAACTTGTCTTTTCACCACCTTTTATTTCCACATCCGTCTTTTCACTTTTCTTTCTTTCCTCCTCTATAAACTTTGGCTTCCTAGTAAGACTGTACAATTGCTAATCCCCTGTACTTACGTAGAACTTACAGAAGCATATTCTTTATAAGGAAGATGCTCTATGTAGTTATTCAAAGTTTTGCCCTTTTATAGGCATGATGAAACGTTATTGAGGAATTTTAGTGTGTTGGGTTTTTTTTTTTAAGAAATACATACATCTTCATTTATTAGCAGAGTATTTTATTATTTTACCAAGTAATCTGGCATAAGGTTTACAATCAGCACATATCCTTTGAAAGCTAAGAATTAGGTAGGGGCTGCTTTGCTCACAGTTACAAGTCAGTCTTGAGGCTCATGCAAATAAGCTGTTTAGAGTACGAGCGCTAGTGATAGTGGCAGCGTTAGTTGACATTACTTGAATGAATTACCCAGATGTTGACTTCATTTCTGTAATTACCTGTGATTACACACAGGATAAAGTATTTTCTAATTAGACTATAAATGATAGCTTAGCCTATGAGTATCGTTATAGACCAGTCCATTACAGTTTGTTAGAAATTTATTTTCTTTCTGAAAAAATTAAAACTTTATTTAAAAAATAGACAATTAGTATGTGGGCCATAGTATGCCAATTTGATTTTTTTTAATATTGCATTAAAATTCTCATGTTGATTTACAAGTGTAAATCATCTTGGTTCATCTTTTCATGCCCCCTTAAAACTTGCACTTGAGATAAATGCTTCCCTTGCTTCACCCCAGGCCTTGCCCTGATGTAATGTCTGTGTTTTCTCACAGCCACCAGTCACTAAAAGTCTAGTAACCAACTGTAAACCAGTAACTGATAAAATCCACAAAGCATATAAGGACAAAAACAAATACAGGTAAGTACTGTATACATTTTCTCTTTGTTTAATTTAAGAATAATGATGAGTATGGAATTTTCATAATTTTACTGTAGTTTATCTATTAAGCATCCTTTGAAATTTATATGTGATTGTTCTCCTTAGTAATATGGAAAGATTAAGTCATCCTGAGAATGTTGGTTCTTTAAAGTTTTATAAAACTTTCTTATTGAAATTTTGTTTTACATATTCATATACATATTACACTCATTATGTTTTGATAATTAGGTTTGAAATCATGGGAGAAGAAGAAATTGCTTTTAAGATGATTCGTACCAATGTTTCTCATGTAGTTGGCCAGTTGGATGATATAAGAAAAAACCCCAGGTACTGTTTTGTTTTGAATTTAGAACATTTTAGGTTCATAGCACAATTGAATAGAATGGACAGAGAATTCCCATAACTTTGAAAATATCTTTAGTCATGCAAGTAAACATGAAAAAAAAAGGCAGTAGTACTAGAGAGAAAGGAGTGCCTTAGTTTTGTTTGGAGATGGAAACCTCTAATGGTGGGGGTAATGTTTGAATTAAGAGCTGGGAGTTGTGAGTTGAGATCGGCCCCCCATGCACAGGGATTGGCATGGAAATCTCTGAATCCAGCAACATGACTGTTCAGCGAGGCTGAGGGTTAACTGCGTTGTGGGGGAGGTGAGGCAACATGACTGGGACTCTTAGAAATTTCTATTTTTCTATTTCTTTTATAGTTAAAAAGAAATATTTCTGTTACAGAAAATAGATTTCTATTTTTAGAAATAGGGGCTTCCAGAGAAATTGTTGTGATTAGACCTGTCTTTGCAATTCAAAGGAAAGTTCAAATTATCTTCTGAGGAAAAAGGAATGCTACCATAGTTGTGAAAATTAATCCAGCAAATTGCAGTCATTCTTTGGGAATGAATGAAGTGTTCAGCTTTACATAGCCCTGAAAATTTCCCCCCTCACCTCCAACAGTTGCCCTAGTTTGATACAATTGGTTAAAATCTGCATTTTGAGTTTTGAATTTCAGTGGGAAATAGAAGTAGTTTCTTGAGAAAAGACCATTGGTATGTGAAGTTGAATGTTTTCATCTGAGTCTTTTAAATACTTTTGGAAGTTTTCAGTCGCACCTCATTTATATTATGATTTTAATTATAAATGATCAAAAGTGTAAAATTTCCAGGCATTTTAAAGCCAGGGAATTTTTCCTTAAAATTTCATTCTTGTTTCTTTTGGGTGGCAGGGGGGGAGGTATAGAATTTTAAGAAAAATGAAAATGTTTAACACTTACATAGTATATTCATAAAATATTTTATTTCCTACAAAATAACATTTCCCACAAGCTAAGAAAACAATAAGTCATAATAATTGAGAACCACCCAGTTTGCCGCTTTTTGTATATGCTCTTCCCTCTGTTCAGCATGCCCTGCTCTCATTTTTTAAAAACTGAGAGCCAGTTTTGATACTTGCTTTTTGCTTCCCCCATCTTATTAATGTGCTCACTCAGTCATAGGTTATCTGTAGTAAAACCAAGTGAGAACTTAGTGTTTTTAGTTGTACCCTATACTTTCATGTTCTGTGCTAGTTTAAAAGTCAATGGGTAAGAAAATTCACAGACATCTTCATGTAACCTAAAGGGTTCGGGTTTTGCTAAGAAGATCCAAGTCAAGACAGGCTTTTCCAGCACTGTCTACTGGGCTCAGATCCCTCCCATGGACCTGAACAGATTTTATCATCTTTAGCTCTTCTGTTTTACTTTTCTGAGGCTCACTTTAAAGTCAGGAGTGGAAAACCTGCCTTCTGACTGACTGGTGTTAAGGACAGGTCTGTCGCATTAACAGGGAATCTGGGCTAGGCAGTCCTACCTGGGCTCTGCTGCCCTCCTTGTATCGCCTCATCCAGGGTGGAGGCAGGCCTGCGCCACAGTTCTTATGTCCCTGCAGACACAGCCATGTTCTGAGGCGGCAGGGGACTGTGCTGTGTCATGCGTTGTTCCCCCCCATTTCCATACCAGTGTCTGTGAAGAGGGGACTCACACTAGTCAGAAGCTGACCCTGGGTCAGGTGAGGTTGCCTCCTTTTGAGTCAGTTCACGGGGAGAAATACTGAGCAAAGTGCAAGTTCTCTTGGGAAAATGAGGGAGTGTGTGCTGGGCACCCCACATGGTCTGCTCTGGTTACCCTGTAGCCACACATTCTCTTTGTCTCACACCCCTACTTTTCTTCTTAACATTTTCCCAACTGTTGGAAAAATTTTGAAGATACAGAAGGGCTGAAAACAATAGTACAATAAACTCAGACTCTTAAATGTTTAGTGTTTTGTTATGTCTGATCTCTCACTTCATCTCTCTCTACAGACTAACACACACACAGGTTTGGTTTTTCTTTTGTTTGCTGGACCATTTGAAAATTAGTTGCAGACAACGATACGCTAATTTACCCTCATTATCTTCGCCTCATCCAGGGTGGAGGCAGGCCTGCGCCACAGTTCTTATGTCCCTGCAGACACAGCCATGTTCTGAGGCGGCAGGGGACTGTGCTGTGTCATGCGTTGTTCCCCCCCATTTCCATACCAGTGTCTGTGAAGAGGGGACTCACACTAGTCAGAAGCTGACCCTGGGTCAGGTGAGGTTGCCTCCTTTTGAGTCAGTTCACGGGGAGAAATACTGAGCAAAGTGCAAGTTCTCTTGGGAAAAAGAGGGAGTGTGTGCTGGGCACCCCACATGGTCTGCTCTGGTTACCCTGTAGCCACACATTCTCTTTGTCTCACACCCCTACTTTTCTTCTTTACATTTTCCCAACTGTTGGAAAAATTTTGAAGATACAGAAGGACTGAAAACAATAGTACAATAAACTCAGACTCTTAAATGTTTAGTGTTTTGTTATGTCTGATCTCTCACTTCATCTCTCTCTACAGACTAACACACACACAGGTTTGGTTTTTCTTTTGTTTGCTGGACCATTTGAAAATTAGTTGCAGACAACGATACGCTAATTTACCCTCATTATCATAGCATAGGTCTTCTAAACAAAGTCATTCTTGTTTATACCATAGGACTGTTCACACATATCCAAAAACCTTAACACCAACTAAATAATACCATTGAACAGATGGTCTATACTCATATTTCCTGAGTTGCCTCCAAAGGCCCTTTTTAGCTGTTGTTTGATTTTAGTCTAGGAAACCGTCAGGGCTCCTGCACTGTATCTGGTGGACATAACTCTTTAATATCCTTTAATCAAAAGCATTCCCCAAGTTTAAAGAAGAGATAGGGCCATGAACTGTCACTCATTCATCACTCATCTTCAGTAAGAAGCAACTAGTTGATCTTGTTTCATCTGAACACACCCACTCCTTCACTACTACTTCCCAGTTATTTTAAAGTAAATTTCAGTCACTGTATCTTTTTTTTTGTAAAGTTTTCAGTATATATCTCTAAATTAAAAGGATTTTTTGAAAATAACCATAATACCATTATTTATTCCTTAACATGATAACCTATCTGGCCCCTGTACACATTTTTCCCCCATTGTCTTTTATAAGCATTTATGTTTTTAACTTTGTTGGCTTGAAATGGTATCAAGTACATTCATTACAATTATGTCTACAGGTTCCCCCATCTCTCTCTCTCTCTCTTTTTCTTTAATCCATATACATTTTTGCATGTGCATTGGTATAGAGCTCTCTGCCAATGCAGGAGACGTAAGAGACATGGGTTTGATCCCTGGGCCAGAAAGATCCCCTGGAGGAAGGCATGGCAACCCACTCCAATATTCTTGCCTGGAGAATCCCATGGACAAAAGAGACTGGCAGGCTGCAGTCCATGGGGTCACAGAGTCCAACACAACTGAAGCAACTTAAACTGCATGCACATGAAGAAATCAGATTACATATTCTGGAGATTTCCTGAACCTTGGACATTTTTTATTGTCTCCCAGTTATCTAATGTGTTCCTGTGTCTTCTGTATTTCCTGTTGGTGGCAGGATCTGAGGACTTTTTATACTTGATAAAATTGTAAAAACAAAATTTAAACATAATTCAAAAGTGGTGTTATCTCTACCGAAAATGGGCCGGTACTTATTACCGGCTCAACTTATTGACTTTTGCCTTGAAGGAACTTGAAACAAGTTGGGAAGCACAACTGTAATCTACTTTTTGCTGGAACTCATCATACAGCCTAGTTGGAGATGTGTCAATATTAAGAAGTCATCAACCTCATAAAATCTGTAGCTATAACGAACCATCTCTATCTCAGCTATCTACATGACTGTTCTTAGTAATGTAACTCTGTCAGTTCAGAGAACTCAGTTGTAGGCACTCATTAGTTTTTTCCCTGGATGTTAACAGAATGCTTCAGTCAGTTAACACTAAACCGGGCACGTGCCAACCCCAAACAGCAATTAAAATAATGTACTCCTAGCTAGAAGGCATATTCAAAATTATCTATCATCTCTAGTTCTTTTTGTTTTACAGGAGAGAAATATCTAAGGAAAAATTTTACAGACTGTTATTCCCCCAGAGAATCATATCAGTAAATGCCACAACTTGGGACATAAGTCCATTTAAAACATATTCCAAATCCACACTTCTTGTTTTGTTAGGTAAGGATCATCCTCATAAGAACCAATAACAACCCTGGGTCTCTGTTGTCTCCAGGAAGTTTGTCTGTCTGAATGACAACATTGACCACAATCATAAAGATGCCCAGACAGTGAAGGCTGTTCTCAGGGACTTCTACGAATCCATGTTCCCCATCCCATCCCAGTTTGAGCTGCCAAGGGAGTATCGAAACCGTTTCCTTCATATGCATGAGCTGCAGGAATGGTAAGTGACCATGTTTCGTATACACGTATGTTTTTCTTTGTTAGAGTGATGAAGTGTCTTTACTGTGTTATTTTCTCTAATTTCTTTGTAAAAAGACATGTATAGTTTTTATTGCTCTAACTGGCCCAGTACATCTGCTGAGCCTTTTCGTCATCATTGCCATCAGAGTGGCTTCCCTGTTTCTTGAGTGCCTGCTGTACAGCCGACACTGTGCTGGGCAGTATATTTACTCTTTACAATGAAAAGTGCTACTCTGACTGCCACAGATGAGATGAGAGTTACAGGAATAGAAGTGAGTGATTTTCTCTCTGAGCTGGTTGTTGATCCTCTTAATGTAGGAAACACAGGAGGAAGAACAGTACAGGGGAGGGTACATTTTGAATATGTGGCTTGGGTTGGAGATACCCTCTACCAGACAGCTGTGAATGACTCTGGAACTCAGCAGAGGCTGTTAGCATATCTTATAAGGCTTATGTTAAGCATTTATTTAATCTTCATAAAAAATTATTTCCAAATTACAGATGAGAAACCTGCCATACTTCCC